>JARHVA010008150.1:52500-120000 GCA_037957365.1 Torreya grandis | reverse complement strand
TTAACCTAATTTAGAGGTAGTCTACCATCCTTGCACCCTAGGCTATCTCTACCCTTTTAACCATCTATTCCCCAAATTATATATTAGGTTTATTAAATTAAAAATGTGGAAATTTTGGGCACATTTATATAAATTGTGATGAAAACCCACAAATGGACTATGGATTCTTCCATGAAAGAGCTACACATGATCCATTCTCATGTCCTAAAGTAGTGCAATGCTACAAAAATGGTATTAAAAAATATAATAATTGGTAGAATCTCCCCCCTATGAAAATGGATAAACATCTAAGGAAAATGGAAAAGATTAGGATATGAAATGGAAGTGAAATAAATTTCACTTCACAAAGGAATAATTAAAAAATAGAAGAAAAGGGTATTTCATCCCTAAGAATCACAATTTCATAAAAAAGTAGACATTGTCAAGAAACAATAAGGTAACTATTATCAACCAAATTTACACCCTCTAGAAGGTAGTTAAAGCCTTATAAATTTATAATAGCATTAAAATAATTCTAAGTTTTGGGTGGTCTAAACTTGGATTAAATCTCTATGTTAAAGGGCTAGCTCACTAGATGTATCACTTAGGCTCATCAAACTACTCTATCAACTTGCTAGGAAAAGAGAGAGAAAACATATAATAATAGAGGTAGTGCACCATAATTAATTGACCAATACCAACCATATTAAATTCACTTCAAACATTATACTAACCTACAATAATTACTACTACTAATCTACCTCTCTACATGAGTAATGCTCATGAAGTTTATGAAACATGCTTGGGCTAGGAAAACTAGTCAAGATGTCATATTAAGATAATAGTGAATATAAAAATCACTAAACCTTTCACACTTCACTTTGACACTTAAAAATACCTAAAAATGGATTCCAAAATTAACATGAATTCAAAATAAGGACAACATACCAAGGAAGTAAATATAATCACTTGAGAGGATCAAACTAGTCATGCATACACATTAAACCTAGCTAAAGGAGGAGGTAAGAAATAATTTTTGATTGATCAAATGCTTCAAAATTGGTAGGGATTCTCCATACCTAGGAGGAGTATAAAAAAATAGCCTATCAAGGTTGAATACATATATAAATCTGAGATAAGAAGAGAGAAGAGCATAGGAGAGAGAGATGATAAATGTCTCATGCATTGGAAGAAAGAAGAGAGTTGTGAAATCATCTCATCAGGTTCTCAAGTATAAGTGTTGATATCTTGAATATGATCTTCTCCTCAAAGTGGTATGGAAGTATTAAACCTTGCTTGACACCTTGCCTTTCTCATCAAAACTACCCCTCTTTTGGCTTGTGAATGGACAAGTGTCACTCATCAACATCAAGGCATGTTGAGTTACATTCTAGTTCTTCTCTTAACACATTTCATTAGTTTTATAATCTCTCCCAACTGACATCTTAGTGGAAATCATCAAGTAACTCCTTAAGTGTCTTGAAACCCCTTTGTCTCAATAGGCTAATCTTGTTTACAAGTGACAAATCTTGATTTTTTCCTCATTAAGGTAATCTCTCTTAATGGATGTCCTATTAACATCATATTAGACATGTAACAATTCATTTTAAGACATCAAAATTTCTCAAAGATTTTATTTTACATCAAAAGCTTTCATTTGGCCTCATTCCTTATAGCCTTGAAAATGTGTAAACCTCCTTGTGTATAATAATTTATAGATTTTATTTGGAAAATGAGATATTTTTGAGGATTTAGTATCCTTTTATATCTCCATGTCAATTTTCATGTCTTGACTCTGAATGGAAGTGTCCTATTTCTTCTATTCTCTCTCCTTAATTAAGCCTCAATTAGGTCTCCTTGCCTAGAAATTGAGTTTTGGTCCAAAATTACTCTCATACATGGGAAACTTTTAAGAAGTTTGTTATTCACTTTACCCATGTTAATACTATGCTTCATGTCAATTTTCATCTCCTGAGAGCTTATACGAATGGGTCAACCACGAAATGGGAAAAAACCCTAGTTTTAGTGCTTGCATAGGCTTGAGAGGCATTTGGAGTGTTTGAAAATAATTTTCAAATTATGAATCTTGGAATGAGTGTTTTGAGCTCTAAAACATCCTATCAAAACTCAATCCACTAAAGGTATGTCTCTTAATGTTTTTTATATGCCTGCATATAAGATTCTTGACATGCAAAATAATGCATTTTTACCTTCTTGACCCATTCAATGACTTTCATAACTCATGTACCTCTATATGAGACCTGAATAGGTGTGTGTATGTTTTTATCCTTTGTTAAGTCTTTTCAATTATTTATTCTTGATTTATAAGCTATTTTATACCTTGCATACCTATAAACACAACTACAACCCTATTTTTTGAGTAATTTTATATAGTTGTACTTGCATACTTACTATCCAATGCCCTAAAATTGTGGTTAGGAGAATTTTTAATGTAATAAACCTAATTATATGGTCAAACCAAATCATTTTATTTCATTTTATAGGTTTTTTCTTCCATTAGGTCAAAACTGGTCTTCTAGGTAGTTTGTGAGTGCTCTAGAGTCTTAAGGGTGATTTATAAGTACAAGCCCTACATTAACAGCTTAAAACCATGAATTTTTATTAGATAAACCAGTATATATGTCCTTAATTTATTTTTACACCATGAATCTTCTCATGAAAGATGTGATCAGGATTAAGAGGCCTTTAGGTTAGCAGACTATGTATTTATGAGGTCTAGTAGGAAAATAAGTCTACAAGTGTCATTTTGGTGTTTAGTTTTGAGTTTAAAACGACCCATATAGGTATTTAATACTTAAATTTACCTAATATAATGGTTATATTCACCATTTTCTTCCATAAGGTCTCCATCAACTTCATTTACTCAAACCTAAGGTTTATAGCCAAGCATGAGAAAATGACCCTAGTAGGCTCTTTGAGTCATTTACCATCAATGTTTTTTAAGATTGAAGATTTTGGGATATTTTATAGGTTTTATACCATATATATACACTTCATAATGTCTTCAAGTTCTCACTTTATCTTTAACAAACCATTTTCTCATGACTATTCTTATAGGCTTGTGTGTATGCAAGGCTTTAGAGTAACTATTTTGATTGTCTCTTCTATGAACTATATTTAGGTTTTCCTTGACATATTTGTGAATTTAATTAATTTATTTTTCATTCTATATTCAAATTTAATTCATCCATTATATCTTCATTTAAATACTTACACATGCCTATGGTCTATAAGACTGAATGGCTCTTGAATGTTGAGCTTGAAGTTTAGTCTTTTTCAACTATATTATTGATCTCTTATTAGCATTTTAAACTTAATAAATTATCCTTAATTTTTAAACTTATACCTATTCATACTTATTGATTCTTCCCTTACCTAATGATTGAAATTAACTTGTATTACTCAAGATGGCTTGTAGGTGCATATTGGGTATCTGACTGTAGGTGCTCATTGGAAGGTCTTATTTGCATTTTAAGGTTTAGACTATGACCCTTTGAACTAGATCATCAAAATTTTATATTTATTTTATTTTATTTAAAAATATTTCTCATTCAATGTGGACCACTTCAATTTTTTTAACACCCCTTCTATTTGGCCATACATGATAATCAACCTCAACCCTACATGTTGATCTGTTTAGGTCTCTACTTTCTCAATCCACTTGATTACCATATGAGATCACTATGGGATTTAGATATAGTTGAAAATATATTTATGTTCTCTAAGTCTCTCATTTATATTTTATATATTTTTTATAAGTCTCTCCCAATCAGTTGAAAGAGAGATTTGAAAAGAAAAATCTTGTATTTGAAGCTAATCTTAATAAGAAAATTGAGTTGGCTAATATGGATTTGTAGTAGTCCATGTTATTATCCAAGGAAGTGGAATTAAATCCTTCATTTTTAGTCAAGAGTGAGGATTTTATTTCTCCTCTTTCTTTCCCCATGACTCCACTATATTGTTCCAACTTAGGACATTAGTATTATCTTAATAAGGACATTAGGATTATGAGTCTCCATCACCTCAAAAGGAGACTCATAATCCTAATGTCCTACGTTGGAACAAGATAGTGGAGTCATGGGGAAAGAAAGAGGATAAAAGTATTGACAAAAAGTGTGAAGCTGAGGAAGACCTTGATCTTATACAAACTTCTTTTACCCTTCCTCAATAAAATACTTATAACCCTAACATCCTAATTTGGAGTAAGATAGTGGAATCATGGGGAAAGAAAAAGGATGGAAGTTTGGTTGTTAAGAAGTGTGAAGTTGAGAATGAAGTTGGTCCTTTTCAAGTCTCTCACACCCTTCCTCATGAAGTTTATTATGTTCCATGTCAACCCTCATGTATTCCTAACATTAATAATTATTCCTATGAGTTTAAAGAAAGAATTTTCCAAGAGAACCTAGCAGAGCAAATTGAATATTTAGAGACGAAGATGAAATTGCTAAGTCAATGTGAGATGGAAGGTTTAGAGCTAAAATAAGATCATATGCCTAAACACGCCCCATATACCCTTCCTAAAGAGATCCCTAAGGATAAATAAGATGTAAATGAAGTTTTTGGAAAGTGGAAGGAATAAAGTCAAGTGGTTTTTTCCCAAGGTTTGCCTCCCCTTCCTTAAGAGCTCTCAAAAGAATCCCCAACTATGCATTCTCAACCTTTTTTTGAGCCCTATGTTCTACCTCCACAAACTAGGTTTTTATATATTCATCCCATCACCCTTTTTCTTGATGGAACTATTGTGTGGTAACCTCAATAATATTAATTGGTTTAGGAAAATATAGAACTCTTACTTGAAGAAAGTGTCACTCCTTGACAGCCTTATTGGGTTAGGTCACCAGATTTCAAGATGCCCAGTCTTGACATCACCAAGAAGGAGATTGAAGATATTTCAGCCCTTAGAAAACAAGATCATATTATGATATCTAAGGTTAAATTTAAAAACACTAAAGAGGTCTTAAGTGCAGAAGAAGAGGTGAGCTCTTGTGTTGAATCTCCATGTTTGGTTGATGACGAAGAATATACTCATTATGTTGAAGAAAAAATCCTAGAAGATGTCTTATTTAAATATAAAGAAGAATATGGAGTACGTCTTATTGTTACCTATCATTATTTTTATCAAATTTATTATTATTACTTTTGTTAAATATTTGAATACATTTGTAAAGAGTTTAAATTTATCAAGTAGTCTACAACTACTTTAGAGCTGCTTACAAGTGATTGTAAAAAACATGGCATTGTTCAAGATGTCATAGATGAGAAAGATGACATTGTCCAACATGTAATAAGTGAGAAAGATAAACTTCCACATCAGCCTTTGGAGGTTAAGACAAACCTATATTGGCCTCAATATTTCAAAGAACAAGAGATAATTCCTTTTGAAACCATGCCTACAAATAAGATGAAAGTTGACCATGAGAAAGAGAGTGGGAAACAACATGATTTATGTGTACAAGGCCAAGAGTAATATTTTTTAATTTTAGACATATTTTAATATATTACACTTGATAACATAGAAACTGAGGTGACAAGAAATAGGTCTGATCTATCGAGTGTTCAATCTAAAGAGCAATATGTTTGGCACCCTCATCCATCTCATGCAAAAGGAGATTCAAAAAAATTTCCTTCTAATCCAAGAGGGAGGTATGATTATTTTTTAGTTGTACATAACATTTTATTCTTTTATTCCCATAATTTATTTCATCACATGTGTGTGTGTGTCTTGTTAGTTTGTTTGCTCTCTTTATTATGTGTCCTTTAATTTCTGTGTTGAGGTATTCATTAATTGTGTTGTCTTGGTCAAGTCGATGGTTAATGATAAAAGGTATCCTTTTTTTTATTATAATTTAGATGAATCTTAATCCCAATGGACTGATAGGCCTACTGGTTTAGTTAGTATAGTAGGCATGCTGCCCCTATGAGTCACCAATTTGTTGACCAAATTTGACTTTTTAGTCAAATTGGGAAACCTATAGGTAAAAAAATTGACCTTTAGGTGTTTTAAGGTCATAATATAGATGTCTTAAGATTTTTTATATGTTATTTTATGTCACTTAATTTTGTATTATCCTTGGTTAGTAGTTATTATAGTCCCTTTAGTCATTTTGAGTCATTATAGGGGTCAAAAAGGTGCATTTAATGATTTGTATGGATTTATTGGGAAGTATGAAGGTTATAAAACATTATTTCATGTCCCATGTGTCCTAATAAGTATTAATATATTGTTGGTAACTCAAAGTGATAGGTTAGGCAGTTAAAAGGGTAGTTTTCTTGAGAAAAAAGGAGATTTTAGCACTTGTATGGCTCCTTGGGAAGTGTTCCATGTGGGAAATGGTAAAAAAGTGCCTTTTAAAATTCCCCATGATCAATTACACACTTTTTTTCTTTTTAACTATAATTTTTGATATAAAACCATTGTACTCCCTTTTCACCCTTTTTGGCAAGCAAAAGTGACATTCAAGTTTTTGCTTGGTATAGACAACTCAAGATGTTTCAAGGTAAATATTTTTGGGATGTTTTTTTTTTAATTATGAGACTTTAATTTAAATATAATTATTTTTAAAAATGGTGGAATGTGCTTCATGAACCATCCTTATGAAGTTAACCTTTCAAAACTGCCTACTAATCAATGTACCCTGTGGGTTTTGCCTTGGTTTGAGAAATTATGTACAAAATAGTTACTAAGTTTGATTAAAAATGACATTAAATCCATATTATAATGATTTTCATGCTTATTTTAATGTTTTTAAAAGATCTCATGATATTTTTGTTTCATTTTTTAGGTTGATGTCCTATGTGCAATGGCAGTCATTTCCATTACTTACAATAAGTTGTATTGTCTGCAAGAGCTTAATATGAAGGGGACATGATGTTTACCATGTTTAGATATAATATATACCATATTAGTTCCATTTTTAGCCTTATAATTCCATTCTTTTATCAATATTTTAGCACATGGTCATACTTAGTCAGCTCCTTACCCATTTTCATCTGCATCCATGTTGAATCATGTGTATAAAACTTGTTTAGTATATTCATGAGGGTTCATTTGAGGTGTATAGATGTTGAAATGTGTTTGTGATTAGGAATAAATAATTTATATCCTTAAAAAAATGTGAGAATACTATTTCAATCATATACCATACATAACACATAGTATGCAATTGAAATGTACACCTATAAGTGCTTATATGGAGGAATTCATGTTAAAAATGAGATAGCGACACCTATTTTAGAACCTTTGAGATATCAGGATTTAATTTAGGAGGGTTATATTGGTTAAAAATTCAATAAATAGTTAAATAAATTCACATTATTCATCTTTATATATGTTGAGTGTCTATACTTAAAACCATGCCTACCTACAAGTGGTGCTAACAAAGCATGAAAGTGCCTTGAATCAAGTTTGAACTCCTTCTTGGGATCCTAGTAGACTCAAAAGACCATGGTAGACCTAATTTTAAGGACTATACTTAAATAACAAGTTGAGAATCAACCTCAAACACAAATGACTGGATACAAGGACTCTTTTCCATAAAGATATGAAATAGAGGTCCATGAAGGTTTTGAAACTGTCATATGACATGGCTACATGAGCTATTATGGTATCTAAATGTTTTTGTTTTGTAAATTTTAGAATATAGGAGTAATCTATAAAATTTATATGCCAAATTAGTAATATAAACTAGTTTTGAATGGGCTCTAATACATCATTTCTTCATTATAACTCATTATTGAAATATATAGGCTTTAACTCCCAAAATTGATGCTTCACCCAATGTCACATTTACATGAAATGCCTTTAAGTTTAATATATTTGATGGTGGAAAAAAAATGTATAAGATAAAATGAACCATAAAATTAATTTGGTATGTAATGATTGATCTTAGCACCTACAGGTACCCCTTCCAAGGCAAAAGACACCTATAGTCATTACCAGTTAACTTAGGCAAACTCTAAACATGGTAAAGGTTCAAAAGGATGTCCTTAGATTAGGTAGGGTGAGACAAATTGAATATAAGTATGTTCCAAGTGAGTCCAAATAAATATAAATGAGCCATTAAATATTGTTTCATTATTGACTCATAAAAAGTAAACCTAGAGGAGTACACTAGGAAGAGTATACAGTCATTTATGTATGACTGGTATTAATGAGATTTTTGACCTCCAAAGTGATGATATAGGCAAGTTGGGTGAATGAAAATATTTAAACCACTGGTAAATTTTATTTTAAGGTTATCTTAGGACTCATGACCAATTCAAATCAACACCTTCAAGGTCCCATTTTCCTCAACATAGTTGATTGCATTGATTGAGCAGGCAAGGAACCAAAAATATAGGATCTTGAGGGGATTCTGTGCTAATAATGAGGAAAGTGAGTATAAACAACACCATATGAACATAAAGGGATTATATAAGGTATTTTAAATTTTATTCAAGGTCAAGGCATGCATATACACCACATGTTTGGTGTTTTTAGGAAATATTGTAATGCAAAGGAAAATCAGTCTTGTCCCAGTCAAGGAGTGAGCAGAGACTAGTGGAGGTTGAGTGATTTTATATATAAAAAAAATTTATCTTGAAAATAATTATTTCATTAATATATAATTATTAAATATATAATATATATAGGTTTATAACAATACACCATATAGTTCATTTAATGAAACCCTACACAGTCTAGTTTCCCTAATAGGTCTATCTCAAACTTTCACACTTTAAAGGGTCTATACATAAGACCAAGGGATAAAAATTTATATATAACATGTTTTAAAATTTAATATTCCTATACAATCCTTATATTTAATGATTAAATAGGGTAATCACCCTATGTTTTATCTTAGATAGGGGGTACTTCCCCTTATACAAGACTGGTAGGTTTCGATGAATGAGATACAAAATATGAACTAGGGGATAAGGTTACCTAATTGGAATGTGTGAGAAATTTAAAAAAATATTAAAAAACATTAAGTACACCTCAACTAATTATGTAACCAAGAATTAAGGTCTAAAGTCCAAAAATTGTAAGTAGGCTTGCCAAATACATTAAGGCCTAGAACCCAAATAGAGAATCATATTAATTTTAAGTTTGGATTTATCTTTATATAATGTGGAGGAATGTTTATTGGGACAATATATATTTTTTAAATCTGTTTAAATATAAATAAAACTAATAGGAAGGTCTATAACACCAAAGGTGTAGTCAAGCTAACTAGGCGTGATAAAGCCTATTGCCCAAATGAGATGTCATTTGCATGTCTAACATGAGTTATGATTTATATAATATTGGATAATGTTGTAATTAGGTATGTTAAAAATTAAATATTATAAATAAGTATTCAAGAGAATCAATTTTTTCTGGAGACCATTGTTAGGACTATACAAATGGGGAGAAGAGCTTGATAGGTCAAGTTTTGATACTCATATATTTTTATGGGTTGTGAATAGATGAAAAATGAGTTAATTTATGTTATAAGTGGTATTTAATTCCATTATTTTGGATTCTTTTTTCAACTTTGATGTTTTTTTTTTATGAACAAACCTTAAGAGGTCAAACATGCCTAAAACCCTCCAAAATCCTTACATAGACCAATCTAGAGAAATGGATCTAGAAAGATAATATAATGGCACATTTTTATCATGAAACCTATTTTAAATTTCATATAACTCACTCAATATCCCTCACATTCTTTTTGGTTTTGTGAAATCTATATGAAAATGGCATAAATAGTCTATTGTTTACCATTTTTTGTGTTTTGCAAGTTATAGGAGGAGTCTAAAGATGAAACCAAATTTAGGATAAATATTAAGACTTTTTAAAACTATAAATTTCCATTTAATACCTAATAATTACTCCTAATTTCCTTAATAGGAGATCTTAACTCAGCTAGTCAAAAGTAGCCTATTAGACAAGCTAGTGAGAAGGGTGGAAAACATCAAGTGAGATAAATTAAGATGTCCATGATGTTTATAGGGAAATTGAGGTCTTGAAATTTTTCATTAAATTCCTTCCATGTGTTTTCATGAGAAAATTATTCTAATTTTGAGTCCAAGTGTGCAAGGTGCATGGAGGAATAGTTTTCTAGACTAAAGATGATGATAGCTCCTTTTCAGGTGATTCTAGAGGACCAAGAATGAAAAAAATACATGGAGATGAGTGAATAAGAACATTGCCATTATTTATAATAATTTTACATGGTCCTAATTATTTATTATTTTTTCAAATAGGGTCAATAATGAAGGCACTATTTCTAAGCCAATCAAAGAGTTTTCATGGCACTTTGTAAGAGTTTGATGACTTGGATTAACATTTGTACTTTTTAGAATTGAATTTTTCATCCCATAACCTATTAAAATGAAAAATTAACTCCTTTTATCAGCTTGAAAAGTTTCCTTTTGACCCTTGGACTTCTCTTTTCTCCTCTCTCTCTCTCTCTCAAGTTCTATAATAACTAGACTTTTTAGCATTATAATAGATGCTACACCTAAGTATGGAAAAACCATAATCATTTGTATACATTTTGATAATTAATAATATTTATTATTACATCTTCCATGATTATTCTTAGCATGTTCATTTGGAATCTTTAATTTTGCATAAGTGAAGACTATGGATTCCTTAGCATGTTGTTTCATTATTTCATCTTATTGGCAGTTGGAAAGCTTCTTCTTATAGGGAATGTGAATTGTTCTAGGAAATGTCAATGATTAAGTGAGTTAATATTTTCATTATTTCGCTCATATTCCTCTTTTCTATTCCTCTTATATTTTTACATTCATTCATAACCTCATAATGTAGCATTGATGTGAGAAGAAGAATGGAGAAGTGTATGTTTAGTTTTTCCTTTGATTTGAAGTGTAAGATGCATATGGTTAGAATTCATAAATATATTTTATGTATCACCTCCATTATAATAGTTTTATTTCATTTATCTCTCTCCCTTTTCATCCCCTAAGTTTAGTGTATATGTGATCCAAAGTGGTACATTAAGGGAGCTAGCCCTATCAAGAGATTCACCTCATCCTTAGGTTACCTACAAGCCTTGATGTGTTTTAATTGTGACACTTAGATGAAGATAGCTTTTCCATTTCCTCAAAGGGTGAAAATACAAGTGACAATAGTAACTAGTAGGTAAATAAAGATCTTCCTACCATTACTCTTTTACTATCAAAGCCAAAGAAACTTGTTGATGTTTTAAAAGTTCTAATAGCTCCAAAGGATCAAAACCAAGAGAATTCCATTTTACCCCAAAACACACAAGTTTAAAGTATAATGGTGGATCCTAAAGCACAAGCAAAAGTTGGTGGTTTGGCCATCAATATTTTTAAATAAACGAAAAATTCCAATGTGTGTGTGTTAATGTGGGACATGCTTTCCATGCCTAGATAGATGAATATCCTTCAATAAATATTAGAAAAGATTGATGTCTCTAAAAAGCAACCAATAAAATAAAATGTGGTTTTCACCAATGAATCTAAATGTCATAATGAAGGGAAATCAAACAAGGTGGTTAAGCCTCCTCCCTTCTATATTTATATGATCATTCATAGCTTTTTAGTACACAAATGTTTGGTAAATAATACAGTAAACACTACAATAATGCCAAAATCCATAGTAGATCAGCTTGGTTTAAAGTATGATCCATAAATTAAGGGATTTATGTAGCTTGATGGATCTTCCAATAAACCATATGGTATCATCAAAGTTATAAAATTGAACGTACACTCTTGTCTTAGTGTTTCAGTGGCTTAAGATGCATTGATTCTAGATGTGTCTCCTCATTTCAATCTATGCTTATCTAAAGATTCCACAAGAAAAATTAGGGGTTCTCTAGCAATAAATTAGTCCTACATGGATTTTAAGATAAAGTATAGGACCAAGGTCTAATCAAAGCTAAGCCTATTTCACAATTTCATATAGAGCTTTATGGGCTAGATAGCTCAAACATCAATTACACCATCCTTGATGATGATCATCACCTTATTGGTCAAGAATTAAATACTCATCCTAAAGAGATACCTGATATGTTATTAGATGAGTTATGGAGTGATAATTATTTAATTTACCTTTTTCAAGGTGTTAAATAAAGGGACACGGGTGTAGACTACTTGCATGAGGAGAATAGATATATGCCATCTCTCACTAGGCCACAAGAAGGTACTAGAGGGTTTTATAAATTATTATTTGATGGATCAAGGAAAACACATGGGATATGTGTAGGCATGATGTTTATCCACCCCTCCAATGATAAGTACTTATCTTCTTACATGTTCCAATTTAGTTACTCTTGCAATGCAATAGAGTATGAGGGTCTTATCTATGGCCTTCAGTGGGTTAGTAGAAGAGGAATTAAGTAGTTGCAATTGTATGGAGATAGCGAGCTAATAATGCACTAGGTCAAAGGCCAAAATATCGTAAATAATCCCTTGGTGAAATCCTACAAACACATAGTGTGGTATATCCTTGAGGACTTTGAGGCCTTTAACATCAAAGTAGTTCCAATGAAGAAAATCAACATGATAATATGTTGGCAGCTATGGGAGCTCAATTTGACCTCTAAAATGAATTAAAAAAATCCAAAGTGTAGCCACATGTTAATGTGATAGTGAGACCATCAATGCCAGATAATGAAATTCATTGGCAGGTCCTTGATAGTTATAAGCAAATTATTTGTTTCTTGTAGTAGGGAGTAGAGTTTTCCTTAATAAACCAAGAAAAATTCCAACATAAATATGAAGATAAAATTATTTAGCTAAGGTCTAATAAAATTCCCAAAGGGCTGGTCACCCTTGAAGGTTTTTCTCCATGAGGGAGATCATATGAACAAAGACAAGCCAGTGATGTTAACTGACGAAGAGAACTATAAAAGAGTTCTAATCCTTAATTCAAAAACTCCTAAATCTTGGAAAGGTAAACACTAAGGATGTGAGACACACTTTCATTGATATTTGTAATGAATATGTAGACATCTTCTCTTGGGGATACAGTTATCTAAGAGGATTTTATCCCAAGGTATCCCAACACACTATAGAATGAGAGGCTAATGCCAACCCTATTAGGTAGAAGTAAAGGCCTATCAACCCCAAAATTAAAGATATTATGAGGAAAGAATTGACTAAGTTGATTTAATATAATATCATATTTCCTATCAATCACTCCTCATGGGTAACCAAGTTAGTGCTTTTGAGAAAAATTATGGGGAGATCCAATTTTGTGTTGACTTCAAGGATTTAAACAAGGTCTCTCTGAAGGATCACTACCCTTTACCATCCATGGAGAAACTCCTTCAAATGGTTGCTAGTTCAGAATGTTTCTCTCTTTTGGATGGATACATAGGATACAACCAGGAACTTATACAAGAAGAAGATCAATACAAGACTACCTTCACCAAAAAGTGGGGCACGTATACTTATTAGAAGATGTATCTTGGCTTATCAAATGCTAGGGTTACCTTTTAAAGAGCAATGGACATGGATTTCCAAGGATTTATAAACCAAATGGTGTTAATTTACTTGGATGACATCACAATTTTATCAAAGAATTTTAGTGAGCACTTAGATCACTTAATATTGATCTTTGAAAGGTGCATAGAATATGAGATATCTTTAATTTGTAAGAAATGTGTGTTTACTATTCATGAATGCAAACTCTTGGGATACATTATCTCAAAATAGGGATTGACCATAGACCCTGATATGATAAGTGCCATCTTGTATTTATCTTTACCCAAGAATAAGAAGGGACTCTAGAGCTTCCTTGGGAAAATAAACTTTGTAGGAAGGTTTATACCTAGTTTTGTAAACCTAGTCAAACCCATCACTACCATGTTGAATAAGATCTAAGTGTTTACTTGGTAAAATAAAGGTAGATCAACATTTCAAGATATTAAGTAGAGCATTGCCTAAGAACCCTCACTCATTAATCTTGACTTCTTAAGGGATTTAACATTATACACCTTTGCCAATATTGATAATATATCAACTATGTTGATGTAGAAGAATGGTGAATGACTTAAGTAGCCAATTGGTTTTTCAGTTAAGGGATTGAAGGATATGAGGTAAGGTATAATTTTATATAAAATTAGGCTCTTTAAGATTTGATAAGCCTAAAATTTTTTAGACCAATGCTCTCCAATATAAATATTTATCATATGGCATCTCATCCTAGAGTGAGAGACTTTCTTCTCAATAAGGACTTGAATGAAAAGAGAGTTGGTTAGATTATCAATGTCATGAAGTATGATGTAGATATTAAGGTAACTAAGCTAGTGAGCATATGGATTATGTGAGCATATGGTTGATGATTTGTAGGATGATAAATAATTTTTCTTGGTGACATAAGATAACTCACAACCAGATGCACCTCCACCTCACACCAACTTGATCCAAGATATGGCACATTTCTTGATGATAGGTGGGTGTCCACAAGGTATGGATAGGACAAAAATAAGGTATTTTAAACTTTTACCCATACCTTATGCATTTATTAATGGATTTGTATTTAGAAAGGACCTCAATAAAGTATTTATTAGGTGCATTGAAGATAATCAAGTGACAAACCTCTTGGAGAAATTCCATAATGAGCCTATAAGAGGACATTTTTCTCTAAGTACTATAGTAATAAAAGTGATGAGAGCTTGTTACTACTGGCCCAAAATTTTCAAGGATACATATGAATGGTTTAGAAGGTGTCAAAAGTGTGATCTTTTTGTAGGTAAGTAAAGGTTAGCAACACTTCCTCTCAACCCAATCTAAGTGGAACAACCCTTCATGTAGTGGGGTTTAGACTTCATAGGAATTATTAATCTACCTTCTAGTAGAGGACATAAATGGTTATTCACTACTAATAACTACTTCACTAGGTGGGTGGAATAAATTTTTCTTAAATAAACCAATGAAACAATAGTGTTGGACTTCTACGATAGCATAGTGACTAAGTTTGGTGTACCAATAAAAATAATTTTAGATAATGCCTTATCATTTGTTGGCATGAAGATAAGTGAATGGGAAATTTAGAAGGGCATATAACTTATTACATCCTCCAATTAATATCACCAAGGAAATAGACTAGAAGAGTCTAAAAATAATAACTTGATAAGTGTTGATGTAATGGATTGTACCCTAGGCAGGACACCGAGCTCCTACCTTCCACATGCAACAATGGAAACTCCCCTCTCACCTGTGGGACTAGTGAAGCTAGAGGGAAGAGTCTCTAGATAAGGGCTAGCTCCCTCTAATGTATCCTTTAGGCCTTCATTTCTCCTACTGCTAACAAATAAATGTAAAAAAGGGGGAGTTGAAAAGGGAGAGAGAGATGCTGAAATAGAACCTAAACCTAAAAATAAAAAGGGTGATACACCAAAAAAGTTTGATCCACTCAGGCCTGAACATACACTTTTCACCAAGAAGAAGAACCTATACACTTCATTTGACATGAGAAATCCTTCTGCAATAGTGAGCTAGGTGTCCATGGAAATATAGGGAGGAAGAAACTACCAGAGGCATCCTCAGACACACTTATGGCAGCCTATTCACAGGCACCTACACTCATCTAGGGATACTTATGGCAAACCTGCAAAAGAGAAACTCACAATGCACTAGACATATTGAAATCACCTTGTGAAAGCATAAGGAAAATGACTTAACATATAACAAAGGCATAGACACATCTAAAAGTGAAAGCTCAAATAGAGGTAAAAATGCTAAGTCCTGATTCAAGGTAGAATCTGGTAGAGTTTTGCCTTACAATCCCAAGAGATATTTGGGTAGAGTTTTGCCTTAAGGCTGAGACATTGAATCCTTCCTCAAATGAGAATTTTTACAATATATAGAAAGAGGGGAAGAGAACTTGGTGTTTCTTCACAAGTTGGCCCATGTGCACTGAAAACATCAAGAAGAGGAAGTCACTGTTGTTGATGTCATTCTTCTAGAAAAGGCTTGTTGGAACCATGTTGTATAATCATTGAATTTGACTTTGGCATTCAAGCATTAATCTGAAAGCATGGGCTACACCTCTTTTCTACAAACAAACTACTCCTTCTAGATATTTACGTGGTTTGTCCCCTTATAAATATAAATTGGAGAAGATAGGTTGTGTCATTTACTATTTGCACCATTTGGTGACCATCTAGCCATAACTTGCCTCCCCTTTGCCACTTGGACTATTTTGTCTTTTCCTACACTTTGTCTTTTTCCTTGCTTCATCTCTTTCTAGCTCCTTTGGCCCTCGGGGCTATCTTCTGGTGGGTCACTGCATTCCTTGGCTCTTTCCTAGTTGGTGCTCAAGCATTTGAAAAATAAACAGCTATTTCACTGTCTCAAAATTGACATTCATGCACCCGTCACTATGTTTGAATACCAATGGCTAGTTCACCTTGCTTGATTTTAACGTCCTCGGGCCCATCACCCCTTGGACTTCCTTCGGCTTTTTGCTTTGGCCTTTTGTTATTCCTTCGAGCTTTTTACCCAGACATTTTCCTGTAGACAAAAAGTCTGCAAGAATTATTTGACCACTTTGCCTTTGGAATTTTCATAGATTTTCTCCCATGGCCTTCCACCAAATTTCTTTAGACTTTTTGTCTGAAGGAATTCCTTTGGACAAAAAGTCTGAAAGAATTCTTTTTCTTGCCTTGGTGTTTTGCAGGGTTTTTGTTTGCAGCTTTTTTGAATTCCTTCAAACTTTTTGTCTGAAGGAATTCCTTTAGACAAAAAGTCTAAAGGAATTATGCCTTTGCCTTTCAACTTCCTTACACAAAATTTTGAAAGAAATTACCTTTGTGGCTTTCTTTGAAGTGTTCCCTACCCTCTGTAAGGGCTCTTGAACCCAAAACTGCACTTCAAAAGGGCACTTGTCCTTTGAGAGGCTTGAAATTTTTGGTTGAACCACTCCTTTGAACCAACCATTGAACCAAATGATTAAACTTGTTCAATGATTCAAATAGTTGTTGACCCAAGGCTTTGAACCAAGCTCAATGAACTAAAACTGATGAACCCTTTGATTAAACCCAAAGCCATTGAACCATTTGATGAACCAATTGAGTGAACTGAAGAATTGAACTAGCTAAAGTGAACCAAGCCCTTTGAACTAAGTCGATAAACTAAGATTTGTACCAAAGTGATGAACTTTGCTGATTAAACTAAAGCATCGAACCAAGGCATTAAACCAAGCCAACTGAACCAAGTTGTTGAACCAAAGTGATGAACCAAGGCATTGAACCAGTTTAATGGTTTAATGGTTCAAAGCTGCTAACTCTTTGAAAGATCATGTCGTTGAACCAATTTAGCTCTCTTTTCTTATGAATTTATTCAAACAAGAGTCTAAAGAAGCTTTGTAAAACCTTGCACTCTTTGAACTAGTTCTTTAACTACCAAAAGACTACAACTGTAGAGTCCATAGAAAACCTCACTACTGAGTCCGTAAAAATCTGAGCTCTATAGAGTTCATAGAAATGGACCTATAGAGTCTATAGAAATTCTATAGATTCCATATAAATTGCTAGATTCATGAAAAATCAAAAAATGAAATGGCCTAGAATAGTAGGGGAAGAAGGGGACTGATTTTTGGCCTGTTGAGTAGAAAATGGTCAACAAGTTTTTGGCACACCCGATGGGACCAACTAGGACAAGTTGTGTCTAAAGAGTTAAAGAATTTTTGGTGTGTTCTTCAACTGACTAGCCTTTGGAGGCTTTTCTACCAACACCAATGGTGACTTTGAGTTGAATTAGCTAGTTAAGCAGTCTTGATGCCATTAAGAAATCACTTTTTTATATGGTTTTGATCAGGCTCAGGATATCATGAAACCACCTCAAATTTCAGCATTACTTCCCTCATCATTGAAAGGTAACCAGGAGAGCTACTTGAAGTGATTTCATGAAAATTCTGAGCTTTATCAAAACATATGAAGAAGTATATGGTACATGGTCCTCAGTAATGGATTATACATGCCAAAATGCACCTTCATTTGAAATAGCTTTTCCTATGCATCAATAGGCCCTTCCTAGTATTCCTTGACTCCCTTAGGTCACTGATCCTAATGGCACACTCCTGACTTGGGGGGGAATAGTGGAATCATAGGGAAAGAAAGAGGAGAAGAAAGATTTTTCACAAAACCTTGAAGAAGTCAATGTTTATCCTACTCATGATGATTGCTATGACCTCTAAGAAAGGCTCTTACAAGAAGATATAGCCAAGAGAATTACAGAGTTGGAATCTAGAGAGAGATTCCACAGCCAATGTGTGATGGACAATTCAGACGCAACATCACATTCCATGTCTAATCACACCCCATCTACACACCCCCAAGGGAGATATCAGGCCAAATCTAATATAGATGAAGTGTTAGCCAAGTGGAAAGAGGAGAATCATTTGATTCTAGCTCAAGGACTGCCTCCTCTTCCACATGGGTTTTCCACTTCACCCCTTCTCAAGGAGGAACCTATTCTATAGGAGGTGAGTGAGGAGCAAAAGATATAATCTACAGCTTCCCAAGAGGCTATCATGAGCAATAATGAAGAAGAAATCATCATCGATGTTCCTTGTGAAGACTTCATCAGCAATGGGGAAGACTCAGGTCACGCATACATGTAGATGTTCCAACAATACAAGGAGGGACTTAATCATGGTGAGTTCTCTCCCCCATTGTTTGATGAAATTCCTTATTACTTCAATGAAGAGGATGACCATGCCATGGAGCTAGAGTTAGAGGAGGATCAGGAGAATGTCTTTGAATATCTAGAGACCCTAATCTTTGAGGAGGAAAAGGAGAGGTATGTTCACCTTGATGAAAGCCTTGAAGAAGAAAGCTTTGAACAAAGAGGTGATGTTATATGGGATGAGAAATCAGTTGTTGATTCTTGCTCAGACATCACAACAGTCACCCTTCTTCAGGAAGGCCAAGAGGAAGTAGAGGATGAGTTTGATAGGATCTTCAATGAAGAAGAAGGGAATAGGTCAAACCATGATGCATTGCAGAGGGATTATGCACAACAAAGGGCTTATGGTGATGAGCTAGTAGCCACAGATTTCTTGGTGAAATACACCAACATGAAGGACAAAAATTCAACAATCTTCTAGGAACAAGAAGAATATATGTATGTTGGAAGCATGCTTGAATCTGATCCTCTCAGATGTAAGCCAATCTGGGTGACAGGCAAGAGGAGCAGGTCACCAAATCTCCTTTTCATTTAGCCACTTATCTGGCAACATAAGTCTCCTTATCAAGAAGGGGACTTAAGAATTTTTCCCTTTGATCGAAGAGGGAATCAAATGTACCTAGTCAGTTATATATAGTAGTTTGCTTTTAGTTTTCTTTCTTGCTTTCCCTAAGTGAAATTTGCACAAGTAGTGTTTTTAGCCTTGTGTGTGCTTTCCTTTGTGTGTGGGGTAAAGGCTTCATGATTGATTTTGGGATCTCCCAAGGTTGTTTCTAACCTTTCTTCAAAGCTACATTATAACTCCATGCCCAATGGACTAAAAGGCAATTGGTCTCTAAGCATAACAGGCATGCTTCCCCTGGGAGTTGCCAATTTTTTGACCATTTTTTACCCAACAAGTCAAAATTCAGTCCCCTTCTTCCCCTGCTATTCTAGGCCATTTCATTTTTTTATTTTGCATGAATCTAGTGATTTCTATAGACTCTATAGATTTTCTACAAACTCTGCAGGTCCATTTCTATGAACTTTGCAGAGCTCAAATTTCTATGGACTCAACAGTGAGGTTTTCTATAAACTCTTCAGGTCCATTTATACGAACTCTGCAAGTGTAGTCTTTTGGTAGTTGAAGAACTAGTTTAGAGAGTGTAAGGTTTTACAAAGCTTCTTCAAAATCTTGTCTGAAGAAATTCATAAGAAAAGAGAGCTAAAGCAGTTCAACAACATGATCTTTCAAAGAGTTAGCAACTTTGAACCATTGAACCATTGAACCATTGAACCGGTTTAATGCCTTGGTTCATCGCTTTGGTTCAACAACTTGGTTCAATCGTCTTAGTTTAATGCCTTGGTTCAATGCTTTAGTTTAATCATCAAAGTTCATCACTTTGGTTCAAATCTTAGTTCATCGGCTCAATTTAAAGGGCTTGGTTCAATTTAGTTGGTTCAATGCTTTGGTTCACTTAGTCAGTTCATCAAATGGTTTAATGGCTTTGGGTTGAATCAAAGGGTTCATCAGCTTCAGTTTAATCAGCTTGGTTCAACACTCAGTTTAAAGCCTTAGTTTAACAACCATTTGAACCGTTGAATTGGTTAAAATCAATTGGCTCAATAGTTGGTTCAAAGGAGCGGTTTAACCAAAAAGTTCAAGCCTCTTGAAGGACAAGTGCCCATTCAAAGGGCAATTTTGGGTTCAAGAGCCCTTGCAGAGGGTAGGGAACACTTCAAAGAAAGCTGCAAAGGTAAGTTCTTTCAAAATTTTGTTTAAGGTAGTCAAAATGCAAAGGCATAATTCCTTCATAATTTTTATCTGAAGGAATTTGGAAAAGCTACAGAAAAAACCCCACAAAACACCAAGGCAAGAAAAAGAATTCTTTCAGACTTTTTGTTTGAAGGAATTCTTTCAGACAAAAAGTCTGAAGAAATTCAAAGGAAGGCCGTGAGAGAAAATCTGGTAAAATTCCAAAGGCAAAGTGGCTAAACAATTCTAGTGGACTTTTTGTCTGTAGGAAAATGTCTGCACAAAAAACTTGAAGGAATAAAAAAAGGCTGAAGCAAAAAGCTAAAGGAAGTCCAAGGTTGATGGGCTTGAAGACATCAAAATCAAGCATGGTAAACTAGCCATTGGTATTGAAACATAGTGATGGGTGTGTGAACATCAATTTTAAGATGGTGAAATAGCCATTTGTTTTTCAAATTCTTGAGCGCCAACCAGGAAAGAGCCAAGGAGCGCAACGACCTGCTAGAAGATAGCCCCAAGGGCTAAAGGAGCCAGAAAGAGATGAAGCAAGGAAGAAGACAAAGTTTAGGAAAATATAGAGTAGTCTAAGTGGCAAAGGGGAGGCAAGTTATTGCTAAATGGTCACTAAATGATGCAAATAGTAAATGGCATAGCCTATCTTCTCCAGTTTGCATTTATAAGGGGACAAACCACATAAATATCTAGAAGGAGTAGTCTATTTGAATAAAAGAGGCATAACCCATGCTTTCACATTAATGCTTGAATGCCAAAGTCAAATTTGGTGATTATACAACATGGTTCCATTAGGCCTTTTCTAAAAGAATGACATCAACAACATTGACTTCCTCTTCCTGATGTTTTTAGTGCACATGGGCCAGCTTGTGAAGAAACACCAAGTTCTCTTCCCCTCTTTCTATATATTGTAAAATTTCTCATTTGAAGAAGGATCTAATATCTCAGCCTTAAGGAAAAACTCTACTCAAAAATCTCTTAGGCTTGTAAGTCAGAACTCTACCAGATTCTACCTTGAATCAGGACTTAGCATTTTTACCTCTATTTGAGCTTGCACTTTTGGATGTGTCTATGCCTTTTTTTTGTGTTAAGTCATTTTCCTTATGCTTTCACAAGGTGATTTTAGCATGTCTAGTGCATTGTGAGTTTCTCTTTTGCAAGTTTTCCAGAAGTATCCCTAGAGGAGTGTAGGTGCCTGTGAATAGGCTGCCATAAGTGTGTCTGAGGACACCTTTGGTAGTTTCTTCCTCCCTATATTTCCACAGACCCCTAGCTCACTGATGCAGAAGGATTTATCATGTCAAATAAAGTGTATAGGTTCTTCTTCTTAGTGAAAAGTGTATCTTTGAGCTTGAGTGGATCAAACTTTTCTGTTATATCACCATTTTTATTTTTAGGTTTAGGTTCTATTTCAGCATCTCTCTCTCCCTTTTCAACCCCCATTTTTACATTTATTTGTTAGCAGTAGGAGAAACTAGGGCCTAAAGGATACATCAGAGGGAGCTAGCCCTTATCTAGAGACTCTCCCCTCTAGCTTCGCTAGTCCCATAGGCAAGAGCTCAGCCTCCTGTCCAGGGTGAAATCCACTGTGTCAATAGTTTTTGGCACACCTAATCAGACCAACTAGGACAAGTTGTGTCCAAAGAGTTGAAGAATTTTTGGTGTGTTCTTTAACTAACTATCCTTTAGAGGCTTTTCTACCAACACCAATGACAACTCTAAGTTGAATCAGTTGGTTAAGTAGTCCTAATGCCATTAAGAAATCACTTTTTTATATGGTTTTGATCAAGCTCAAGCTATCATGAAACCACCTCAAACTCCAGCATTACTTTCCTCATCATTGAAAGTTAACCAAGAGAGCTACTTGAAGTGATTTCATGAAAAGTCTGAGCTTGATCAAAACATTTGAAGAAATATAAGGTACATGGTCCTAAGCAATGTATTATACATGCCAAAATATGCCTTCATTTGAAACAACTCTTCCTACGCATCAATAGGCCCTTCCTAGTCTTCCTTGACTCCCTCAGGTCACTGATCCTAATGGCATGCTCCTGACTTGGGGGGAAATAGTGGAATCATGGGGTAGGAAAGAGGAGAAGAAAGGTTTTGCTTAAAACCTTGAAGAAGTTAAAGCTACTCCTTCTCATGATGATTATTATGACCTCCAAGAAAGGCTCTTCTAGGAAGATATATCCAGGAGAATTGTAAAGTTGGAATCTAGAGAGATATTCCTCAACCAATGTGTGATGGATGGTTCAAACCTAATGGCACATTCCATGTTTGAACACACCCCATCTACACACCCCCAAGAGAGCTATCAATCCACATCTGATATAGATGAAGTGTTATCCAAGTGGAAAGAGGAGAATCATTTGATTCTAGCTCAAGGACTACCTCCTCTTCCACATGGTTTTTCCACTTCACCCCTTCTTAAGGAGGAAATTATTCTACAGGAGGTGAGTGAGGAGAAAAAGATCCAGTTTGTAGCTTCCAAAGAGGCTATCATGAGCGATAATGAAGAAGAAATCATCATCGATGCTACTTGTGAAGACTTCATCAGCAATGGAGAAGACTCAAGTCACTCATACATATAAATGTTCCAGCAATATGAGGAGGGACTTAAGCATGGTGAGCTCTCTCCCCCTTTGTTTGATGAACTTCCTTGTTGCTTCGATGAGGAGGATGACCATGCCATGGAGCTATATTTGGAGGAGGATCAAGAGAATGTCTTTAAATATCTAGAGACTCTAATCTTTGAAGAGGAATAGGAGAGGTTTATTCACCTTGAGGAAAGCCTTGAAGAAGAAACATTTGAACAAAGAGGTGATGTTTTATGGAATGAGTAATTAGTTTGTGATTCCTGCTCAAACATCACAATAGTCACGCTTCTTTAGGAAGGCTAAGAGGAAATAGAGGATTAGTTTGATAGGATCTTCAATGAAGCAGATGGGAATGGGTCAAACCATGATGCATTGTAGAGAGATTATGCATAATAAAGGGCTTATGGTGATGAGCCAGTAGCAATAGATTTCTTGGTGAAATGCGCCAGCATGAAGGACCTGCATTCAACAAGCTTCTAGGAACAAGAAGAATATATGTATGTTGGAAGCATGTTTGAATCTGATCCACTCAGATGCAAGCTAATTTGGGTGATAGGCAAGAGGAGCAAGTCACCAAATCTCCTTTTCATTCAGCCACTTGTCTGGCACCATAAGTCTCCTTGCCAAGAAGGTGACTTAAGAAGTTTTCCCTTTGATCTAGGAGGGAAGAAGATGTACTTGGTTAGTTGTATATATTAGTTTACTTTTAGTTTTCTTTCTTACTTTCCCTAAGTGTAGTTTGCACATGTAGTGTTTTTAGCCTTGTGTGTGCTTTCCTTTATGTGTGTGGGGTAAAGGCTTCATGATTGATTCTGGGATCTCCCAAGGCTATTGATAACCTTTCTTCAAAGTTGCTTTCTGACTCCATACCCAATGGACTAAAAGGCAATTGGTCTCTAACCATAGCAGGCATGCTTCCCCTGGGAGTCACCATTTTGTTGACCATTTTTTGCCTAATAGCCCCAAAATTGGTCCCCTACTTCCCCTGCTTTTTTAGGCCAATTCATTTTTTTATTTTGCATGAATTTGGTGATTCCTACGGACTCTATAGAATTTCTACAGACTCTATAGGTCCATTTTTATGAACTCTATAGAGCTCCAAACTTTTTGGACTCAATAGTGAGAATTTCTACAAACTTTACAGGTCCATGTCTATGAACTCTATAGGTGTAGTCTTTTAGCAGTTGAAGAACTAGTTCAGAGAGTGCAAGGTTTTACAAAACTTCTTTGGACTCTTGTCTAAAGACATTCATAAGAAAAGAGAGATAAAGTAGTTCAACGACATGATCTTTCAAAGAGTTAGTAGCTTTGAACCATTGAACCGGTTCAATGCCTTAGTTCATCGCTTTGGTTCAACGACTTGGTTCAATTAGCTTGGTTTAGTGCCTTGGTTCAATGCTTTAATTCAATCGACAAAGTTCATCACTTTGGTTCAAAGCTTAGTTCATCAACTTGGTTTAAAGGACTTAGTTTAATTTAGTTGGTTCAATGCTTTGGTTCACTCAGTTAGTTCATCAAATGGTTCAACGGCTTTGGGTTCAATCAAAGGGTATATCAGCTTTGGTTCAATGAGCTTGGTTCAATGCTCAATTCAAAGCATTTGTTTAACAACCATTTGAACCATTGAACTGTTTCAATCAATTAGTTCAATGGTTGGTTCAAAGGAGCAGTTCAACCAAAAAGTTTAAGCCTCTTGAAGGAGAAGTGCCCTTCCGAAGGGCAGTTCTAGGTTCAAGAGCCCTTGTAGAGGGCAGGGAACACTTCAAAGAAAGCCGCAAAGGTAAGTTCTTTTGAAATTTTGTTTAAGGTAGATGAAAGGCAAAGGCATAATTCCTTCAAACTTTTTGTTTGAAGGAATTTAGAAAAGTTGTAGACAAAAACCCCAAAAAACACCAAGGCAAGAAAAAGAATTCTTTCAGACTTTTTATCTGAAGAATTTCCTTCAAACAAAAAGTCCAAAGAAATTTAGAGGAAGGCCACGGGAGAAAAGCCAAGAAAATTCCAAAGGCAAAGTGGCCGAACAATTCTTGCAGACTTTTTGTCCATAGGAAAATTTCCACACAAAAAGCCTGAAGGAATAACAAAAGGCCGAAGTAGAAATCCAAAGGAAGTCCAAGGGGTGACGGGCCTGAGGACTTCAAAATCAAGCATGGTGAGCTAGCCATTGGTATTCAAATGTAGTGACAGGTGCGCAAACATCAATTTTAAGATGGTGAAATAGCTATTTGTTTTTCAAATGTTTGAGTGCCAACCAAGAAAGAGCCAAGGAATGCATCGACCTGCCAGAAGATAGCCCTCGGGGCCAAAGGAGTCAAAAATAGATGAAGCAAGGAAGAAGACAAAGTTTAGGAAAAGAAAAAGTAGTCGAAGTGGCAAAGGGGAGGCAAGTTATTGCCAGATGGTCACCAAATGGCACAAACATAAATGGCATAGCCTATCTTCTCTAGTTTGCATTTATAAGGGGACAAACCATGTAAATATCTAGAAGAAGTAGTCTATTTGTAGAAAAGAGGTGCAGCCTGTGCTTTCACCTTAATGCTTGAACACCAAAGTCAAATTTGGTGATTATACAACATGGTTCTAGTAGGCCTTTTCTAGAAGAATGACATCAACAATAGTGACTTCCTCTTCCCAATGTTTTCAGTGCACATGGGCTAGATTGTCAAGAAATGCCAAGTTCTCTTCCCCTCTTTCTATATATTTTAAAAATTCTCATTTGAGGAAGGATCCAATCTCTCAACCTTAAGGCAAAAATCTACCCAAAAATCTCTCGAGATTGTAAGGCAGAACTCTGCCAGATTCTACCTTGAATTAGGACTTAGCATTTTTACCTCTATTTGAGCTTGCACTTTTGGATGTGTCTATGCCTTTTTTCTATGTTAAGTCATTTTCCTTATGCTTTCACAAGGTGATTTCTGCATGTCTAGTGCATTGTGAGTTTCTCTTTTGTAGGTTTGCCATAAGTATCACTAAAGGAGTGTAGGTGCCTATGAATAGGCTACCATAAGTGTGTCTTAGGATGCCTCTGGTAGTTTTTTCCTCCCTATATTTCCACAAACCCATAGCTCACTGATGTAGAAGGATTTCTCATGTCAAATGAAGTGTATAGGTTCTTCTTCTTGGTGAAAAGTGTATGTTTGGGCCTGAGTGGATCAAACTTTTCTGGTGTATCACCCTTTTTATTTTTAGGTTTAGGTTGTATTTCAGCATCTCTCTCTCCCTTTTCAACCCCCCCTTTTTACATTTATTTGTTAGCAGTAGAAGAAACTAGGGCCTAAAGGATACATTAGAGGGAGCTAGCCCTTATCTAGAGACTCTCCCCTCCAGCTTCATCGGTCCCATAGGCGAGAGGGGAGTTTCCATTTTTGTGTATGGAAGGCAAGAGCTCAACCTCCTACCCAAGGTGCAATCCACTACGTCAACAATAAGGATTATTAAGAGGACCATGAAAGAGAATTAGAGAGTGTGGCACACAAAGCTAAGAATAGCCTTATGAGGTGATATAGTGACCCCCAAAGTTGACATTGGAAACTCACCATTTGTCTTAGTGTATAGGATGGAATCCAAATTTTCCATTTCTCTTGAACTACCTACCTTGTAGTTAGCCCATCAGCTTGAGTTGAGGGAGAGTGAACCTATGAATGTGAGGATGGTAGAACTCATGGAGCTAGAAAAAACAAGGGAACTTGCAATGAAGACACTAGTCACATCAAGATCAAGTCAATAAAACCTTTGAAAAGAGAGCCATAGCAAGGGACTTTAAATAATGTGATCTAGTCCTTAAGTAGGATTTAAACAGAGCTAAACTAGGTAATGATACCAAGTTTGATAGCTTGTGGACTGGCCCTTATTTGATTCATGGATGCAAATAATGTAATGCTTTTTAGCTTACCCAAATAAATGGAGAATTATTACCCATCTTAGTAAATGGAATTTATTTATATCCTTATTATTAAGAGAGTTTACATCCATTGTACTATATTAGAATATATTTTATGCTTTCCTCTAGGTTATTTTTGCATATTCATTTATGTTGTGTTCTTTTCCCTAAGTGCCTTGGGCACATGGTTAGTTTTATTTCTTTTGGTCCTTGTTACTTCAAGAAGATTTTTAATAGAAATGGACAACATTCTATAAAATTTAAAATAATTTCACCAAGGAAACTTATGAATCTATATGGTTAATGGATAATATAAGCCAACTAGTATATTGTATAATAGACACATAATCCCAAGAGGTCACCAGAAATGTTGGACAAAATTGGCCCACATAAAAAAATTTAAATGAATATGGTTTGAAAAATATGAGCAGAGCTCTAGCTGGTGAATGATCCAAAGCTAGAAAGAGCAAATAAAATTTATGGGAAGATCACAAGTCACTCAAAATATTTTGAAACACTTTAAGTAAGCTTAAAGTGTCAATTTGATGATTTTTAAGGATCCAGACTGTCATGGTACATCATGTAGAAATAAACAGGTCAATATAGTTATAAATTTAATAAGTATACTTGGGAATTCAATCAAGGTTGATTAATTATATGAACATGATGGTAATTTTTCCATGAATACCCTCTACAAATTTGGTATCTTGATGAGTTTTATATCTCAAGATATAAACCTTCAAAGTTGAACTAGCAGAGGGATGTGCATGGGAACATCAAGTTAAAAGAACATGAAGTAACCATTTGAATTAAAATATTTAAAAGGATCATAAATTTGAATGTAGATCTGACAAGTGTAAAAATATCACTTGGTTGAACCAAAATCAATGACACATGGAAAATATCTTGATACAATGTCACCATCAAGATCAACAACACACATTCAATCATGCAACTGAAGATCAATGATTAGCTTGAGGTCAAAAATTCATAGGATCTTAAGATCTGATTCAAGGATAACAAGTGGCATGATGGGGGTGAATAAAATAATCAATGGTCCCCTTTTGATCAAGTTGACTAGGATCGATGATGCATGTTCAACCTTATATAAAATATCAATGGTGCATGTGAGGTTAAAAGTCAAGGAACTCAAATTGAATGTGAGGTTGTGATGTGGCATAAGCACATGAGTAAGGTGAATAATAATATTAAGGGTCATAATAAACATTTGATACCATAGATTATCGCCCTTTGAGGGATAATACAAAGATAATTGTGGAGTTGACAAGTGGCACCATCTAGAGAGTAATCATCGATCAACAACCGATGATGAAGGTCAAAGCTAAAATATCCTTATAAAGATCAATAGGGCATATTTGATCAAATATTTAGAAGGCATGTAATAATTGCATGTGTCTTAGGTGATGATAGTCACAAGTTTAAAATGAAATAAATAGCATGGTAAGGGATTCCATAAAGGAAAACATGTTGGATCAATGGGTTTCACCACCTAGGTATCTAAATGCATAAATTCAAGATCAAAATGTGATTTAAATTAACAAAACCAACCCTACATGATCAAAGTATGTATTTAAAGCTCAATTGAATCACTTAAAATCTTTCAAAGGTGTATTTTACATCTTGTTCATGATTAATTAGATAAGTATCCTATGGTTCTTGATTTGAAATCATGACTATATGAAAACCAATAAATGAGTTTGGTTTTCATATATTATGTTCAAAATTTAGAGTAATGAAATAATGGTGATAGAAAAATAAGTTGGTGAATGGGGCATGGTGATTTTGACAATTGTTTTTTGAAGGGACACTAGACAAATAATCCCAAGTGACTATCAAATAATGTAAAGGACATGCAAAAATGAAGCATGGTGAGACAAGCTCATTAAGTAGATGGAGAGTTTGGAGGTTGAGAGGGCCAAGTGGATCATTTAGTTAATTTACAAAATCCTTTGGGGGACTTTCCCATTCAAATAGATCATGACTCACCATTTTCAAAGGATTCTTGTCTTCTAGCATGTTTTCTAAGCAAATGGGGGGCTCAGAGCTATTTGGAGCTAATGAATGGCTAATTAGGAGGAAGGATTAATGATAATTGATCAAAAGGTGATTAGGATTCTATTAAGGTGGTTAGACCTCATTTATTTATCACTATTTTGTTCAATCCCATCTCTCTTCCACTCTTCTCCTATATCATCTATTCTTTCCCATTTTTTAGGTGTTGGCCTTAATAAATTTCATTCTTTGGAGACAAGAGACTCTCATTTGATAGGGCTAAACCCTATTAAAATTTGTATGAAATACCTATTAGATAAATATAGACTTTATTTACCTATCTTTTTCCTATGAATAGTGTTTATTAAGCTTGTGCATGATGACATTGTGAAGGAGAATCCTCCATGTGCATTGGCCTTCGTTCTAGCCTATTTTTAGATATTTTTAAGCTAGTTGAAGTTACAAACTTGTGCTCTTTCTTCCATTAATGGATTCCTAGTGTGAGTCTTAGAATTCAATTTTTCTTCCTTAATTACTTTGTAAACCTAGTTCATGAAACACTTATGCATATTATCTAGATTGTGAGATTGTGTGACCTAGCATTGTCTTAAGCTTCATCAGTGTATTTTTCATGATTATGTAATTCTCATTCAAATTTAGTGAATCACATTTTATCTCCCTTAGGAACCCTTTAACCCCTTTTTATATCTCTTTTACTAGTGCAAATATTAGTATAGGTGATCCATCAAGAGTAAGCTAGCCTTTTCTAGAGGTTCAACCCTAATACAGGATACCGACAGCCTAGGATTGTTTCAATATTATGGTTGGAAGTGGAGGATCCGAAAGAAATCTCCCATAAGGGTGAAAATATATGCCACAACATTACTATAAACAATGCTAACAAGGTTTTAGAAATACCTTTTGAAAACCACATAAGGCATGATAAAGCTATGAATAAGGTTATAAATCATGACAAGAAATGTTTTTCCTATATTGGTTGACATTTTGAACTTGGGGATCAAAATTAGTCAAAAAATTGGAGATTCACAGGGTAGTATGCCTACAATGTTAATTAGAATTGTAGTCTTATCCTTTCATTTGGCAATGGAGTCACTTGCACTCAAATTTAGACCTAAACAAACCATGAACATGTCAAAACAAATTGATTTAACTTCCAAATGCATAAAACAAGGACAACACACACAAATAAAAGAAACAAGACACACACATGTGCTAGTTAAGTACTTAGGGAACACAAAACACCACATAAATAAACTAATATATACACTTGACCTAAATTTTTCTTCTTCCTCCTAGGTCAAATGGGAGGCTTATGAGATTTTTTACTCCATGACATGAATAATGACATGAGGTAAGTTGCCTCTTGATCCTTGGTCTTGTTATCTTCATCCTCTTCTTGAATGTCACTCATTTGGCATACTCACAAGTGAGGTGACAACTACAAACCAATCCACTATAAAGATGAACTCATCATATGATTCAAGACCCTTCTTATGATGCCTCTTGATGATTTTACTTATATCCAACATGACTATCTCTTGGATTATAGGATAAAAATCATTCTTATCTTCTAGATAATCTATGAAATGATGTAATTAACCTTGAATGGTCTGTTAATGATATCCACATTATTTTTTAATAGAGTAGTGTAAACAAAGTTCTTAATAAATATAATAAAAAGTATAGACCCTTGAAGATCCTCAAATTCATTAAATATGTCTAGGTATTGATGCCAAATATCCTCATCATTCTCTTTAATTCCATCTTGAAGAGATACAATCTATAGTACATCTATAGAGGCTTATTCTTCTACTATAGTATTTTAATCATCTTGCACTCTTTATAATTCACATTCTTGATCATATTTGAAAGATAAATTATATTTTTATTCCCCAACATGAGTAATAATGGTGAATTTTTTATCATAAATACTTGAACCATCTTCATCACACTCTCATTGTACCTCACTTGTAGTTGTAACTTCTTTTCCATTTCTTCCCCATAGGATAGGTTCCTGTTAAAAAATGGAAATGGTGGGAGAGTGATGGATAAGTTCATGAGTTGGAGAGGAAGTATGAGGTATGGTATATGGATTATGAATTGGTTTAGGAAAGGAGTACTCTTTCAACATAGGGTCTTGGATATAGAAGAATATTCTAGAAAATCTTAGAGAGAAAGCAAGTTTAGTTGGGATATGAGCGCCTCATCCTTCTCAACAACAACTTCATCTTTGTCATAGAATTATTGAGGTTCTTCAATAACTAAAACTTTATATAAATATTCTCAACTAAGACCTTCTTGTTTTGAAAACCTTATTAGATAGACCTTAAAGATGTAAACAATAGATATTAATGGGGAGAGGGAAATGGGGTTTGAATAGGATAAAGGTTTTCTTTGATTTCAATCTATTGATCCTTGCTTGATTCAAGTCCCTTCATTTTCAACTCCAAATCTTCAATTTGATTGTCTGTATTCTCTTGGAATAAATTTTCTTCAAGGTAGTTAGTGACTTCATGAGGTTAAGAAAATCACAAAGGTTGATATGGGATACAAGAGGGATCTTGAGGAGGGATGGGATGGATTACATAGGTTTAGATTCTTCCATGACTTTAACTCCCCAATCAATACTTGTTTCACCTTGATTACTCCATAATTTCTCCACTTGATTCCATATTAGAATCTTGAAATATTTCTTAGGGGATTATTAAGGAAGAGAAGTAGAATCTTAGTTCTCAAAAATAGGTTGCTTAAAAATAATCTCCTCCTTATTTTCAGTTCTATCTTGGATTGAATTATAAGAAGGGAAAGTTTTAGGAATATATGAAGGACAAATAATTTTGGGATATTTGTGGTAGTTATGTGTAGTCATTTATTTCAAGTGGCATTGGTGATGACAAAGTGGAATGAGAGTGATCTTGGTCTAATATGCATGATCTTAGTCTTGGTTACTAATGAGATATTGTGGGAGAAGTTAGTTATATGGAGGCATGAATGAATGTCATGAATCATGAAGAGAGACTACATGATATGTTCATGTGGTTGAGAGAGCATTTAGATTCCTTCTAAGTGTCTTCAAGTGGCTAGTAAGTCTATTGGCTTTAGGCCTAGTATGCTTGGTAAGATAGTATGATAAATCATGAATAAAATATAGCTTGAAAGAGCTTATTATGGTTTTCATATGCATGTTGGACATGTGTATCATGATAAGAGGTGAGGTGCATGGTTTTCAAGAAGTGGCAAGTGTTCTACATGTCAACTTGGCTATTGGCCTAGTTGGACTAGATGGGCTTATGAGGCCTTGTAAAGGGTCAAAGAGTGTTTTTAGAGTGGTTAAGCTTATATATTCATGGGAGATGATTATACATGACTATTCAAGTGTATTGACCAAGTTAGAGGTTAAAGATTGAGCTATAAAGCTAGAAAGTTGGTTTAGAAGCTTTAAAGATGGCTTGAATGGTGCATTTTGAGCTCAAGACGAAAGTTTTAACATTAAATAGTTTAGGTAGACTTTACATGGTGACCTGAGCCTTTTGGGAGAGGTGTCACATGTTCATAAGAATACTTTCCAAGTACTTTTTAGTTGATTTAGGGATATAGCTTTATGAATATTCGTTAAAAATGTAAACTGGTCAGAAACCCTTTATAAACCTTCATAATGGAGTGCTTGGATATATCTTGCAAGAAAGGACCAAAAATGGATTGGTTAAATATTTTTGACTATTATATATTATATAGGACTCCTTTAGGTATCTCTAGGTGGTAGTGGTGTGTCAGGGCAATGAGCAGAAGGTATAAAAATATGCTTATTTCTGAAGATTTTAGTGCACAAGTAGGGTTGATTGAGTCAACACATGAGTGATATTAAATATTGAAGGCCAAGACTTTTTATTAATGTATATGAAGTTAGTTTCACAATTTATGTGCTCTATGTCAATTCTATAAGTCAATAAAGTTTCCTAGTCACTAATCTATAGATAGTGTAAATAGTGACAAATATCCAGACAAAGTGAATATATGACTTGAGAAGTATTATAGGTAAGTAGGAATGGATATAATGTCTTGGGATATTTATTTAATACATATTAATTATTTTACCTTGATTTTCATGTGAGTTTAATGACCTCACACAAGCAACAAGGTGCTTTTAATGTGGCTTATCTAAGTGTTGAAGATTGTGTAATAGTGAATTAAGGAATTGGTATGTTAGACCAATGAATGATAATTAAACAAGTGAAATATATACTTGAGAGTGATACATAAATAACCTATAATATATGTATGTGTATTATAAGGAATTGGTATGTTAGTAGAGTTTGAGGTTATTGAGAGATTTGTGGTATTTTATGAGTTTAAAATCTTAATTATATGTCTTTGTTATTCATATTTTATCTCTATTTTTGTTGGAGCAGTCAAAGTTCTTTGACTAAGTTTTTGAGGTACTTGACTAGTTTGAGTAAATAATTTGTGTGAGTTGGTTTGGACCTATGTGAGATATGTGAAGGTGAAAAATGGATTAAATTATGTTTTTTTATGTCATTTAAGACATATCCATGTGTTTTTTTTTGGATTTTGCTTTATAAAATCTTATGTATGTTTTATTTCTTCTTGGCATTATTTTCTAGGTATTTGTAGGACTTGGAGTGAGAGAGAGAATGGCTTGGTTGAAGGTATGATTTGGAGTTCCAAATGGATTAAAAACTTGGGAAAGTTTGAAATGATTTTATAAGATCCATTATGATGTTTTTGATCTCTTTATTGAATCCCAAATTTTTCATCTTGCTCAATGTGTGAGCAAGTGGTTTTAGGCCTAATAGGTTTATTTGGACCTAATGGTGAATTCTATGTATATTTTATGTATGGAACCTTATTATGATATGAAAAGGTTTTTAGTAAATTTTATTTAATTATTTATTTTTTATTACTCTTTGGTGATGGATATTTTTCATGGAGATGGTCATATGTAGTGAATGACTTATGAGGGCTACTTGGGCCTAGTGTAGCCTAGCGATTGGATAGGTGTTATTTGAAGTATGGATGACCTATGGAGTGTTTGAGTTGGATGTTTGTCATGTTGAGGATATTTTATTTATCTTTATATTATATATTGATTGACTAAAATGGGTTATATGATGGAGTGATATATATACAAGGTCAAATTGGCCTATTTGATAGATGTGTGAGAGTGTGTGAATTTAAGCAAAGGAAAGAGTTCATTAAAGGAATAGAGGTAGCTAATTGAGGAAATTTTTAGGGTGAAGAGAATAAGTCATTTTTGACTGATCATGTTGATGAGATAATAATTCATTAGACCTAATAGGATAACGTATGTCTTGGTTGTGTGAATGGCTTGTGAAGGGGTTTGTAAGTGTTAGAGTAAGAGAAGGTGATCATCAGGTGTAGAAGAAATCAGAGTAGTGGTGGATATTAAAGTAGAGGTGGTTGAGTGTGTGCTTAATAACTTAATGGGTTATAGCCTCCTTTCTAGTTGGAGCTAGCTAAAGGTCTAGTAAGAGCTGGATTAAATTGAGGGTTGGATGCTCTTTGATCAGTTGGTGCTGGTCTAAAGTCTCATGTTTATATTATCTTTATAGGACTATAATCCATTGGTTTTTAGGATTGAGAGTGGTTTTTCTCTACCTAGAGGGTTTCACATAGAAATGGTTTATTTACATGTAGTATGATCTTGTTCATGATTTCAATGTTTAAGCTCTCATGTTCATGTATGATGAATGGTTATGGAATTGAATGTACATTATTTTTGACTAATTCACCCCTATCAGTAGCTACTCTCAATATTTGGTATCAGAGTAGGTCCTTATTAAGGCTTAATCAGCTTGGAAGGTGATCTTGTGAGTAGCTTGGTTTTTGGTTTTTGCCTAGTCAACTTATTGGTAGATTTTTTTTAGTTGTTGTTGATTAGTATGGGAGCCTTATTGATGGTTCTTAATGTTTTCTAAGTTGTGATTTCAAGGGTTGATGAGCTTTGATATTTTCTTTGATAAGAATATGCATGTTAAGAGTTGTCTTATTCTTTGCTCAAGCCAAGGAGAGTTATTTACTATTACATGTGGTTATTAAAGCATGAAGATTTGTCAAAGAAGGAATATTACAATGGAGAAGGAATATTCTAAAGCAAAGTCAAAGATAAAACCTATGGACCTTAAAGACATATTGAAAGATAGTCCTAATTTTTATTAGGTATCTTTGAGACCTAAGGAAAATGTGGTAATCAAATCAGTTTTCATAGTATAAATGAATGGTTTATGGATACCTATGCATGGAGAAGACTCATAGAAAATGGGAAAAATCTATATGACAAGGTATGGTTCATTAGGAGAGATATGAAATTATGTGTCTTTGTAAGAAAGCTCCATGAAGTTGACTATGTTTCAAAACTAACAGACTAGTGTGACTTATTGAGTTGAATGGTGACTAATTAAAGTATATGATAGTGTTTTCAAGGTATTATGGCATTTGTAGTTACTTTGAGAATAATCAGATTGATCTCAAATTTTAAGAACTAGTTTAAGATGATTCAGAATAGTAGAATGGATGTTCTAGTGACTTCATAATGTCTTAAAGGTTTAGATGTCCTTGAAATATGTTCATGGCATTTGGTGAAGTTCTCTATGCCTTGTTGGTCTTGAAAATGTTATGTAATGATTTCTCAAGTGAGATATGATGGTGCTCAAGTTGGCTTGTATAATCAAGGGTATGAGAGCCTGATTTGTTTGAAAGTGGTCATGACTTGAAGGTTGATAAAGATTATTTGTTGGAGACTCCTTTATGTTGTGTCTTGATTTCCAGATCTAAAGAATGAATGTTTTAGTGATTGGATGCTTCTTGAGTTGATAGATGACCTCAAAAGATCATAAATTAGTATGAATTAATTTTGAAGATGAGAAAGATGAGTGAATACATCTGTCTATACTTCACAAGATACTTTTGTAAATTAAGAAGCAAGTTTATTTCTTCAAGAGGTATGTTTAGGTTTTTTGGTCCTAAAGGGTCATTTTTATAACTTTTTGAATGATTTGTATGGGTGTTGATTTGAATAAGGATAATTTAATTCAGTGTATGGGAAAATGAAGAAGATAGTCATGAATAATTCCTAGGTGGTATAAGGCCTTGATAAGCTCAGACATGTATTTCATGGTCAAAAGATAGCGTTGACTAATTTTTGTAGTGATGATTTCCTAGAGTGTGCCCAATATGCTTTTTTGATGTTTCATTGATGATATAAGGTTGGAGAGAGATGATTAAAGTTGGTTTTGATATTTCAAAGGATGAAGATTTTTCGAAGATGCTAATGAGATGTCCAAATATGATTTTGACCATTTGGTTAAGGTGACTACTATAGGTTCTTGATTGTATGCATAAAATGGTTGATTTCAAGAGTCACTTGAATTTTGGAGTTATGTCAAGAATATGTAGCTGATAAATAAGGTCTACATATTTGTATCAACCTCAAGTAGTTTCACATGATGGACAATTCAATTTTTGTTGTATGAAAGATTTTGAGTGATCACAGGCTTCTCTTCTCATGAGCATGTGTTTGGTGGCTTAAAGGAAGTCATGGTTCCCAAAGGTATAAAGGTTTTAAATTTTACATGGAAGTGTTTTTTTATGTTTTCCAAGTGTGGTATCTAGCTCAGGTGTCTGCATTGACCAAAGGTTGACATTTGACTAAGGTTTGATTTGAAGGCTTAGTCATTTAGGCATGTCTAGAAAAGTGGTCTATATTTGGAGTTGGTGGTTGGAAGATTAAAATCAATTGAAATAGAAAATGTGTAGTTTAAACAAGTTTTACAATGATTTGGAGGTAAGTATATTTCAATTTGTTCAATTTTTGGTCTTCTAAGATGCCTAATTAGCTAATAGGTTAAATAAAGAAGTATGTTGATATGGATGAGTTAGAATCTCATTCTTGTCATGTATATTGGGTCATATGAGAATGTTCCATATATGAAATTTCATGATATGAAAGTGCACACATAGAGATTTATGAGCCTTGTAATGGCCAGATGGGGATATAAGGTGTCTAAGTAAGCCTAGTGGTGAAATTGAGAATTTTTGTGATATCTTTCCAAAGAAGGTTAGATTTGTTGGTTCCATTTGAGTATGTTGGTATCTTTTAGGCATGATTTAGGTATGTTTCTATACATTGAGTACCTTGGTATTCTACAGAGTGCCTTGAGTGCAAAGGTATGAGAGCTTGCATAGTGCTTTGGTACTCATATTGTTGTTTGAAGTATTGTTAGCTATTATTGGAGATCGTATTGATATGAATGGGTTGTATAAATTGAGGAGGAGGATTCAAATTGGATTAGGGTTCTATGGGGAGCTGTATTACCATGCAATTGGTGATAGGTCTAAGGATATAGGTTACTTGGGAAATGGATTGAGTTCTTGCTATTTAGTTTTGCTTGAGAGGATTTAGTTATCTGATCATTTATTTTTAAGGAAAGAAGTGTGATTTAATTCAATGTTTAGCAAAAGTGGATCTGAGTTCCATTGTAGTGGTCTGAGAGTGAGCTCGTGTGCTTTCCTAGGTAGTCAAGGTCTAAGGATCTTGAAGGCATATTAGATGAATGACTTGAAGTGGTTTAAGAAAGGAGATTGATTTGAGGGGGAGTATTGTGTTGTTCCAATACTTTATATTAATCTCTTCAGAGGGTTTTTTCTAAGTTTTAAAGAATGAGATAGAAAGGTATGTGCTCTTAGTTGTGTTCTTAGTTTTCTTGATTCAAGATAGAAGAGCATGTTTGATAGATGAGTCCACTTTATCAAGTTGGAAAAGGGGGAGAGATAAAATGAGGTGTTGAAATCAATGATAAAGGGGGGTATTGTTGGGATATTGGTGGTAGTGATGTGTTTCCATTGATTTCAAGTGGCATTAGTGATGACAAAGTGGCATGAGAGTGTTATTCGTATAATATGCATGATCTTAGTCTTGGTTGTTAATGAGATGTTGTGGGAGTATTTGGTTCTATGGAGGCATGAATAGATTTCATGGATCATGGAGAGATATTACATGGTATGTTCATGTGGTTGAGAAAGCATTCAGAGTCCTTCCAAGTGTCTTCAAGTGGCTAGTAGGTCTATTGGCTTTAGGCCTAATAGGCTTGGTAAGCTAGTATGAGAAATCATGAAGAAGATCTAGTTTCACAGAGCTTAGTATGTTTTTAATATACATATTGTACATGTTCAATATTCTAAGAGTTTAGGTGTATGGTTTTCAAGAAGTGGCAAGTGTTCTACATGTCAACTTGGCTATTGGCCTAGTTGGCCTAGGTGGGCTAATGAGTCCTTTTGAAGGGTCAAAGAGTGTTTTCAGAGTGGTTAAGATTTTATATGCATGGGATGTGATTATATAAGAGTGGTTAAGTGCATTGACAAAGTTAGAGGTCAAATATTTAGCTACAAAGTTATAAACATTGTTTAGAAGCTTCAGAGATGGCTTGAATGGTGCATTTTCAACTCAAAAGGAAAGTTTAAATGTTCACAAGTTTAAGTAGAATTTAAATGGGGACCTAAGAATTTTTTGAGAGATTTAACATGGTCATAATAAACATTTCCAAGTAGTTTTTAGTGGATTTAGGGACATAGCTTAATGAACATTCATTAAAAATGTAAACTGGTCAGAAACCCTTTATAAACCTTCATAATAGAGTGATTAGAGATATTTTCTAGAAAGGACCTAGAATCGATAAATTGACCAAGTTTGACTATTGGAAGGTATATAAGACTCATATAGGTATCTCTAGGTGGTAGTGGTGTGTCAAAGCAATGAATAGAACATACAAAAATATGCTTATTTCTAAAGATTTTAGTGTTACAAGTAGGGTTGACTAAGTCAACACATGATAGATATTGGAGATTGAAGACCAAGACTTGTTGTTTATGTATATGAATTTTTTTTGGAAGGTTAGGTGATCTGTGTCAATTATATAGGTCAATAAAGTTGCCCAGTTGTTAATCTATCGATAGTGTAAATAGTGATAAATATCTAGGCAAAGTGAATATATGATTTGAGAAGTATTCCATGTAAGTTGGGATGCATCTAATGTCTTAGGGTATTTTTTTAATACCTATTAAATATTTTTCCTTTATTTTTATGTGATTTTTATGAGCTTACATAGGCAAGAAGGTGTTTTTAATGTGGCTTATCTAAGTGTTGAAGATTGTGTAATAGTGACCTGAGGAATTGGTATGTTAGACCAATGAATGCTGATCAAAAAAGTGAACTATCTATGTGATATTAATATATAAGTCACTTAGAATATATGGATGTGGATTAAAATGTATGAAATTTTCCTTTCATTTGCTAGACAAGAACATCTACATGACTAGTTTTTGGAGCTTGTAGGTAGACTGAAGTAGCCTAGTTAGAGAGGTTAGTTTGAGATATTCAGGGCAGAGTTTGAGGTGAGTGAGATCTTTGTGGTATTTTAAGATTTTAATATATTTATTAAATTTATTTTTTATTCATAATTTATCTCTATTTTGGTTGGAGTAGTCAAATTTCTTTGATTGAGTTTTTGAGGTACTTGACTAGTTTGAGTAAACAGTTTGTGTGAGTTGGTTTGGACATATGTGATCTATTTGAAGGTGAAAAATGGATTAAATGATGTTTTTTAGGTCATATAAGACCTATCCATGTGTTTTTTTAGGAGGTTTTTTGATAAAATATTTTTTATGCTTTAGTTCTTCTTGGTAGTATTTTTCTGGGTATTTGCAGGACTTTGAGTGAGAGAGAGAATGGCCTAGTTCAAGGTATTATTTGGAGTTCAATATGAACTATAAACTTAGAAAAGTGTGAAATTATTTTATGAGATCCATTCTGATTTGTTTTATCTCTTGGTTGAATCCCAAAGTGTTCATCTTGCTCAATGTGTGAGCAAATGGTTTTAGGCCTATTAGGCCTAATAGGTCTATTTGGACCTAATGGTGAATTATATGTATATTTTATGTATGGACCTTATTGGGATATGAAAATGTTTTAGGTACCTTTTATTTAATTATTTTACTAATTCTTATTATTTTTTTATGGCTATTTTTCATGGAGATGGTCAAATGTGGTTAATGACTTATGAGGGCTATTTGGCCCTAGTGTAGCCTAGTGATTGGATAGGTGTCATTTGAAGTATGGATGACCTATGGAGTGTTTGAGTTGTATTTTTATAACTTTTAGGATATTTTATTTATACTTATATTATATATTTTCTAACCAAGATGGGTTAGATGATGGAGTGATATATATACAAGGTCAAATTGGCCTATTTGATGGATGTGTGAGAGTGTGTGCATTCAAGTGAAGGAAAGATTTTATTAAAGGAATAGAGGTAGGTAATTGAGGACCTTTATATGGTGAAGATAATTATTCATGTTTTATTTATCATGTTCATGAGATAACAAGTCAATAGACCTAATAGTCTAAAGTGTGACTTGGTTGAGCAAATGGCTTGTGAAGGGGTTTGCAAGTGTTAGAGAAAGAGAAGGTGATCATCAGGTGTATAAGACATAAGAGTAGTGGTGGAAATAAAATCAGAGGTGTTTTAGTGGGTTATTAATCACCTAGTGGGTTGTAGCCTCCTTTATAGTTAGATCTAGCTAATGTTATAGTTGTAGCTAGACTAAATTGAGGGGTGGATGCTCCTTGATTAGTTGGTGTTGATCTAATGTATCTTGTTTGTATTATCCTTATAGGACTATATGTCATGTCCCATTTTTAGGTGACATCACTCAAAGTTGATGATTAGCCTATTATGTGACCTTCGTAGCCTGATTGGATGGATAGAGGGTCATGATGGAGATTGGCTTGGCTTCTATTTGCAAAATTCCTACAGTTGGCTTTCATTCAGGATATTTTAGAGACATTTAGCCTGAGCTCCTATTATTTAGGGATATTTGACATGAAGTGGAGCACCTTTATTTTGCTATGGTCATGTGTGGAATCACTCCCTGGTTCACCAGCTTTAAACGGTTTAAGGATCTGACATGTATTGAGGGAGATATTAATATTTGATTGATTTAATCAAATATTAATTATTTAGCTTATTTTTAATTAGAAATGCTAATTCTAATTTAAGAAACCCTAATTAGGTCAAGCATATCTTTTTGAGAGTATAAGGGTTTCTCATGGAGGCCATTATTGACTATGCATTGATTATTGATTTTTGATATTGAAGAATTCTTCTATGAAGACTGAGCCAAGGGTTCCAGGATTCCATCTGCAGTGGAGAATGTCAACTCTTCATTGTGTGCAATTCAAAGGCTGTGAGATATCAGCTGATTTATTGCCAAATTGAGAGATAGCTTCATACAGAAATTATCACAGAGGTTTACAAATTTGAGAGGTAACTTCATACAGAAGTTGTCACAAAACTTTCCAAGTATTTCTTTATTTAGTTTATGATTCAATAAATTATATAGATAGAGATCTTCTGTATTAGAGCCATATATCTTTAGATTAGGGGTTGAAAATAGACAGGTTTTGCTTTATTGGTGGCCGTATGAAGTCCATACAGATCCACACAGATACCGACCTCCACAGACAGTGATCCCCAGTGATCGACATCGGCTGACTTAAGACCGACATCGGTAGAGAAGGACCGACAAAGACCGACATTGGCAGTATATCGACCAATGCTGGCGACTGTGTGTTCGACACAGCAGGCCGAGACATCCAGATTCAAGCTGAATTTTCAGATTTGAAAAAGCCCAGGGTTTTAAGATAGAATATTTCATATTATTTTATTTGTATGACAGAGACTCAATTGTGTAATCATCTAGAAGAACAAGTGATAAGATATTTGATTTGCTATTGATAGATTATACTGTGGATATTTGTTTATCTTTTGAATTTATTCTACAAAATTTGTATCTTGGTTAAGAGCTTTTGTGTTTCTATATTCCCTATTTGAAGGGGATATTATAGTGGTATCAGAGCTTTTGTGTTTCTATATTCCCTATTTGAAGGGGATATTATAGTGGTATAAGAGATTTTGATGAAAAAAGGAGCCCCTAAGTAAGGGACATTATAGTGGTATTAGAGCTTTGTGCAGAAAAAGGAGCCCCTAAGAAAGGGACATCACAGTGGTATTAAAGCCAATGTCTTGCCATCCTGTTGGGTAGTTTGGGTAGATTGAATCAGCGAAGTAATCATGGGCATTCCAAGTACTTCAAGTACTCAGAGATAGTGGGACTATGATATGAAGAAGTTGAAACTAAGTTTGAAGAGGTTAAATAAATCTCTTTCATATCCTACATCCAAAGACAAATCCACATGGTATACGACAGTGAAGGATGAGTGGGAGTTATTAACTCCATAACTTTAGGAGAGGTTGTCTTTTGATCACTTTGTTAAGCTGAGGAAAGAGCACTACAAATCACTTAGACAAGAGAGCAACATGTCCCATGATTATTATGATTATTATGAGATAGGAGATAGTGAAGATGAGGATGAGTTTGATGCTCGCATTCAGAGTGTAGAGGTGTGCTCAGATGTTAGTACACTGAGTGTTGATCCCTTAGATATGATAGAAATTGTAGAAGAGTCCCAAGATCTGATTATTGTAGATGACACCCAAGAGAATGCAGTGGACCATTTTGAGGACTTAGTTTCACCTATAGTTTCTTTCGGTATGGAAGAGTTAGTCAGTGATGCTACAGCTTTTGCTACTTTGGATGTTGATATGAGCTATGGAGTTGATTCATAGAGTATGGATGGTAGTATTATAGTAGTTAGTGATTCTGAGTCTATTCTTTTGGACCATGCATCAGAGGAGGATTGGAGGAGATAATCTAGCCAGTGCCACCATGTGTCTAGTCAGCTGAGAGTTAGTGAGTGAGACATTGCTATCGCTTGCAAGCATTTTGATGCTGCTCATTAGTTATTAGCAGTTTATGGATGGGGTTCTCCTACTAGCATTGAGTAGGGAGGTAGTTATTTTTCCTTGATAGAGATCCACTCTTTATGGGAGGCTATCTAGATTCTGAGATAGGATTATATGCAGTTGGTAGCCGATAGAGATTATCTTATGGAGTGGGGCAGCACAGTGTATGATGCATTATTGGTCAAGGAAGATAAGGTGAGTGAGCTTACTCAGTAGCTCGAGGTGACTTTTGAGATTCTTGAGAGTACGCAGTTGGCTTATGAGGAGTCACAATTTCATTTGGCTGAGATGACCATAGAGTTAGAGCATTTGTGGTCTTCACCAACCCTAGACCCAGTTCATTTGTATATTGAGGTGGTTGGTGGTGAGTACATTCTTGTAGTTGTTGTTGAGGAGCATGTTGTTGAGACTGACACACATGTTCAAGATTTGGGAGTACCTGATTCTGATGAGTTTGAGATACCAGTGGAGTCGAGTCTCCAAATTGATTCTTCTCACACATATGACAGTGTGGTACCGTTCATTGTGCCACCTTTATAGAGGGATCAGTTATGGGATGGATTGGCACCATCTTTTGTAGATGGAATTGGCAGTTTGAGTTGTCCATTCTACTTGGGTTATGATACTTTGAGAGTTTGTTTCTCATGTGTTCTTGACTATGGTATGTGTAATCTTGGAGTTTGGTTGAGTTTCATGCACCAATTTGATTATCGATTCCTCTTTGGCCTACTTCAGAGGATATTGTAGGAGCTTGCATAAAATGTCATAAGTATAGAGCATGACTACATTTAGGATCTAGGTGGATTGAGTGGTCCATTGTTTCGAGATTGCTTGGGGTCAAGCAATTTTAGAAGGGGCGGATTGTCATGTCCCCTTTTTAGGTGACATCACTTAGAGTTGATGATTAGCCTATTATGCGACCTTTGTAGGCTGATTGGATGGATAGAGGGTCATGATGGAGATTGGCTTGGCTTTGATTTGCAAAATTCCTATAGTTGGCTTTCATTCAGGCTATTTCAGAGACATTTAGCTTGAGCTCCTATTATTTAGGGATATTTGACATGAAGTGGAGCACCTTTATTTTGCTATGGTCATGTGCGGAATCACTCCCTAGTTCACCAGCTTTGAACGGTTCAAGGACCTGACATGTATTGAGGGAGATATTAATATTTGATTTATTTAATCAAATATTAATTATTTAACTTATTTTTAATTAGAAACCCTAATTCTAATTTAAGAAACCCTAATTAGGGCAAGCATATCTTTTTGAGGGTATAAGGGTTTCTCATGGAGGCCATTATTGACTATGCATTGATTATTGATTTTTGATATTGAATAATTCTTCTGTGAAGACTGTGCCAAGGGTTCTAGGATTTCATCTACAGTGGAGAATGTCAACTCTTCATTGTGTGTGATTCAGAGGCTGTGAGATATCAGCTAATTTATTGCCAAATTGAGAGATAGCTTCATACAGAAGTTATCATAGAGGTTTACAAATTTGAGAGGTAACTTCATACAAAAGTTGTCACAGAACTTTCCAGGTATTTCTTTATTAAGTTTGTGATTCAATAAATTATACAGATAGAGATCTTCTATATTAGAGCCATATATCTTTAGATCAGGGGTTGAAAATAGATAGGTTGTGCTTTATTAGTAGTCGTACAAAGTCCGTACAGGTCCATACAGATCCATGCAGATACCGACCTTGACAGATAGTGATCCCCAGTGACTGACATCGGCTGACTAAAGACCGACGTTGACAGAGAAGGACCGATAGAGACCGACGTCGGTAGTATATTAACCGACGCCAGTGACTGTGTGTTCGACACAACAGGCTGAGACATCTAGATTCAAGCTTAATTTTCAGATTTGCAAAAGCCCAGGGTTTTAAGATAGAATATTTCATATTATTTTATTTGTATGATAGAGACTCAATTGTGTAATCATCTAGAATAACAAGTGATAAGATCTTTGATTTGATATTGAGAGATTATACTGTGGATATTTGTTTATCTTCTAAATTTATTCTACAAAATTTGTATCTTGGTTCAGAGCTTTTGTGTTTCTATATTCCCTGTTTGAAGGGGATATTACAGTGGTATTAGAGCTTTTGTGTTTCTATATTCCTTATTTGAAGGGGATATTACAGTGGTATTAGAGCTTTTGATGAAAAAGGAGCCCCTAAGTAAGGGACATTATAGTGGTATCAGAGCTTTGTGTAGAAAAAGGAGCCCCTAAGAAAGGGACATCACACTATATTACATTGGTTTGTAGGCATAATATTGGGTTTTATCACCTATATGGTTTCTCATAAAAATGATGTGTTCACATGTTGTATGCTCTTTTTCATGATTCAAATGTTTAAGCTTTCATTTTCATGTATGATGAATGGTTTTGGAATTGAATGTACATTATTGTCTACTAATTCAAACCCCCTATAAATAGATAATCTCAACATGGAAAATTATATATCTTACTTGAAATGGTCTCTTGAGGAAGAATGAGTGGTAAATATGAGGGATGAGGTGGTGTATATGAAGACACATGGGCTTGATAACATTGAACCTGATGTCCTTTATGAACTCTTACGTATATTATATTCTTTGAATGAGACCAGTTACATCCACCATTTAATTTTAGAGGATTTTCCAATTTTATCTCTCAATATGTTCCCATTATTCTTTCATTATTTGAAATGAGTCTCTCACATTATAAATGAGATGACTACAGACACCTTGACCATATTCCCTTTGTGTGTTAAGGCCTACCATATACCTTTGATATCCTAAGAGAATTTTCTTGAAACTTGAAATAGACTAATTTGAGAACTGGCTATGTTGGATAAGGACATATTGATCTTGAGAAGTCTGATCTTAGTAACATCATAGTTATGTAAGGGGAATATAGGATGATCATAAGAATGATATGATTCATAACAAGGCTGATATGGATCATAGTGCGGCTGATAAGGCTCATCATAAGACTGATATGGAATACGACAAGCTTGAGATACCTCATCAACTTGCATGAAAATAAACTCTACTTAAAACTCAGCCATAACAACCTCATCAAGATAATGAATTAAAGATAAAACTTACTTTGAATAAGTTATTAAGATCATAAAACCATATGATTGAGCAAAAAGTCACCATTGATGTTTTGAATGCCTCTAAAGGTTGATATGTAGATGAACAACACCAAAAATCATTCCACTACTTTGGACCTTAATCCCATCAAGTGTGCCAAAACTATTATCAACAAAATTTTCATCCTTTGGAAGGTAGTTCAAGAATTTCAAATTTGGAATAACATGGAAATAATCCTAGGATGTGGGTTACCTAAACTTAGATTGAATATCTATGTTAAAGGGATATATCCCTTGATGTATCGCTTAGGCTCATCAAACTACTCTATAAACTTAATAGGAAAAGAGAGAAAACTTATCCTAATATAGGCGATGAAATAGAATTACTTGATGAATACCAACTAGCTACAAATGCTCTTTAAACATGAGACTAACCTATAATAAACACTACTCTTAATTTGGCTCTCTACATTAGTACTTATCATGAAGGTTTTGAAATATGCTTGGGTTAGGAGGACTAATCAAGAGGTCATATGATGACACTAGTGAAGAGATAACTCACTAAACCTTTCTCACTTCACAAGACCTAAAAGAAGATTCCAAACTAAACATGAATACAAGATAAAGATAACATACCAAGGAAGTAAAGCTAATCTCTTGATAGGATCAAACTAGTGATGCATAAACATTGAAACTAGTCAAAGGAGGAGGTAAATAGTAGTTTATCATTGATAAAATTCTTGAAAATTGGAAGTGATGTGCCATACCCACATGGAGGATAAAAACATAGCCTATTAAGGTTGAATATATAGAGAAATGTGAAAGAAAAAGAGAGAAGGGAATAAGAAAGAGATCACAAGTGTCTAATGGGTCAAAATTAAGAAGAGAGTTTTGAAACTATCTAATCAAATCCTCAAAGACAATTTTAGATATTTTTAAGATTCTCTTCTCCTCCAAGTTGCATGGAAATCCTAGTTCTTGCTTGACACCTACTTTGCTCTTCAAAACTACCCTTTTTTAGCTTGTGAATGGACAAGTGTCACTCTTAAACATCAAGGCATGTTAAGTTACATTCTATATCTAATCTCGACACCTTTCATCAATTTTATAATCTCTCCCAATTGACATCTTAATGGCAATCATCAAGTAACTCCTTAAGTGTCTTGAAACCCCTTTGTCTCAATAGGCCAATCTTGCTTGCAAGTGTCAAATCTTGAGTTTGTCCTCATCAAGGTAGTATATCTCCATTTATATCCTATTAAAAACCTATTATACTTGGAAAAATTCATTTGGAGCCATCAAACTCTCTCTAAGACATCATTTTACATCAAAAGCACTCATTTAGCCTCATCCCTTGTAGCCTTAAAAATGTGTAAACCTCCTTATGTAGAATATTTTATGGATTATATTTTGAAAATAAAGATATATTTTATGACCCATTATCCCCTTGTATATCGATGCCAATTTTCATGTCCTGACTTTGATTGGAAGTGTCCTTTTTCTACTATACTCTCTCCTCCATTATTCCTCCTTGCCTAAAAACTAAGTTTTGGCCCAAAATCACTCTCACACATGCGAAAATTATAATAAGTGTGTTATTTACTTTAAAAATTATAATACCATGTTTTGTTTCAATTTTTAGCACTTGAAACCTTATATGGATGGGTTAACCATGAAATGGTCAAAAATCCTAGTCTAAGTTCTCGCATAGGCTTTAGAGGCATCTGGAGTGTTTGGATTTTTTTTTTTCAAAATTTTAAGATTGGAATTAATTTTTTAAGGTCTGAATATTCCTATCATATCTCAATCCATTTAGGGTAGATCTCTTTTAGTGTTTTATAAGCCTACATATAGGCTTCTTGACTTGCAAAATAATGCATTTTCACCTTCTTGACCCATTTGATGACTTCAAGAACTCATGTAACTTTGTATGAGACATGGATATTTGTGTGGATGGTTTTATAACCTATTTTATGTCTTTTCAACTCTATATTTTTGATTTATAACCCATTTTATATCCTACATACCTACAAACACACCTATAGCCCTATTTTTTGAGCAATTCTGTATAACTCTACTTGCATACTTTCTATTAAATGGCCTAAAATTTTCCTTAGGATAGTTTTTAATGTCATAAATGTCATTATATGTTCAAACCAATTAATTTTAGTCAATTTTAGATGTCTTTTCTTCTATTGGGTCAAAACTAGTCTTTTAGGTAGTCTGTAAGTGCTCTAGAGTCTTAAGGATGATTCATATAGTACAAGCCCTAGATGGAATAATTAATTCCATAAATTTTTATTAAATATACCAATTTATCTTTACCTAATGTATGTAGACACCATGTATCTTTTCATGAAATATGTGAGCAAGATTAGGAGGCCTTTGAGTTAGCAGACTGTGCATCTGTGAGGTCTAAAAGGAAAATAGGTCTAAAAGTATTATTTGTTGTTTATTGTATGTTTAAAATGATCCATAAATGTCTATAATAGTTACCTTGACCTATTAAACTATTAATATTCACCATTATATTACATTAGGTCTCTTGTAACTTCATTTACTCAATCCTAGGATTTATAACCAAGCATGCCAAAGTGACCTTAGTAGGATCTTTGAGTCATTTCCCCTCAATTTTTTCTATTTTTTAAGCTTATGGGATATTTTTTAAGTTTTTTATAATCTATATAAACTTCAAAATGTCTTTAGGTTCTCACTTTATCTTTAACAAACCATTTTCTCATGACTATTCTTCCAAGACTATGTGTATGCAGGGGTTTAGAGTAATTATTTTCACCATCTCTTCTATGACATTTCTTTACATTTTCCTTGACCTCTTAATGAATTTAATTAATTTATTATTCATCCCAAATTAAAATTAAATTAAACCATTATATCTTAATATCAACACTTACACAAGCTTGTAGGTCTGCAAGACAAAATGGCTCTTTAATGTTTAGCTTGAAATTTTATCTTTTTTAACTAGATTATTTAACTCTTATTATCATTTAAAAATTAATAAAGGATACTTCATGTTAAAAATTAACACTATAAATAATTTTTATTTCTTCCCCTTCCCAATTCTTGAAAGTGATTTATATTACTCAATCTAGCCTATAGGTGCATATTGGATGTTTGACTATAGGTATTCATTGGAAGGTCTTATATGCATTATAGAGTATAGAATTTTCCACTTTGAAATAGATAATTGAAATTTCATAGTGATTTAAATTAATTTAAAACTCTCTCATTCAACTTATCCCACTTTAAGTTTCTTCACTCCCCTTCTGTTTGGCCATACATGACAATTAACATCAGCCCTACCTATAGATCTATTTGGGTCTCTACTTTATCAATGTGCTTGATTACCATATGAGAGCACTGTCAGATTTATATCTCATTTTAAATATCTTTAGGTTCTCTCAATCTCTCATGTATATTTTAGACACTTTCATGCCAACTCAAGGCTTTTCATTACTCAAGTTTGCCAATGTTGATTATAGGTTTGCATTCAAAGTGTCTTGGGAATTAAACTTGAAGATACACCTCTTATTCATTAGTCTTTAATTTCAATAAATAATAGAGAAATATCATTTAATCCATTCATATGTCTTCAAACTCAAGTTATGGTTTACAATTAAATATAATTTCTTAAAATGCAGACCTACACATTTGTAGACTTGTAGGTTTGCTTTTTAGAGATTCTAAGCCTTCACATGATTATTGACATAATATTTTGAGATTGAGAAAGTTCCACCATTTTTTATTCACTCTTTTAATAAGGTGAATACCTTAATATTCCTTTAATAAATCCAAATAAACCTTATGAAACCACTTTTATACAGATAAACCCCTATGCACAGTGTTTGGTAGTCAACCTAAAAACTAATTAGAGAGGCTAGTATAATATAAATAGATATTTTGGAGAGACTTAAAGGGCCTGAGAGGATGTTTTCATACATTATAACATAAACTATATGCATTGGGCCTTGTAGATAGCCCTGAAACACAAATAAAAACTAATAGTCACTTACAAACTATGCAAAAGAGTAGGTTTCTTACCCTTTTGAGCCCATACGTGTCAAGTGTGGCTTGGAAAAGAACATAAAATGTATAAATATACCCTATATACTATATTTAATTTATATTAATCGTCCATCCTTCTTTAAACTACCATACCAAAGAGAGAAATTGAACATATAGGACTGAATAGTTGTTTTAGACCATCCTAGAGTCTTAGTGATTTTTTATAAATAATAGAGCACCAATCTAATGAATATTTGATTAAATATAAATCTCATTAAGATCCCCTCCTTTGGAAAAAAATTTATACCTTGACTTTCTCTCCCCTATATAGAATAAACACTTGAACTTCAACCTTACTAGCTTGTGAAGAGAGCGATAGAGGTTTTGTTGTAACTTCTACATTTTTAGTACCTAAAACTACAATAAAATCATGGATTTGGGTTCAAAGATATTAATATAAACCTAAAAAATGAATCTTCCAAGTCTATATATGTGCATAAAACTCCTTCTTAAGCATTTAAATTTAAGAATCTGACCTTTTTATGATATCTTGACATATAGGTAAGTTATATAACTACCCCAAGGACATTGGAAAGAGTGTTAGTATATACATTTTACTTTCAAATATGTTTATATTAGTTAAAATCACCTTTCCTTCATATACACTTTACCTTAAAGTTCACAAATGAACTGTAAACATTCCAAACATGCATGAAAGTTTGTTAAAGGTGATGAAGGGTAAAATATGAATTTCAAGGAAACTTAGGGACCTATTAAACCAGATTATACAAGTCTAATTACACCATGACCTTTCTAGAGTAATCTAAACAAAGATAAAGTGTTACCCTAATTTCTCCAAATTTACCTTAAATAATGCTAACAAGGTTTTTAAAAGACCTTTTAGAGACCACATAAGGCATGCAAAAGCTATCAACAAGGTTATAAAAAATTATAAGCAAGTTTTTGCCTATAGGTGTAGACATTTTGACATTGGGGGTCAAAATTAGTCAATAATAATAAATAAATAAATAGGTCATAGGAAAAGGCTCTCCATATCATGAATAATGATTCATAACTACGAGTAGTGGTAACCACCAAAATTAGGAAGAATATAGGGAAGGGTAAATAAGTATCCATTGAACATAATATATAATTAGACACATATGTGAAAGGTGAAAATATAATATGTATTAACATGATTTCATTGTAGATAAAATCAAGAAACTAATAACATATAAAATAGATCAGGATTTGCTTAAATTTACCTATTTTGATGAAGACAAGGTCAAGGAACTTAAAATAATGATGAGATTAATAAAGAAACAAGACCTACTAATTAATATCACTCAATTTTTTAAATATTGGAATAAACAAGAGAAAGAACATCGAGTGTAGAGAGTAGGGAAAACTCAAAAGAAAAGTACAAAGAATGTATTTAGAATAAACTAGAAATGGAAAAATATTTCCATTCTATTAATTTCAAAATTAATGGTAAATAAATAAATAAATCACTCTTATACCAATTGACTTAGATACAAATGTTTTACCATGAATCACATGGGATCTATTGGGGAAACATAGTTTCATGCAACGATAAATTATATTATCATGGCTAATGATACTCCACATTCACCACTTGGTAATTTTTAGAATGTTGAGGTTAATTTTATGGGGATAAATAAGAAGGTATATTTTTAAGTAATTTATATGTATGATATTGGTTATCCAAAAAAATTTAACCAAGAATGGTTTATAAACTATAATGTATCCTTATATTCTGAAGAGAAGGAAATCACATTTGAGAGAAAAGGCTTAGTGGTTCATTATATGTTAGAAGTGGGAATGGTAGTGAATATGATGACCTCATTATCATGCTTAATCTTAATAAAATTTAAATAATATATGATGAATCGGAACCTAATGATGAGGGGGAAATGATAATGAAATAATAAGAATGGAAAAACTCTCAACAGATGAAATTGAAGCAATTATGTACTATGAGACATAAACTATAATTTAAAAGGTATTTTGCATAATAAAAACACCATAAAAAGTTAAAAGCACCACCAAATTATAAAATTTGGTACCAAATAGGAAAATAGATCACCACATAGAATAATCATTGCATAACAAACTACCAAAAGTTTTGGGCATTGGACTAGTCAATGAGTACTTATAACATATGATGAGATTATTTCTACAAGAAGAGATAAGGATAAAATCCATCGATGATACACTCATGATTAATTTAATGAGGTGGAGGCATATACATAAAATAACCATCCACTCTTCCAAAAAAATTTGTGTACTACCAAAATCAATGTTTGTAAAATTAGAATGTTATTTTCTAAAGATTAGAAGTTATACAGAAAAAAAAAACCCAAGATCATGTCTTGACAGATATGAAAAATTATAGATATTAAGAGGGTAAATAGATAAATGTGTATTGTAATAGTTATTTTAATGGAAATTAGACACATTCCCTACAACTTGATACTTACATCAAGAGATGTAGAAAGGAACAAGTAGATGGGCAAAGTTAAAAATGGATGTATATAGAACTTTTAACTTTTAGTATCTAGATAATAGGGTTTTCCAAGAAATATAAATGATAAAAACATTTTTATTCATGGAATATTCTACCACAAAATATATTTCTCAAAATTAAAAATAGAGGAAATAAAATTAGGACATGGATAATTGGGAATAGATTGGCACAATAGTTAGATAATTGCCAAATATTGCAGAAAGAAAAGCAAACATAAAAAAACTTGAAAAAATGGCTTATTTCAAAAAACTTTAAAAATAATAATATTATGGGGAAGAAATATTGGAGTATCTTCTAGGACCTTTGGATCAATAAAATGCAGGAACTTGTGATAAAGAGACAAGAAAATTCATAAGTGTTGTTGTGAGGAAAAAAAATATGATAATAATATAAAATATGAATTAAATCCACCACACACTTCATATGAATATCTAAAAAATAAAGATATAAAAATATGAATTAACTCCTTATAGTCATCTAAAATGTCATTTCAATGTAACGAGTGTCACTTGAGACCACCTTGTCCTAGCTTATCCCTAGACCTATCTTAGGGCCTCTTTTGATCCTTTTATAGATTTTTTATGGGTCCAACCCACTTCTAGGAATACAAAAATCATCACTAAGACATCCCATAGGCACATAGGCACATTACTCATGATTTCCTACCACCTAGACATTATCATGGCCCTTTGGACACTATCACACTATGTTATTGACCTAGGGACTACATTACTATCCTTTTTATTTCATGATTTCTCATTGAATATCTTATGTTCCTCAAATAACTCCTAGGATTGGCCTAAACCTATTTCACATCTTGATAATAACTATAATTCTATATATAGACCACTTTCATTCACTTATACACTAGATGGAAACTAGATGCAAATACTCATTAACAAACATAGAAATAGTTGTGCAAATCAAGGTCATTGGTCCCTATTATGACCTATTTCTATATGCACCCATCTATATTAGCTCATATCTCAAATTTATAGTCTCAAGTTTCACTCAAAGCATTCAAACTAGCACTCATAATATCATTCACCTTCACTTTCACCAACACTTAGATTGGGATAACTACATCGAGCTAGATCCTTTTTTGAGGTATTGATATGTAGGCAATACTCATCACATGTGGCATTGAGGTTACATCTATCCTACCTTGATAATCCCACTCTTTGCTACTTGTGATCCTTGAATACCCTAACAAACATGGATTCCTAGGGTTTAGAATTAAAATTATCCAAAACAAGGAACATATATCAACCAATATCCATGCACACATGCATAGACTCCATAAAATTAGGTGAAGGTCCACTCAGATGATCATTATCCCTAATTGTAAGAGGACACTACCATGGCCTAGAGGACACTATCACAATACGCTACCATCCATGGTACCATGTTATTGTCTAAGATGGTTTTTGACTCTTGGTTCCTATTCATGACACATGACAATTTTTACACCAGTTTATAACTTGTCATTCATCTATCTCAATCAATTTATAACTAATTACATATATTATAGTTCATTTTATATTTATAGAATAATAACAAAAATTAATTATTATACAAATTAGTTGATATAATTATTATTATTTATTCCATAAATTTAGCAATCTAGGGTTTTGCATTCCATAAATCTTTTAAAAGTTAAACCATTTGGTGAACTTGACTTACTCTGAATAGTGAAAAAACACTAACCATACATGCTATTAGGGTTTATATCCTTTTGTTTTCTATGATCTCTAATTAATTTTAAAATATTATATCTAATTCATTATTCATTATTCTATAATATTTCAAAGATTTAATTTTTTTAAAGGTTTAAAATATATAATTTTTTATTTTCCTACGTCCCAACCTACAATGGTAGAATTTAATAACCAACTTGAAGAGACCAATAAGAGACATTTGCAAGATTTTGTTTCTAAACATCCTGATATGCAAGAAGACCTTATATGTATTATTCAAGGAGATCTTCTAAATCCACTACAAGGAAATCATCCAATCCCATATATATTAATATTGTTACACCTACTAAAGGGGCAACTCAAACTCTATAACAACTAGATACAACTAGCCAATCCTCACCAGTGGTAAAAATTCTTGTGGCTAGTACACATAATTCCTTTTAATAAGTAAAATCCATTCAATAAGATATCAATTCTCTATAATCCAAGGTGTTACATATTTAGTAGGGTACCATTAGACCATTTAATGCCTTGGATTCTCATATGCTCCTATATACACCTTTGGTATAACATATAGTGACAACTCCTTTGCCCTCCAGATTTGTGTGACCCATGCTTACTTTGTATGATGGTAAGGGTCACCTAGATCATCATATCCATGTTTTTGACACAACATGTTTTGACTACACATCCAATGATTGTCTCTTGACTAAGTTGTTTCCTCACATCTAAAAAGACTATGCATTAAAATGGTTTTATGATCTTACTAATTAGTCCATCATAACATTAATTCCATTGGAAGATATGTTTTTTAAACATTTTTCAGTCACCATCAGTGACAAGGTTTTATATGCATGAGTTTCAAAATTCAAGAAAAAATACAATGAACCAATAGCTAAATATGTCTTGTTATTTTAGAATATATTAACAAAGATGACTAGTCCCATGGCAGATAGAGAAGCCCAAGACATATAAATAAATTTTATTATTGTCATTACATGAAGCTATAATATTCAAAAACTTTCCACCATTCATATATCTATGCCATATAATTAAATAATAGGAATTAAAGATTCTCTCCATGGGAAAATTAAAGTACACACCAGATTAGAATCAACTAATAAGATTTATAATAAGCTCCCACATAAGGTGAGGTCCACTCAAAATAAGAAAGATAAAAGTAAAATGGTTAATGCAAGCGTAGAGCCAAATTTTCACATGGTTTTATTAGATCCTCCAAGGAGACCTTTCACCAATATTCTTGAATTTCTAGCACATGTTCTCCAACAACTCTTTGAATGCAACATCATATATCTCCCACCCATCAAAGAGGTTAATACAACTAGGCATCTTCCAAAGAGTTATGATTATAATGCATATTGAAACTATCACATGGCACTAGGCCATACTAAAAATAAATTCATCAACTTATGACATAAGATACAATATTTGATAGATGATTATATCATTGATGTTGACACTCCTAAAGAGGCACCCAAAGCACAACCAATGAATCAAAAACATTGAAAATATTTTTTGATCCATTTATAAAAAATATGGATATTGATTTATCATGAACCTTGGCTATTAATTATACTTATCAAGCACATCCACTACTAATATCCTATAATACTCATACTATGGACACACACCCTCTAAATAATATCATTTTTCTATATCATACTACGGTACTAGCTAGATCTCTCATAACTTTCTCAAAGTAAGAGATCATTGATGATGAATCAGATTTATGTGAACTCTTTATATGAGATTACATAGATCATAATCATATTAAAAATGTTATGGTTTATAATGGTTCAAGCACTAATATGTGTACTATTACACTTCTACAATACTTGGGCTATTTAGAGCAAGATATTTCATAGACAAATATAGTTATTCATGGCTTTAGTGGCCATGTTTAGAGAGCCATCAGGGAGATATTAATTCCATTATAGGTTAATCCCACACACATGATCATAGGATAATTAGTGATTCTTAGTGCTAGCACATTTGACATGTTATTGGGTAGGCCTTAGATACATCATCTTTGAGACATTCTATTTATCATACATACATGTCTTAAATATATACATGCTAACAAGGTGGTTACAATCAAGGGCCTTATATATGATTATCCCTTATAATAAACACCAATTATAACTCTAAATAAATATTCTATTAGTGCACACTTAATATCAGTTAAACCACTAGTGTAGGTGAGGTCTACTCATATAGTATTACCATGTACACATATTATCCCACAGATAACTATATTAGATATAACCCTATGTCAGAGACATGTTTTGGATTCTAGATAACCTTTATATAACACATTATAATCTATATTATTTTTATATCATAGTGTACCCACACCAGTCACAACTTATTTTACTAGATTGGTCATTAAGAACCCCAAAATTCATAAGCATATTTACTCATCTCCATATTTTTATAGAACCACTCCATAATTAGTTTCAACTATAGATGAATCATTACATCAGATTCATATTTATTAAATACCTCCTCATATAGAATAGGTAGTTACTCTTCCTTCATTTGATATAGGACACCTTGATAGTGAGTCTCTTGCAAGACTCATAAGTTAATATGTTCCTCTCCATATTTACATAGTTTCTCTTACCTTACTCTTTTTATATAGTTTCATTTTCATGTTTATTGTACATGTCTTATACTTAGAAAAAAACAAAAATAATATAATATGTTAAAAAGGACAAAAACATTCAAATAGTTTCTAAAAAAATATAAATTTTAGATTGTATGCATTTCTATGTTTACATTCTTTATATTTTTCCAAGTATTACATATGTTATCTATTCTACTATAGATAGTTTTATCATACATATATGTTTCACTTGTTCTCTTTGAGTGTTTTCAAATCATTACATGACTAAGTCCTCTACACAAATCTAGATTTGTTACTATCTACCCATTGGGGGCACATACATAGATACACAAAATTAGCATTGATACATTCACATATTGGGGGCATCATACTATATAGCTTCTAATTTACTAGGTTACATCTTTATAGAATTGATATCATATATTTAAATTTTATTATACCTTGATATTGATCATCCTCTAATACACATTTTTTATTGACTACTAATACTATAGATGCAGCTTATGTACATCTTAGCTCTTATATGGATTTGTACCACAAATTCATGCATTACTTTCATTGTTAGCTTTAGATTTGATTGTATCTTTTTGCTTATACATTTATTTGAGGACATTTGAATATGCCATTATTATATGAATCTAATCCACTTATTTCATTATCTGTATACTTTGGGAATGTGCCCATGTCCTTGTGTGTGCCTTGTTTTATCATGTATGTGGACATTTGAACATGTCCTTACATGTGTCTCTAATCCAACCTTGCTTGTTATATAAATATGTGGATATTTTAACATGTCCTTATATGTATTAATTTCTCAAACTTGGTGACATGTGCCCATGTCCCTTGTATTGTGGCCACTTGGACTACTTTGCATGCCTCATGTGTTTGTATGTATGCTTTCATGTACGTGTTATGGCCATGAAATTTATATCTTACTTGTTACACTCACATCTAGTTTGTAATGCCATGAGGTATCTCATGCATCTCCCATTCTTCCTTGGGTGCCTTGACAGACATCATGCCCCATCCCCCTTAGTATTTACTTAGATTATACTCATATTGTTATTCTTATACATTCTTACATTATTCTATCTATCTCGATAACCATGTGAATGCTAGATATAAAATACATCATACATTACCAACTTATGTTTATACTATTTAACATTATGATGTCATTTATACACATCATATTGATCTATCACATAGCTATCATATGTTTTCAATCTAGCACATGATGCATAGTTTTTATTTTGAGGATAGTTATTTTAGAGTTTCAATGATCCCCCTCAAAAGAGGGGGAATTCATAAGGGTTTTTCATATATACTAGGCCATCCTAATGAACCCATCACATATTTTTCAACATGCAAACACATATTGCATAGCCCAAATTGAAGAAAATACAATGAAAAATAATCACATATAAATCAGTCTTAGTTTTGCATTGATAAAATATATTTAATTATTAACACAACACAGAGGACATTAGTACAATATTCTATTATCAAATGGACCATGCCACTATCTAGTATCCCTAAAAATAGATTTTTTTTGAATTACAAGAAAAGTACATCATGTAAAGTACAAGTTTGTATAATATCAATCATAAATTACCAGATATGCTCAATTTAGACTCAATTTTCACAAATATTTCATAGATTTTACTCAGATTAAGGGAAATATGCATGGAATGATCACTCTTTTTTTAGTGTTAGATACTCAGACACATATTAAAATGGCTCAGTCTAGAATTCTGTAATATCCCTTCGAATATCAAAACAAAAGCTCCAAATTGCTTATCTAAATTTCTGCAAAATATCTTCAAATAGATGAATAAATCACAGTATAATTTCTTATTTATTTGCTCATAAGCTTACAATAGAGATCCTCTGTCGAATATCGAAAGTTCGGCCTTATAGCCTGAATATTCCGCGAACTGGACTGAATCTGGAACGTCTCGGCCTGCTGTGTAAAAAAAAACACAGTCGCCGACATCGGTTATACTGCCGTCGTCGGTCGACCTGTAGTGATCTCCTTGCCGACGTCGGTGATGAGTCGACCGATGTCAGTCTCTGTAAGTCTCTGTTCACCGATGTCGGTACCTGAACTTTCTGTAGATGCGTACGGATTTTCACATATCTATACGGAAGTCGTACGGCCACTGATATTGCTCAACCTATATGCTTGATCCTGACCTGAAACCCTCGTGATAGCTTCTGTGTGAAGTTATCTCTCAAACTTGTAAGTACATGTGATAACTTCTAGATGAAGTTATCTCCCAATTCGGCAATAGATCAGTTGATCTTTCACAACCTCTGAATCGCTCACACTGAAGAGTTGACGTTCTTCAATGCAGTTTGGCAATAGATCAGCTGATCTTTCACAGCCTCTGAATCGCACACAATGAAGAGTTAACGTTCTCCACTGCAAATGGAATACTGGAACCCTTGGCTCAGTCTTCACAGAAGAATTTCTTAACAAGAATCAATATCAAAATAATCATGGATACAAACTCTCTTCCATGAGAGATTCTTATACACCTCCAAAGGTGTGCTTGCTAAAATTAGATTCCCTTAAATTAGACTGGGGCTTCCTTAATTTAGAACTAGGGTCTTAAAATTAGACCAATTCTTAAATTAAAATGAGGATCCTAAAATTAGACCCAATAATAAATAATTAATAATTAATTAATAATTAATTAATAATTAATAATTAATTAAAATTGGACCAAATAATTAATATTTGATTAAATCAATCAAATATTAATATCTCCTTTAATTCATGTCCTAAAGAGCCCAAACGAAAGCCAAGCCCAGCTCCATCAAGACCCTCTATCCACCTCATCAGCCTACAAGGGTCGCATAATAGGCTAATCATCTACTCTGCACATGTCGACTAAAAAGGGGACATGACAAATTCATATGTACATAGATCAAAGTTGGGGGTATGTGCATGACATATTATTCCCATGTGTTTAGTTTGACACTAGTGCTCTTAGATGGAATGGTAGATCCATGTCATTCTATACATTGATACTCAAAACATCATTTTCTCCAAGTTCACACTAGATTGATCCCTTATTTCATCTATAATGGTTAGAATTAATGAGTAGTCCTTGAGCTACATTATCGAGTACCTGAGTGGCCCCTAAGCCATTTTACATTTTAAGATTCCCAAGTGGCCCTAGATCCATCCTACATAGTTTTAATTACATCACACATCTTTAAATACATTACACAAATTTAGTTTCAGATGCATATATTACACATGGGTAGGAAAAGATGTAGTCATAACCTACTTGAGATCTTGATCCACCTATATAGGAGGGTTGGACAAGCCATCAATCCAATCCAAGTTATTCATATATTATGATCCAATAATTAGGGGTTGGAAATGATAGTGTCATATCCAAATTGAATTATTAATCCACTCACACATGAGGATTGATAAAGCCATCAACTCAGTCTATTTTATTCACTATTTGATCACCAACTACATACACACATAAGATGTCACTAGGTTTTAGTTTTGGTTCATGTACACAAAAAGGTGTATTCATTCCTTTAAATTTTATCTCATCTCTTTACTTATTTGTGTCTTTACTTTTGATGTTTGTTAAGGAAGGATTAAATCCTTCATGTTTTATTTATAGAATACGTAATAACTCATGATTCACAAACTTAAACCTAGATTCATGAGCTTCACCTCTTAGGTAAGTCTTGGTAAATTTATTTACCTTTACCCTAGTCATTTACCTTTGATACATCTATAAAATAAATGAGGGGGTTGAATTTATTCATATAAAATTTCATTTTAATGCAATGAGTGTCACTTAAGACCAACTTGTCCTAGCTTAGCCCTAGACCTATCTTAGTGCCTATTTTGATCACTTTACAACTTTTATGTGGGTCAAACCTACACCTAGATATACCATAAGTAACTCTAATCCATCTCTTAGGCACTTATGCCCCTTAGTCAGTAACTCCTACCACCTAGACATTAGTGTAGCCCTTTTAACACTAACACACTACACTATTGACCTAGGGACTATGTTACTATCCATTTTATCCTTTCTCCCCCAATGGTTATTTTTACACTCCTCAAAGAACTCCTAGAGTTATCCTAAACCTATTTAACATCTTTACAAGCATCATAATGTTATATATAGACCAATTTAATTTAATTATCCACTATACAAAAATCAGATGCAAGTGCTCATAAACAAACTCAGAAATAGTTGTGTAAATCAAGGTCATTGATCCTTATTCTACTCTACTTTTTCATACACCCATCTATAGCAAACCAAAGCCTAGATTAATTAGATTTCAAATCTAAATTTGCATTCAAATTGGCCCTCATACTATCATTTTCTTGCACTTACATTTACACTTAGATTGGGAGAACTACATCATGCTTGATCCCCTTTCGAGGTATTAATATATATTCAACACTCAACACATAGTGTATTAAGGTCATATCCATCTTATCTTAATAACACCACATTTTTATATTTGTGTTATTTAAATACCCCAACAAACATATAGGCCTAGGGCTTGGCATTAAAATCAATGAAAATGGGGAACATATAATGAACCAATATTTGTACACACATGCACAGATTCCCCACAACTAGGTGAAGCTCCTCCCAAAATATCCTTAATTCTAATTGTAAAAGGACATTGTCACAACCCAAAAGACACTACTATGGTGCACTACCATCTAGGGGATCAGAATATTATCCAAGAGGGTTTTTGACTCATATTTATTATTCATGACACCTATCATAATTCCTACACAAATTTATATCCTATCATTCATTTGTATCAGTCAATTTCTAGCTAAGTACATATTTTATAGTTTATTTTCTATTTATATAATAATAAAAAAAAGTCAACTATTATACAAATCAATGGCTATAATTATTACATATTTATTCCTTGAATTATTATTTTATAACTTTATAAACCTAGGGTTTTACATTTCATAAATCCCATTAAAGTTAAATCACTCCTCCATAAACATCCACAAAAGTCTTATAATAGGCATGTAACTCCAATACATTAGAATAACCAACCAAAGAGTAACATCTACTAACTAATTATGGTGGATAAGAGTAACTCCCTATGTCTAAATACACCTAAAAAAGCTAATCCACAAGTTTAGGAATAATCCTTGTGTGTATAAATAATCTAAATAAAAAATAATATGAAAAATAAATATCCTACATTAACACCCTCCCTATGAGCACAACTTAGGTGGGTATAAGAAATGTGTTCTAATAATTGTTGACCAATTTTTGCCCACAGGCAAAAATCTTGGTCACCCTCTTCACTTGCTTTGAATTGCTAGTCTCTTTCAGGTTGCACTTGGTTCATCCGTCTTCAAGTTCTTCAGCTTTGGTTCAATGGATGATTCAAGAGAACGGACCCAATGAAATTTCCAAGAATGGTGACGGGCCTATGAACATCAAAATTTATGCCAGGAAAGCCAGAGCATGGAAGGAACCAAGTGGCAACCGTGGAGGACTTCAACTATTGTTTTGGAGCAGTGAAATGTGCCACACATCCCTTGCAGGGCTCTGTGGAAGCTGATAGGTGGCAACATCCATGGGTTTCCCCTGTTGGCTTTAAAGAAGACTAGTGGGCCCGAATGAGTTGTTAGGAGCTATACAGAGTGTGCCAAGTGTCAGCATCCACTAAGAACCAAAAAAGGGCCAAGAAATTTCTCTAAGATAGCTAAAGGCTCTACAAAAGTGACCATGTGTCAACTTTTTCCTGACTCTAAAAAGGCCCTCTAATGTAAGTGGATGCTGCCACATCCCATAATCGGCTCGATGAGAGTCCCCACGTGTCAATGTCTATATTTTGAAATGTCTTCGAGGTGCCCAGGTTGCAGATTATGACACATGTCAAGGGCAGATGTGTTCTCAGTGAAAAAGGCAAAGCAAGAAGCTGAAGGAGAGTCCAAGGATGATGGGTATGCAAATGTTGATTTTAAGCCAATAAAAAAGGGCTATTGGTTTTTAAATGCCCAAGCACCAACCATGGAATGAGCCCAATGTATGCAGTGACCTACTAGAAGATCACCCCTGAAGACTGAAGGATCAAAAAAGGACAAAGAGCCTAGAGAACAAAGAGCAGGTAGATAGTGTGGCTCATAAATTCAATCCTGACATCAGAATGGCTAAGATGTAGAAGCAGATGAAATGTCCAAGGGATGCAAAAGGTGATGATTCAGAAGTTATTTCAGTGGTTGATATAGCACCTACCATGCGGTCATCAAAGAGGCACAACAGTGGTCGATGTGATTAGTTTCCTTCAATATGCACTATAGAGTAGGAAAATGGCACAGCTCATAAATTTAATTCCTAACGACAGAATGGCCAAGATGTAGAAGCAGATGAAGCATCCAAGGGATGCAAGAAGGAAAGGATTCAAAAGTTATTTTGGTGGTTGACACAGTGCCTATTATGGGTCACTTGTAAAAAGGGGTGCCAAAAGGCCTCCTTTCTTCTCCTATATATTGAGGACTTGTCATTTGAAAAAACATCTTCCACATTTGTAAGGCATAGCCCTGGCAAAATTTCACCTAAATCAAATAAATGCAGTTTTTTACCTCCATTTAGATAGATATTTTAGAGTATGTCTTGAGTGTTTGTTTGTGTCTAGTCATTATTTCTTGATGCTCTCACAGGTTTAACACCAGTAGACCTGTTATCTATAAGGCACCATTTCTATAGCTGAAAGGAGAAGAGCTAACATTTGAGAAGACCAAAATAGAAGGAGTTACTTATAGTGTGCATTTCACAATGCCTCAGTGATTTTCTATTTCTTGTGTTTTCATGAAAGCCTCCCTACTAGTCTTGCAGCCTGGTCCTTCTACCAAGTATGTAGTGTATGTATGTATTTGTCTGATTCTGAGAGTGGATGTGTGAAGGTTGACTTATTTTGGTGCATCACCTCTTTTAGAGTAGGTTTGTTTTTCCTGTATCTCTCTCCCTTTTCATCCCCCCCTTTATTATATCTATATATGTGTTTTGCACTTGTTGGAAACAACACGATGCATCAAAGGGAGCTAGCCCTTATCTAGAGACTCTCCCCTCCAGCTTCGCTAGTCCCATAGGTGAGAGGGGAGTTTCCATTATTGCATGAACAAGGTAGGAGCTCAGCCTCCTACCAAGGGTGCAATCTTTTACGTTAATAGTTTCTGTCATGCCAGATGGGACCCAAGTTTTCAACGTAGTAAAGTTTCAAGATTGATGCTGGTCTTGTTACAGCAAATCAAGTTTCTTCAGCATCTAGCGACTCTAAGTTAAATCCACTAGTTAAGTAGCCTGGTGCCATCAAAAATCCATTTCTTCTATGTATAATTCTTTTGCACAGGATCATGGACCTTGTATTCCTTCATATGACTATGATCAAGCTCCAAATATTTATGCAATCCCCTTAAGTAGCTCTCCTAGTTGCCTTGCAATGATAAGGGAGGTGGCGCTGGAGTTTGAGAGGCAGACAATGGAGATTGACAAACTGGAGGAGCAGTACGGGTATTAGTAGGAGCTAGTGTATAAAGAGTAGTATTTGTTTAGGCAAGCACATGACTTGCAATCCATGGAGGAGGAGGTAGTAAAATGGAGAAATCTATTTATTCAAGGCAGTCAGCCTTGTGTTCCCCCCTTATTCTGAAGAAAGCCCCCTCTATTGCACCAAATCCTTTTTATCAGATAGAACTCACCCATTACAACTCATTTGATGCATCTTCTCTTAATCTCATGTGCCTAGCTTTCCAGCATCAAATGGAACTAGAGCAACCCCCCATGGAGATCAATCTTTTCAACTCCTTAGATCATGAATCTTCCATTAGGGGAATACCACTAGCTAGCATGTCCCTATTCTAGAGACTCTTTCAGTGCATTGACAGTCTCTTCCTTGCATTCCTCAACCTCCACAAGTCTTTCAATGTGATGTGTAGATTCCAAGTTGGAGGAAGGAATGCTAGGAACCAATCCATAGTTTTAAAGAGGATGATGCTAGTGACCTCTAAGAAAAGCTCTTCCAAGAAAATTTGGCCAGGAGAATTATAGAGTTGGAATCCAGAGAGAGATTCCTCAGCCAATGTGTGATGGATGGATTAGACCAAATAGCACATTCCATGTCTAAACACACCCCACATACACATTTCCAAGAGAAATATTAGGCCATGCCTAATATTGATGAAGTCTTGATCAAGTGGAGAGAGGAGAATCATTCTATTCTAGCTCAAAGAGTGCCTCCTCTTCCACATGTTCTCACCAGTTCACCCCTTCTCAAGGAAGAACCTGTTCTATAGGAGGTGAGTGAGGAGCAAAAGATCCAATTTGTAGTCCTTCAAGAGGCTGTCATGAGTGACAATGAAGGCAGAATCATCATGGAGGATCCTTGTGAGGACCTCATCAACAATGGAGAAGATTCAGGGCATGCATATATGCATATGTTTTAGTAATACAAAGAGGAACAAAAACATGGTGAGTTCTCTCCCCCCTTATTCAATGAACTCCCTTGTTGTTTTGATGAGGAGTATGACTATGCTGAGGAACTAGAGTTGGAGGAGGATCAGGAGGATACCTTTGAACATCTAGAGATCTTGATCTTTGAGGAGGAAAAGGAGAGGTCTGTCTTCTTGGAGGAAGGCCTTGAAGAAGAAAACTTCAAACAAAGAGGTGATGTTTTGTGGTATGAGCAATCATTTTGTGAGTCCATTTCAGACATCACCATAGTCCCCCTTCTTCAAGAAGGCCAAAAGGAAGCAGAGGATGAGTTTGATAGGATCTTCAATGAGGTAGAAGGAAATAGGTTAGACCATGATGCATTGCAGATGAAATGTGCATATCAAAGGGCTTATGGTGATGAGCCAATATCCATTGATTTCTTGGTGAGGAGCACCTATATAAGGGACCAACATTTAACAAGCTTCTGAGGACAAGAAGAATATGTATATGTTGGAAGCATGTTTGAATTTGATCCACTCAGATACCAGCCAACCCAGGTGACAGGCAAGAAGAGTAGGTCACCAACTCTCTTTTTCATTCAGCTACTTGCCTGGCACCATAAGTCTTCTTGCCAAGAAGGGGACTTAAGAAGTTTTCCTTTTGATCCAAGAGGGAGGTGAACATTCCTAGTTAGCTGTACATAATAGTTTGTTTTCAATTGTTTTCCTATTTTCCCTGAGTGTAGTTTGCACAGGTAGTGTTTTTTAGCCTTGTGTCTTTACCTTTGTGTGTGGGGTAAAGGCTCCATGTTTGATTCATGGATCTTTGGGGCTATTGCTACACTCTTTTAAAGTTACAATATGACTCTATGCCCAATGGACTGTAAGGCAATTGGCTTCTAAGCATGGCAAGCATGCTTCCCCTGTGAGTCACCAATCTGTTGACCAATTTTTTCCCATAGGCAAAAATCTTGGTCACCCTCTTCACTTGCTTTGAAATGCCAGTCTCTTTCAGGTTGCACTTGGTTCATCTGTCTTCAAGTTCTTCAACTTTAGTTCAATGGATGATTTAAGTAGAATGGACCCGATGAAATTTGCCAAGGATGGTGATGGGCCCATGAATGTCAAATTTTATGCCAGTAAAGCCAAAGCACAGAAGGCACTAAGTGGCAATTGTGGAGAACTTTAACTCTTGTTTTGGAGTAGTAGAATGTGCCATGCATCTCCTGCAAGGCTCTATAGAAGCTGATAGGTGGCAACATCTGTGGGTTCCCCTATTGGCTTCAAAGAAGACTGGTGGGCCTGAATGAGTTATTAGGAGCTATGCGGAGTGTGCCAAGTGTTAGCATCTACTAGGAACTAGAAAAGGGCTAATAAATTTCTCTAAGATAGCTAAAGGCTCTATGGAAGAGACCATGTGTTAACTTCTACCAGACTCTAAAAAGGCCCTCTAATGTAAGTGAATGCTGCCATGTCCCATTATCAGCTCGGTAGGAGCCACCACGTGTCAACGTCCACATTTTGAAATCTCTTCTAGGTGCCTAGGTTGTGGATTATGACACATGTTAAGGGTGGATGCGCTCTCCATGAAAAAGGCAAAGTAGGAAGCCAAAGGAGAGTCCAAGGATGACAGGTATGCGAATGTCAATTTTAAGCCAGTAAAAAAGGGTTATTGGGTTTTAAATGCCTGAGCACCAACCATGGAATGAGCCAAGGTATGCAAAAAACCTGCTAGAAGATTGCCCCTAAGGATTGAAGGATCAAAAAAGGACAAAGAGCCCAGAGAACAAAGAGCAGGCAGATGGTGTGGCTCATAAATTCAATCCTAACAATAGAATGACCAGGATGCAAAAGCAAATGAAACGTCCAAGGGATGTAAAAGGTGATGATTTAAAAGTTATTTTAGTGGTTGACATAACACCTACCATGCGGTCATCAAAGAGGCACAACAGTGGTTGACGCGACTAGTTTCCTTCAATATGCACTGCAGAGCAAGAAAATGGCATGGTTCATAAATTCAATTCCTGACGACAGAATGGCCAAGATGCAAAAGTAGATGAAGAATCCAAGGGATGCAAGAAGGAAATGATTTGAAAGTTATTTCGGTGGTTGACATAGTGCCTACTATGGGTCACTTGTAAAAGGGGTGCTAAAAGGCCTCCTTTCTTCTCCTATATATTGAGGACTTGTCATTTGAAGAAACATCTTTCACATTTGTAAGGCATA
>JARHVA010008150.1:0-45000 GCA_037957365.1 Torreya grandis | reverse complement strand
CCTCTTTGGGACCATCCTTCCACTTATTTGTCAAATTGAAGAGGGATTATTCACTCTCATGGACCATAGTTGAGCTTAATTTTGGTTGATCAACCTACCTTCTAACCACCCTCTTCATCATCCCTGTGGTAACATCAAATCTCATCCCAACTTTAGGAGCAAAGAGGACTACTTGAAACCTCTCTTACCTTACTTCTTATATGATATCTCTAGCCTATATTTGGGAAGTAGTAGGTGTTGGTTGTGTGGAAGGTAGCTACAATGTAAGTGCATGGGTTGAAGAAGAGGCCAAATTTGAAGCAAGGATGTACAATTTTATTGGGTCTAGCTACCTAGTGTGTGAAATAGAGATTTGGTAGGGCCCATATCAAGAATGAATGAAGGAAAATTTTAAGGCACACTCACTTTAGTAGTTTTTATAGTATTATGTAACTTATTATGGGGGAATAATTTTTATATGGGCTTTAATGGCCTAGGAAATGCAAGGGAGCCATGTGTAAGTGATGAAATAGTAGTGGCTATTTGGGAAGGAATGAAACCCTAGGCTTGGATAGCACTAGTGCTTTGGGAGGATAATGAAGATGAAATGTTGGTAGTGACATGGGAAATGAGGTGGGAAATGGTGAATCTAAAGGAAGCACTAGGTTGGCTCATGCTAGTGTCAACTAAGGACTGAGTTGTGATGGTAGCTATCGTAGAAGTGCTTATTAAATCTAATGGGGAAGAAAATGATTAATTATAAGTATAATCAAGTACAATTAGGAAATGAGGCAATGGGAAAGTACTTACATCAAGATCTTAGGATGTGCTGGTAGCCCCTATAGTTTCTTAAGAAGCTAATGGAAGAAGCACTACCCCTCTCATGGTAGTACTGGACTCTTTCTTCCTCTTGCAAACCTTTTCTATATTTCTCCCAGCTAGTACCTATAGTTATTCCATCAAGATCTTAATGCCTTGATACAATTATTCAAGGTCAAGAGGATTAGGATTAGGCTAACTTAGGGTCTATAGGATATCTCCCATTATAGATATAGAGATGAATGTAGGACCTTCGGAGGGGTCATGTTAGTTTCTTGATCCTCCTTACTCAGAATTTGGAGGCATACCTTGACTGCTTAAAGTGTCCTATAGTGGAGGTCTACATGGTTTGTTCCTAATAAGAGGAATGTTGTATTATTCTTCCTCATCTTACTTCTCCTCATAATCTACATCAAGCATGCTTTCATGAGTTGACGATCGTTGAGGCTTGATAATGTCTTCCTTCTTCTTCTCCCTATCAAGCCTCATGTCTAACTCAATATTCTTCCTCAATGTATTACTTAGGACCACCTTATCATTCATGGAATCCATATAAATCCATTCATGTACCTCTTTTTGATGCTTATATTCCATTGATACATCCTTCTTAAACTTTAACAAGTGCTTGGTGATGACATTATTGGGGTCCTAGGCTTGAAAGTCACCTCTAGGAAATAGATATGAGTCCATATGCCTTGTAGTCACAATGATATCATGCCATTTTTTGATCCTAGTCCTCACCAAATTTTAAGGAGTCTTATGGGTGATTATTTTATTATTATTTTTGAAGATGCCATCAACTCCATGCAAAAGTTGGTAAGCCATCTACTCCTAAGCCAACTTCATAGGCACATATTTTGGTAATCTGAGAGGAGATAACATTACTCCCTATACTCAAATGACTATCTAGTTAGGGTATAGATAGTAGCTACCCATGTACCTTAATTTCTATCTAACCTCCAGGGGAACCCTTGGAATCTCACACTTAGTGATTGATTTATAAGCAATTGGGTATAAGTCTTATGTAAACACCTTTATGTTGTGTCTGAAGTGGTGATTGTGCATTATAGATAATAATCAGGGCATGAATTCATCTCACTTAGGATACCATGAATTATGGCCTAATTGGGTAGTTACATATATGGAATATAATAAGTAACTCATCAACAAGAATAGGGATCTATTATTATAAGTATCATTAATTGAAAATACTAAATTTTTGCTAATGATCCCCCCAAGTGGGATAATTTTCTAGTCCTCTAAGATGATATATAGCAATGGATGGGTCCTTATGTCCATGTATCTGATATGTGGATTGATGAATACCCTATTGATTAGATCAAGTCCAATCCTAAATCCTATCTTAAATTTATGGATAGGTATGTTCCCTTGGTAATCCATTAGAATGGTTCCTATTGGGTCAATTACCCAAGTATCCAAGACCTTCTCTATGGAGTGAACCTCATACCATTTTTTAATTTCACTTTGTTTATAATTTATTTATGGGGAGATAAGGTCATAATACTTTTCAAATATTGGCCATACTATGAAGGTGATTGGGAGACATTGGTTAAATGATTTGATCAACATGTCCTCACATATCATCTTCCTAAAGATGCCATAAACTACATCAGCACATGGCATGACCTCTAGTTTAGTTGTAGCTTTGTGGAGACTGTTAGCATTGATTAAAAAGATGTCAAAAGATAATGAGACTATGTGAGTCATGGTATTGGATTCATCAACTACCCTAACTACCTCTATATTAAAGTAAATGTTGTTGTAATGCATGTCCCCTGATTCTATTACCTCATGAATGAATTTTGTGTCCTTCAAAACAATTGAATTGACATACTAGAATAAGAAGTCATCATTTACAAAAGATATAATCTTACCTAGAGTATAGGGAACTACCTGTGCCATCTCTATAATATTCTAGGTAGCAACCAACATCTTTTTGTATGTCTCTGTAATTTTTGAGCTCTAACAATGGTAGTTGGGGTGCAATCTGTGAATAGCTTGAGGTTTTTTTACTATAAGAACATAGATAGTCAAGAGGTAAAACACGTATAGATTCAAATGAAAATGTAGGTAAAAATAGCCAAGTTGAATAGGCTTTTGAAAGATTGCCTTGATTAACGTAAAGTTGATGGTGATACTAGTTCATGTTGTATTAATGAAGAGCTTGTCAACTTTGCATTAGAAACACTTTGAACTATTGCTTTTGGCATTTAGCTACATTATAATTGAAATTTAGTTTTAATTTGGATTTGAGCCACCATCAATGTCAACTTTAAATCTAAATATTTCCACATTTTGACACATGGTTACCACCTTGGATCTAGCTAGGCATTTGTGGGGCCTGAATGTGACTAAGTTTCTTATCCATCTTGAAGTCTTGACATGTGGCACTTTTTGATTGCCTCATGGGACCTTAAAATGTGTCTTAGTGTGATGACAAATTTGTATCCTTCCACATGGCATCTTTCAATACATAGTGAGCTCTTAGGTGGCCTTTTAGTTTTAACTAGTCATAGGAGTGCCACATATCACTATTATAGGAAATCATGGCTATTCTTCTCCAGGTGGTTCTCTCATAGGCAATTATAGATTTTATTTACCGAGTGTCACCTTTGGAATACTTTTAGATCTTTATTTTTTTAGGTGTCTCTCTCATAGGGAAACTAGGTAACATTGGTAACTTGGTGTTGATTACATAGCTCAGACAGAGACACATGTCTCTATCAGATGTGATCTCATTGATATCAAGTTATAGCTTCATGGGAATGGAATGTGGTATCATTATGTGGGTCTAAGGTGGACACACATAGATTTCATAGGATTTTATTCATTTCACTACCATGGGCCCAAGGTGGACACACGTGGCTTTCATAAGCATTTATTCATTTCACTACCAAGTGTCACTCTTGAAGGGTGTCATACATAGTTGTATAACATCGATCCTTGATCAGATGGCTTGAGTGTTACTAAATATTTATCCTACTCACTCTAGTAAGATTTAAATGGATGTAATTTAGTGTGGATATGCATCAATCTTGGATGAGCCTAAAGGGAACATGCATTGATTCATAAGCTATTCAGGTTTGGCTGGTTATGGTTGAGACATGTTTTATCATATCACAAGCTTCTAGATTATAGTGTGATGCATGGGGGACATGCAATAGCTCAAACTGACTACTATTGGTTATGGAATCTAATATATTGACATACATCCTTGGGATTTGAATTTCAATGGCTAATTCCTTTGCAATATCTTTAGATGACACCAAGTAGCTCATGAACTTGGTAGATTTGCTCTATGTGTCTTTCATGGTGTTTTCTTAATCTCTAAGGCATTTCAAAGCCCAATGAGGTGGACACCTATAATTTGTATTCATATTCCAAACTTTGACATCCCATGATGCATCATAAACCACTACCTTAACTTTGATGTCCTACAAGGCCAAGTGATGACCTAAGTTAGATTTGTGAAGATGTCATAACCCATTTTAAACAAATTTAAACAAGTCTAAAGCACAAAAATTTGTAACCAAATGATGAAACATAACATAAGGTTAGTTTAATAAGATGTAGTGAATCTTACATCCCTATCATTAGATATCTAGGTCATATTCCCTTAGATAAAACCTATCTACATACCTTTGAATCCTCCATGGTTAATAATCCATTCTTTGAATGAGACTTAAAGAAAACTTGTAATAATTTGAATGTTTCTGAGTACTAATCCTTATTGCAAAAATGAATAATTAACTAGGAATTGTATAAGCACAAGTAATGGTAAATAAAATTAAATTTAGATGTGGTCAAATGAGCTAAGTTTATTAGTATCTTGGGTAATTTGAAATATTAAGAAAGGAGGTTCCCCATTCCTAGAATAGGGGGTAGTTTATGATCCACAAATGGTGACCTCTATAGGGAAACATTGTAAAATTTTAGACTCTATATATTCTATTCAAAGATGAATAAAAAATTAGTCTTTTCATTATGATTTCTAGTCAGTATCAAAACTATTTTTTTGGAACTAATGAAATCCCATAAGTTGGAAATAGAGTTTAAATATTATATACAATCATAATATGTGTGTGCTTTAAGGTTCCTTAACCATTTCCATTGGGTTTAGAAATGATAACTTTCAAGATTTAAGACATCAAACATGATATGACTTAAGCATTCTTTAGATTTTATATATTTATATTTTTCTTATTTAGGGATGGATTGGGCATTGCTTTGATACTAGCCAGCCATTCATAGCCCTGATAGAGATTAATTTAGATCAAATCTAGGCCTTTTTCTACTTCTAGTCAGGCATCCATAGCCATGGTAGATATTGCCTAAATCACCATTCATGGAATTTGAAGTAATTTATGATTTCAATTCATTTGTTATTCATAAAGTAGAATGGTTGGGAACCATAATTAGCTAGTTGTAAGGATTTTATCAAGACATAGTCTGGATGTAATTCACATTCAGATATCAAGTCCTACCCTATCAATTTATTTGGTGAAATTAAGTGACAATATGATGGTCCACATAGATTCCAGCTCTTGTTCAAGCAAATGTTCAATCCTATAAACTATATTATAGCCTCAAAATGACTTAGGATTTTCATGAGAAAACTAACCTCTAATTAACCCCTCCTAGTTTTTCTAAATTGGAACATTTCTAGAGGTTTTCAAACTTTAGATGGCCAATCTTTAAAACCAACAATCCATTCTTCCTTTTTTAGGACCAAGTTAACAAAAATTGGGTCAATGAATTTGTGTCCAAAGGGATTATTACTAATCTACAACATACAATAGGAAAACAAATAGAAAATGGAAAGCAAAGAAAGAAATTAACATGAAAGTGAGAAAGAACACAACAAGAAAGCAAAATAAGAAAGTAAACTAATCGAGTCCTACATACTCTGGCTATAAACAATATTATTATCCTCTTGGAATTTTTGATAGAGTGGAAGAGAATAATGTTTCATGTATTTCCCATTTACTAGAAAGGATAAGTCATTTCCTTATAGGTTTTTGAACCTGAATTCATTTTTCACCTAGTATTTCTACCACCTGATATGGTCTAATCCAAAAGGGAGTGAACTTATCATGCTATCCTTTATTTTCATTAGCCTTATCCTATAGTAGGACTAATTATAATATAAAAAATTCTTTTACTTTATCTTTATTGATATATCATTTCTTAACAATATCTTGATGCTTGTTAAAATTCTTTAATGCTTCATCTCTGGCATCTTCCATTTGGATGATGTTCAGTATTTAGGGCTGCATTCTCTCTTCTTCTTCCATATACTCAGACATAAACTCATAGGTGGGTAAATTCAACACAATAAGAAATATAGGATTATGCCTATAGACTAGTAATAATGGGTACACTTTGAGTGCCTAGTTATATCTAGTTGTGTCTTCCCATAGAGCATATTTTCATAGTGATCACCATTTTCTAGCTTTATTTTCTTCAGACTTCTTGATGGCATTCATCAAATTTTTATTTGTAGATTATGTAACTCCATTACTCTAAGGGTAATAATTAGAAGTAGACTTGATGCCTATTTAGTTGTCATATGCCCATTCAGTAAACTTAGCTGATGCAAAGGCTAAGTCATCATCACATACTAAAGATAAGGGCATTCCAAACTAAGTGATGATATTTTCTTCAAGGAACTTGATGACATCAATTTCTCTACTATTCTTGGTGGCCATTTTTTTAGTAAATCTAATGCAATATTATATAACAATGAGTACAAACGTATGTCCTATTCAAGAGTTATGATGGATCACTCCTACAAAGTCAAGGCCCCATTGTGCAAATGTCTTTGCTTTAATTACTATTTTTAAATGCATGGCTAACTTAATCTCTTTCCATTCAAACACTTGACATTGGTGAAATGTTACTACATGAGCATGGGAATATTTGAATATGGTTGACCAATAGTAACCAACTCTAAATATTTTTCATGTTTTGGTATGCCCTTAAGGGTAAACACTTCCCAATTTGTCATGGAAATTGCTCATTATTTCAATGAACACACCTTAAATACATTCCTTCATAGTTATTTCTATAGAGGAATCATCTTTTGATCATAAAATGAGATGATCTCAGCCTGAGGACCCTTTTCATATCCCTTTTAAGGTGTGTGGAACACACTCTATACAAAAAATAGTGGACTATATCTTTGTACCAACCTCTACTAGGTACTTGACTTGCTTCAACCTAAAAAACATCAATGAATGGATCAATATTTGTAATAAGTTGGATTAGACCTTGATCTCTAACCAAATTAGAATATTTTATCTCTAAGTCATTTATTAGAGTTTGGTTATCCACTTCGCTCTTCTTTTTCCAAGTTCATTATATCCTAGCATCAACTTGATAGCCAGATTAGACACTATGGCATATGTCTTATTTCTCAAGATGTAGTGTCTAGACTTAGTGATAGCCTTTACTAGTGTGTATGCTTACTTATCCAAATTATGATAGTTAATATTTGTGTTTTTCAAATTGGTGCTCATGAAGGCTATAGGGTACTCTTTGTCATCTTCTTTCTATGTTAAAATAATAAAAATAATGTGAAGAGAAGCAAAATAGTATAGAGAAAAATTTTTACTAAAATTAGGAATTATTAGAATAGAATCTTGAAAAATAACATCCTTGATGTCCTAAAATTCCTTCCTTGTTTCAACACTCCATTATATCTTATTATATTTCTTCAGCATGGCATTAAGTGGCCTTACAATCTCTGTAAAACCAGAGATAAATTTTCTTACAAAGTTGATCTTGCTAAACAAAGATTTTAACTCTTTTTTGACATTAAGAGCTTCTACCTTTGAAATTTAATTTATCCTATTAGCATTAATAGTCATACCTGCTTAGGTGATTACATATCCTAGAATTTTTCCTTCAGTTACATGAAAGATGATTTTTTGGGGGTTGAAATAAATGCCATACCTTATGCACTTATCTAGCACTTTTCTCAAATGCATCATGTGATCTCATCTATTTTAGAATAAAAATGTTATATCATCCATGCATATAATGATGCACTTACCAATTAATCTATATAATTCATGATCCATTGCTCACTAGAAATTTTCTCCTACATTTATCAATGTGAATGACATCTATTTGTAGGTAAATGTTCCCCACTTGGTGGTGAAGGTAGTTTTCAGTCTATCATTATTATTTACTAGGACTTGGTTGTAGCCTAAAAACCATTGAGAAACGACATCATTGAAGACCAACTCACCAGCTATATGACCTCATCCAAAGATGTCAAGGGATAATTGTCCTTCTCAAAGGATCTGTTCAAGTTTATAAAATCAACATAGAGTCAAATTTATCCATTCATATTTTGAAATGCCACAAGATTGGCAACCCATGTCAAGTGTCAAATGGGGAAGATTATCCTTGCATATATTAATTTATTCACTTTTTTGTAAATTAAAGGTTCTAACACTACATTCACTAGTCTCTATCTTTGCCTAAAGGGTTTACATGATTCTTTCAAGGGGATAGTGTGAGTAATCATACTAGTATCAAATTTATCGAGGTCATCATATGATATAAAATAACATATTTAAACTTGGTTAATAGGGTAGTGGCTTATTTTAGCTCCTTATTGGTACAAAATACACTAATGTTAACATTTTGCTCATTCCCAGGACTTTGTAGGTTGACTTTCTTGTAATCCTCTCCACTCACCTTGGGTTATTTATCTTTAGTTATTTGATTATCTAGATTAAACATCCTTTCTAAGGAGATCATGCCTTTAGGTATCCAATTTTATTTAAGTTGGATCACTCCATCTTTGTTTTCCTTTAAACTTTGTGCACAACTTTCATCTTGTTCATCAATGATGTGAGGCTCAAATATGCTAGCACTACACAAGAAGTCAATTATTTGTTTATAATCATCAAAAACATGGAAGTGATTGATTGTGTATGGTATAAAGGGGCATGAAATTATCTTCACAATAAACTCCTATAAGTTCAAAGGCTTTGGAGGAACAAAATTTGCTTCTATTGAAGCTAAAATATATACCAATTGGTTATACTCTCTAGGCAAGGAAATAATATTAAATGAGTAAAAATATTCAATTAAATCCCAAGATCTAAATTTATACTTTATTAAGCAAGAAATCTTACACTGATATCTACTCCTAACTTGGTTAACAACTAATTAATAATCACCATACACTAATAGTTATTTAACCTTATGTTTGATTGCACATTGGAGTCCTAAAATAAGAGCCTCATTATCTTCTAAATCATTAGTACAATAGAATTTTAATCTATAATAAGCTAGATATTATTTTTCTTTAGGATTTATTATAACAATTCTAATGTTGTAACCTTGATTAACTCGTGTACCATCAAATTCCAATGTCTAGTGACCTTTGCTTTCTTCCTTCACCTTTCCATTTATGACAACATTAGTGGTTTCCATAATGTAAACACCCAAGTTAAATAATTCAGTAATTCACCTTTTCATTATTGGCATTATATTTAGTAATTTTGCATTTCATATTGGGCTCCTAATTAATCTTGATCTAATTGGAAATTCCATGCCAAGATAGCCACATGTGGGAACAATCAGTGGACATATATCCATTGAGGGATTTAGTGTAACATTTATTTAATACAAATCCATATGCTTTAGGTATTTCAATGACATTAATGTTGATGAACTAATATATTTGGGGCTCATGAGTGATTTAAATATGAATATTTAACAATTCACCTACCAATTCAACTACACCACTACCTTCACTGATTTGATTCAATTTAATCCCAACTTTTCACAGATTCTTAAAGGCATAATGTTAGTTAAATCACCATAATAAAGCAAGCAGTTGTGAACATTATTACCAAAAATTCCTACAATCAACATAAATGGTGGAACTTCATGCCTACTCTTATATATTTACACATTTACATGAACTTATTTAGATTTACTAGAGATAGGTTTTTCATTTAATGATTTTAATAGAAAATCATGTTTTTTAATGATTTTAGTGATTTCATGAAATTTTATGTTTGCCTTGATCTTCTTCATGTCTTTCACTATGTTATATCCACCTTTTGATGTTGTGCAGGGAGCTTATATTGGTGGATGACTCTCCTTACCTTTAGGGTGTGGAGGATTATTTTTTGTCCTACCATCAGGAGGTGTATCTAGTTTATTAGGTGGATTGGAAGTTATCATATGTGGGTTATGACCTTTGCTTATCAAAGAATATTTCCTCAACATTGTCTTTAGGCTCATTTTCATCTTGACTAGGAAAGTGATAGGTCTCAAATTTGAGGACTATTTTTGAAGATTTAAAGGCATCATTGGTAATATCAGAGCTTTTAGCATTGCTTTGATTTATGGGATTCATCATAAACCCCTCCAATTAGCTCTAAATGGCTTCAAATGCATGGAAAAACTCAACATAATCTAACTCTTCATGTCTAGTTGTATTGTGCACTCGACACCAGTTGTCCAAGGACATCTCACAAATGTTTATCTAAGGTAGCTTGTTTAGAGGATGATTGATATTATTATTAGACCTATTGAAAGGTCTATTATATCCTTAGAAATTATAATTTATATTGTAACTCTCACCAGTGTTTCCCATATATTTCTTTAGATCCAAGAAATCATTAGCAAGTTTTTAAACATTTATTTGAATCAAATCTAACTCTCCCTTTGGGGGCTCTGAGATCTTGATCTAGGTCACATATTAGACATTGGTTTTGTTTATACACACCATCATTTTATTAATAGTGTTCTAAGGATGTACACCAACATTTTCTTGGTTAAGGAATCCTAGTTGTTAGTTGGGTGTAGCGTGGAGCAAAAGCAGCTAGTTGATTACTAGTAGTTGGTTAAATGAAGGTTGATTATATTTCATGTTGTGTATGATATCTATAAAAGGTATTATCAGGTTAAATTCTTATATGTAAAAGGTAAGATGAACCTGTGGGTGCATTTGATCATCAATATGGATGGCCTTAAATAGGATTAATGTAATGTGTCAATTTTCAAGGATCTCCTTAGGAAGGCAATTGTCATTAGATCCAAGGCATTCTTTTATATCTCTAAATCCAAATCATTTACTAGCTTATATGATTGGGATGCTAGGGTATACATCTTTTGGAAACTTATATTGAGTGTTCTAATTGTCTCCTTTATATCCCTTTTGAGGGTGGTAAACTATTAGTACACAAATCCTAGGATAATTACCCTACCAAATTGGGTAATAAAAGAAAAATTTAACTGACCCCATCCCATGATGAAATATTTGGGCAAGTTGAGAAACCAATCATAGGCTACATCTCAAAATGTGAAGGGAAATATATGGGAAGCCACATCTTCTTGGATTATGTTAAGCAACCTCAAAAATGCCTAAAATGGCTTGATATGTTCTTTATTAGTTACTTTGATGGTGGGGGTAAATAGAGGAAAATATTTCTCTAGATTCCTTGGTAGATCATGCACAATTCCATAGACATTGATGGATGATCCAACTAACCATGCCATGACTAGCAAGAGAGGATGCAAATTCTAATTAGATGGGGAATTTGGTTGGGTCCTAGACTTCCTACCTTTACCTTTATTTTCTATATCCTTATTATGGGTTTCTAAGGATGTCAAAGGTATCCTAGGTTCAAATTAGGATTTGGTTCTAATCTTAGGCAACTCTAGGATGTAAAATGGGTATTAAGAGCAAAGGAACTTCAAAGATGACTTCAAAAGTGGAAAATGTTACAAATATCAGCCAATATTTATAGAAAATCCTTAGATAAAGTAGCCTTACCTATATTTTTGAGGACCCAAGCCTTGAAATATCAATGTTCTCAATAATTTCACAAATATTGTTAGTCTTTCATGTTAATCTATAAAGATTGGTGTTAGACTAGACTTTCAGAGTATTTCCATGTCCAACATTAACAACCTAAGAGTTATTAAGTAATTTAAAACACCTTTAAGAATGAAGTTACACAAATATTTACTCAAAGAAATTATGATCTTAAACATCTATATCTAGTATAAATGAGGTCCCAATAGTTGATCTTTGCACAGATTCTTACAAACACCTAGATTATTTACTAAATTTATGTGAAGCTTTGTAAATATGATGAAAATAAGCTTTAATATGTCTAAATGATGAGGTATTTCACCCTTTACACAAATATATATATATATATATATATATATATATATATATACAAGTTATTTACCAAATTTATACAAATGAACACTAACTTGGATGAAATCCTTCAAAAAATGCAAATATTCATGCAAAAGATGTAAAGATTCATGTAAAGAGTGCAGATCTTTAGTGTTATTTAATAATATATGTGTACTTTGAAACAATTATTCATATATTTAATGAATTAAAATATATTTATACAAATATGCATGAAATTAATTGCATAAATCCCTCCTTATAATACCAACTTTTCCCTTCCTATTGATGTACTTAATGTGTTCCTTATGTCATTAGGGAATAGGGGGAAAGTAAGAAACTTAATTTTGAGTGATGAAAGACTTTGGGCTTGAGTTGTTAAAATAATTACTATTGGAAATAACACAAATAGTATAGATTTGGTCACCACTTAAAAGTCTGCAAGTAGACCATGTTTTAGGGCTAGCAGATGTTACATAGTGACACTCCTTACTAATCTTTATGAAATTGTTTCAATACTTTTTAATTATTACCAAAAAACATAAAAAAAACAAAGGATATTTATAGCATGAACTAATATAAAGTGAGTTATGGGTAGATCCAAGGTTAGGTAGGGTAAGGTAGAAAAGGGAATATGCTTAAGATGATCAAAAGTACCAATTCTTTTAAATTCTATGGAAACAACACATAAAACCAACATTTACCAACTATAGTGTAATGCTCAAATCTAAATAAAAATAGTTGAAGCTTCAAATAAAAATAAATGAATATATATAGAAGAATATGTTGCACAAAGATTAGTCATTCATAGTAAATTATATAGCACTTTAGTTATAAATGAGATGAAAATAGAGCATGTGTACTAGTAGAATTGTCAGCCTAGTTTTATAAATCAAGCTAACAGATGCATATATCATGTTTATTGCCAAATTATCTAGAAAAAAATAAATCATCAACCATCTAAAAGCATGACAAATAGAAACTAGAAAAATACACAATTTATCACTTTAGATAATCTCTCAAATTCTTTGGCTCTTTTGTATTAATTCTATCACAACTATTTATGATGTATAATGAAGGGGGATACACCTATTTATAGGATTTAAAATTGCATAAACAAGTTTAAGTGGTCCCATGAAAGGCACCCAAACACATCCAAGTGGATAAAATTATATGAATTACAATGGAAAATTCATAAATGAATTTCACAAAACATATTGGAATATCCCCTAAGGTCCTAAAAGGGGTTGCTGGCTAGCTTGTTATTATTGCCTCTATTTCTTCTCAAGTTTTTATTTTTTTCAAACCTATGTATAGGATAAGTAATCCTAACCTATCTATGTGAATTCCATGATCATGGGATAAAATAAGTTAGGTATCTCCTAAATTAGTCTACATTATTTTGCAAGTATTAGCCTTAGTGCTTCTTTAATTACCTTTGCCTTTTCTACCCTTTGATTCGTAAATGCCACAATATTCATCACTTTAGTAGCAGTCTTTACACTCACTGTGTCCTACTAGAATTTAAAAATAAACACCTTCATGTGGGCCCTAAATTCTTGATCATCTATGGAGGTGCCATCAGGTTTGGTCACCCTAGTGATCAAGGCATCCTTCAACAACAAGGCAATCTTGAATTCAATCTTCTCTAAGGATGTAGTTGCATCCTTGACCTGATCTAACCATCTCTTTAATATTCTTCTCCTATTCATTAGGATAGTCCATGTAGGAATGATATCATCAAGTGGTATAACCTTGAGGTCTATGAAATTATTACTTATTACAACTCTAGCCAAGTTTTACAACTTGGCATCATAGGGTGAAAATTTCTAGTCAAGTTTAATGACCACCTTGGATTGTAGGATCTCATCTTCCTGCCTTCTCATGATTTTATACAAGTTGAAGACATTTATAACAACATCTACTATTTTAATTATAGTTCCTTATAACACAATCGTAAGTGCTTCCTCCTTAAACCTTTTGAACTCTTATTATATCCCCTTCATCAAGGTAATTGTGCACTCTACCTAGGATTAAACTATGGGCATAGGGTCCTCTGCATATTCAGTCACCTATTTGGGGCTAGCCTTCCTCTTCCTTATCAAAGTGAAGAGGGACTCTTCACTCTCATAGACCATATCTAAGCTCAACTATAGCTTCTCAACTTGCCTTCTAACCACCCTCTTCATCATACATGTGGCAACATCAAACTTCATCCCAACATGAGGAAAATAGAGGACTACCTAAGGCCTCTCATACCTTTCTACCTATATTATATCTCTAACCCAATCTAAGGTAGTAATAGGTGTTGTCTATGTGAAAGGTAGCTATAATAGAGGTGTCTGGGTTGAGGAAGAGGCCAAAGCTAAAGCAAGGATTTACATGTTTGTTGGGTCTTATTGCCTAAATGTCTTATAGAGATTTTGTAGGGCCCATGTCAAGAATGAACGAAGGAAACTTTTATAGTAACACTTATTTTATTTGTTGTGGTAATATTGAGTGGATTTTGATAGGGTAAATTTTTTGATATGGGTCTCAATGGCCTGGAAAATGTAGGGGAGCCAAGGGCAAGTGATACACTAGTAGTGGCTATCTGGGAAGGAATGGAACCCTTAGCTTGGCTAGCACTAGTGATTTAGGAGGATGATGAAGACGAAATGTTGGAAATGGCATGCAAAATGAAGTGAGGAATGGTAAATCCCAAGGAAGAACTATCTTGGCTTATGTTAGTGTTAGTTTAGTATTGAGTGGTGGTGGTAATTTTAGTGGAATTACTTATTGAAGCCAATGGGGAAGCAAATGTAGAAGTAGAAGTAGAAGTAGATATAATTGGCAAAGGAGGAAATGGGAAAGTACTTACATCAAGAGTATGGGATGTGCTATTATCCCTTATAGTTGCTTGAGAAACTGATGGAGAAGGCACTACCCCTCTCATGGTAGTCTTGGACTCTTTTTTCCTCTTGTAAACCTTTTCTATATTTCTCCCAGCTAGTGCTTATAGTTCTTCCATTGAGAGATCAATGTCTTGTTATAATTCTTCAAGGTCAATGACATCAAGATCAAGTTGACTTAGGATCTCTAGGCCATCTCTTATAGTAGATGTAGAGATGAATGTATGACCTTTAGAGGGGTCATGTTGGCTACTTGATCCTCCTTACTCAGATCATGAAGGCATGCCTTGACTAATTGAAGTGGCTTATAATGGAGGTCTACATGGTTTATTCCTAATGAGAGGAATGTTATCTTCTTATTCATCCTCTTGACTCTCCTCATACTCTACATTAAACATGTTTCAATGAGTTAGTAGTGGTCGAGGCTTAATAATGTCTTCCTTCTTCTTCTCCCTATCAAGCCTCATTTTTAGCTCAATATTCTTCCTTGATGCATTCATTAAGTACACCTCATCATTCATGGCATCCATATAAATCCACTCATGTAACTCTTATTAATTCTTATATCCCATTGATACATCCTTCTTGAACTTGAAAAGGTGCTTGGTGATAACATTAATGAGGTTCCAAGATCGAAAGTCATCTTTGGGTAATAGATATGAGTCCTTATGACTTGAAACCACAATGATATCATGCCATTTTTTTATATTGATCCTCCCCAACTTATAAGGAGTCTTGTGTGGGACTATCTTCTTCTTATTTTTGAGGATGCCATGAACTCCATACAAAATTTGATAAGCCATCTCTTCCTTGGACAAATTTAAGGCACATATCTTCATAACCTGAGAAGAGATACTATTACTCCCTTTACTCAGATGACTATGAATTTAAGGTAAAACTAGTAGCTATCCATATCATTTACTATCTATCTAAGCTTTGGGGGAACCCTCAACATCTCACACTTAATGATTGATTTATAAATAATTGGGTATAAGTCTTTTGTAATCATCTTTATGTTATGTCTAAAGTGGTGAATGTCCATTATATATAATAACTATGGTATGAATTCAACTCACTTAGAAGATCATGAATTATGGCATAGTTGGGTATTTACATATATGGCATCAAAAAATTAACTCATTAGGAATAATGAGTCTCCATTCTTGCAACTATCATTCATTGCATACACTAAATTGTTGATAATGATCTCCACAAGTGGGGGAATCTACTGGTCCTCTAAGATGATCTATAGTAATGAAAGAGTCCTTATATCCATGTAGCTAATATATGGATTTACAAATACCTTTTTGATGAGAGAAAGGCCAATTACGACTCTTTTCATAAATAGATGGATATGTATGTTCTCTTGGTCATTTATGAGAATGGCTCTCATTCGGTTAGTTACCTAGGTAGCCAAGACCTCTAAGGAGTGCAACTCATATAAGTTATTGATTTAACTATGATTATAGTATATTTATGGGGAAGGAAGGTCATAATACTTTTCAAATATTGGCCTTACTATAAATGTGATCAAGATCCCTTGGTTCAATGATTTGAGTAACCCATCCTCACATCTCATCATCCCATAAATGCCATAGACAAGGTTAGTACATGGCATGACCTCTAGTTTAGTTGTGGGTTTGTGTAAAATGACATCATTGATTACAAGGATGTTCAAAGCTAATTATTTTATGTGAGGCATGGTCTTATATTCATCAACTACCCTAGCTACTTCTACATTCAAGTAAATGATACTATAATGCATGTCCCCTAATGTTATTACCTCAGGAATGAATTTTGTATCCTTGATAATAATTTAATTTCCATAATATAATAGGAAGTAATCATTTCCAAAAGATATACTCTTACCTAGAGTAGAGGGACCTACCTATGCCATCTCTATAATATTCTAGGTATCAACCAATGCCCTTTTGTATCTCTCTAAAAACTTTGAGCTCCAACAATGGCATTCATGGTGTAATCTATGAATATCTCAATATTTTTCATACTAGGAGAATGTAGATATTAGATAGGTAAAATGCATATATCTTCAAATGGAAATGTAGGTAAAATAGTCAAGTTGAGTACCCTTTTTAAATATTGCCCTGATTAGTATAAGGTTGATGTTGATCCTAGTTTATGCCATGTTAATGGTGAGCTTATCAACTTTGCATTCAAAATACTTTGAACTATTTATTTTGGTATTTAATTGCATTAAAATTCAAATTTATTTCTAATTTGGATTTGATCCATCATCAATTTTAGCTTTAAATATAAATATTTCCACTTTTTGACACATGGCTACCATCTTAGATCTAGTTAAGCATCCACATGGCTTGAATGTGACTAAGATGCTTAGCTAGTTTGAATTTCAGACACATGACACCTTTTCATTACCTTATGGGCTATTGAAACATAACTTAGTGTGATGATGCATTTATATCCTACCATGTGGCATATTTCAATTCATGGTGAGCTCTTGGGTGGCCTTTTAGTTTTGATTGGTCATGAGAGTGCCACATGTCACTCTCATAGGTAATCATGACTATTATTGGATAAGTGTCTCTCTCATAGGTAATCATGGATTTTATTTGCTATGTTTCACCTCTATAAGGCTTTTGGATCTTCTCTTTGATATTTATCTCTCTCAAAGGGAAATTGAGAAACTATTTGTAACTTCATTTTAATCATGTGGCTTAAAAGGAGACATGTGTCTCTCTTGAATACAATCTTGTTGATCTTGGGATGAAACTTCATGTGAATGTCATGTGGCATCATTACATAGGAAAAATTTGGGCATGCATCACTTTCACAATCTTTTATTCATTCCACTACAAGTGTCACTCCTAGAGGGTGCCTTAGATAGTTGTATACCATAGAGACTTGATTGGATGGCTCAAGTGTCACTAGATGTTTGCCTTGCGATCTCTCATGAGTTTTAGATGGATGTAACATGGTGTGGACACACTTTGATCTCAAATGAACCTGAAGGGAACATGCATCACTTTGAAGGCTACAAGTATGACTGGTTGTGGTTGAGACATGAGATAGCATCTCACGATCTTATGAATTATAATGGGATATGTCATGGATTTATAATGGCTCAAATTGACTAGGTTTTCTCATGGAGGCTAATATATTGACACATATCCCCAAGATTTGAATTATAATGGCTATCTCCTTTGTGAGATCTTTAGATGACACCATGTAGCTTTCAAACTCAATAAATATCTAAGGCATTGTGAAGCCTAATGAGGTGCACACCTATCCTTTTGAGTCATAGTCCAAACTTTTATTTCCTATGAGGCATCATAAATTTCTACCTTAACTTTAACATCCTATAAGTCCAATTGAATAACTAATTTATATTAGCAAAGACATCTTAGCCCATTTTAAAAAAATTTAAACAAGTTTAAATTTTAAAACTTAGCAATCAAATGATTAAACACAATATAAGGTTAGTTTATTAAGATATAACAAATATTGTATCTTTATCCACTAGAGATATAGGTCATATTCCCTTAGAAAAAACCTATATACATACCATAGAATCATCCATGGTTTATAATATGTTGTTTGAATGAGACTTGAAGAAAACTTGCAATAATTTGAATGTTTCTGAGTATTAATCCTTATTGTAAAAATTAATAATTAACTAGGAATTGTAAAGGTGTAATTAATGTTAAATAAAATCAAATCCAAATGTAGTCAAATAAACTCAGATTCCTAGTAGCTTAGGAAATTTGAAAAATTAAGAAAGGAAGGTCCCCATTCTGGAATAGAGGTAGTTGATCATCAACACATAATACTACTTGAGCACACACAAATAATTTTATTTGAGGGTTGTATGATGGAAATAGAGGTGCCTTGTTGATCTAAAATATGTTGGAACACAACTAGATACTAAGAAGCGGGGTGAATTAGTATATCAACTAAAATTAGTCCTTTCCAAAACCTTTAAAGTAGATTAAAAGTTATATGCAAATAAAATCAAATATGTAGAGATCACACACACACACATAAATACACATGACATGAGATGTATATGAGGAAAACCCATTGGGAAAAAACATAGTGAGAATAGCTACTAGAATCTACTACTTTAATCTAGCCTCATATTCAAAACCTCATTGGTTACACATTGAAGGGAACAAACCCTAAGGAGCTACCAATCCCCTGATTTAAGAGTTTCAACTCTAAGGAAGCACCCACTTCCTAATTGAGCACTAAATTAGCTTGTCTGACAACAACAACCAATCAGATCTATTATGGAGCTACAAATCCAAATCATAATGTTGATTTATAAAATAATCCAATCCTTTATTCTCTATTAAAGGTATAATTTACAAATATTCATACTCTACAATTCATCTCCCTTTTCTTTCACTCTACCTCTTTGCTTTTGTGTCTATATATATATATATATATATATATATATATATATATATATATATATATATATATATATATATATATATATATATATATATCTATTTGACACACTTCATAAAAAAATTTCTCTTTGACTCTATATTTTCTCAATTGCAATAATGATAACTTCAATAATTTCTTCCTATGACCTAGATGTCATATATATAAACAATTAAACTAGGGTTTTGTATCTTCTGTATGTTCACTCTTGTTTATAAACACATCACACTCTATTATGGACTGAATTCATTACCACTTAAACTGTCAATTTTTTGCATCTAGAACGTATGCATCATCACCATGATTCCTGGTCTCATTACCATATATAGCATTTATTGGACTCTAGTTTTGATGCACATGTACATTTACATATATTTGATAGGTTACATTTATCAACCTTGCTGTCTATGTCATGATTTATGGATTACTTTCATGTTCTTGCATCTGATCATTAAACTAAACATATCTTTAAATATTGATCACTAATCTTACATTTGGTTCCATGATCTGATGATCCACATTTAAACTACTCAAATTTAAAATACATCTATTCTATTAATCTCTAAAAGGCTCATGATCTCTATTGGATCCTTGTACGCTTCTAAAATTTAGATTTTTCAACTTTAAAATGTGTTCATTTATCCTCTTAATCTAATCTCTTGCATGTCATTTGATCTTCAAAGATGCACAATCTTTAATTTTATTTAATGATTAAATGTCAAAATCTTTATCACATCTCAATATTTTTTTAGTCTTTGGATTGCTTACACTTTATTGATCTTCTCAAACCTGCTTAGTCTTTAACTCACCACTATGTTGATAAACCTCAAGAACTTAATCTCATCTTATTCCACTCAATTTATTATATCTCCTTTTCATGATCATCCACTCACCATCATATCTTTTGATAAGGTTGATATTTATCTCTACTTATCTCTCAATAATGTGACACTTGGTATTTATGTGTGCCTTTTGCACATTGCTAGTAGTTCTTGTTATTGAGACACTAGGCATCCTTGTATTTCTCATTAATGATTTGACTTTAAACTACACTGTAGATTTACTATGCAAGCTTCATAATTGTGATATTTTCATTAGTGTATGTCCCTTTAACAAATTGACTTTGTTTATATTTCATTTGATCTTCAACGTATGAATAATCACTAATCATTGATCAAGATTTAAACTTTGACCACCTGTCTTCATATAACTTCATCCTGACATCTTGGAGCCAATATGCTCCATTTATATCTTCAATACTTTCTCAAACTTTACCTTTTGTAGATTTATCCAAGTATGGGGAGCATCTCAATTATGCCTAGAAGGCTAACTTTGCACCTTCATATCTTCTACTTCACTCAATTGCCTGTTCTACAATTTGATCCATATAAACTAGGAATGAGAGTGAACAAACCCATGTTATCATTTCTTCAAAAATATTTCAAGGTATGAGCTATGACTCCATTAATTTTCTCACGTATATTATTCTATCATAGAGCTAGTTATGCCTCAAACTTGACTAGAAGGCCAACTTTGTCCTTACATAAATCTTTTCATGCTTAGTCAAATGATCTTCAATTTAGTATATACGATCCTATTACATAGGGTATTATATCAATATATCCATTTTATCCTGAATCCTTCATACATGTAAGATATGAAATCATAAAAATGCCTTCTCAACTTTATCTTGCAACCCGCAAATTTGACTATGTTGGAAAACACTATCAAAATGCTTGGGAACCCTACTTTGATCATGCATACCTTTTGAATCACTATATATCATGACTTGATATTAAGCTTATATAAACTAGGCATAAAAAATAACAAACCCATTTTATCATTTTATCCTGACACATTCATGGGTGCAAATTATAACCTCATCAATATGCTTACTTAGCTCCACTAAACCATTTTGCAAATTTGGCTAAGTATAAAAACTTAGTGATTTTTGTTTGAGTAGATAACTTTTCATCCTCATATCTTCAATTACACTTCATTGGATGTCTTCAATATTGTTCAAAATAAATAGGGACTAATGTGATCACAACCATGTGACTAGCTCCCCCATAATCATTCACATGTGGTAGTGGTGATGTCAACAAAATTCATTCTCAAATTTTCTTATCATAGACCAAAAATGTCTAGATGATAAATATAAATAACTAGATGAATTCAACTCATGCACACAAGTACTCCAATTACCCTTGACCTCTAATAGGATCCTATAAATATACTCTAATCACCATATTCAATCTTGAACATCAATGACATGCTCATAATGTCCCTTTTGACATTAATGACAATCATATTTCCAACAATCTCCCTCTTTGTCATTGATGGAAAACTAAATGCTTTGATCTTTTAATACTTTTCTCTTTCTCTAGAATTTCACGCATTGGCTTCTGATAAACTTGAACTAAGGATGTTCATACCAAACTTGCTCCCCCTTATGTAATAGCACATTTACCTAATACCAAACTTGGACACTTGATGTGCTTTTTATTTGACATTTTCACTTTTTCTCCAAACTTGTACAGAGAGCATATTGTTCTTCTTCTCTCCCTTTGACATTAATGAAAAAGAGACTCTTTCTAATTATTTGTCCAAATGTTTCTCCCCCTTTATCAGATAAAGGATTTTTTCCAAGAATATTCAACCATCAACTCATTAGAACTTTGTAAGGATATGCATACTTGTGTTACCTTTTCTCTCTTCTTTTGGGGATTAATAAAGCTTCTATGGGACTCCCACTGGACTCATGTCCTATCATTAGGATCTAGTGATGTGGTGTAGGAGCCAAAACTCCCAAATTATATCTTAGATATTCAAATTATTCCTTGGGAAGAGGTTTGGTGAATATGTCTATAATTTGATCCTTAGTTGGAACATATTCCATTATGACCTCTTGATCTACAACCTTCTCTCTTAAAAAGAGGTACTTGATTTATATGTACTTGTTTTTAGAATGAATCATTGGATTCTTTTATATGTTAATAGCACTTGAATTATCACAAATAATAGATATAGGTGACTACCTTGATGTCTTTAAGTGTTTGCTTCATCCATACAACTTGAGTGAAACATGCCACTGTTGCTATATACTTTAATTCTGATGTAGAAAGACTAACTGACTCTTGATTTTTTCTTATCCATGAAACAAGCATATTTTCAAGGAAAAATACACCACCACTAGTGCTTCTTCTATCATCCACACTTCTTACCCAATCAACATCTATATATGTTGTCAAAGTGAAGTCTTCACTTATAGGATACCATGGGCCATAGTTAAGTATGCTCTTAATGTATCTAAAGATCCTTTTCAATGCATTGACATTTCACTCTTTAAGAACAAATTTAAATCTTGTAACCATGCATATTGATTACATGATATTTGGTCTTGGTGTAGTTAGGTATAAAAATATACCTATCATTGATCTATACATAGTTTGATTTACGTCAAGGGACTCATCCTCTTTGATCAACTTGCATCATATTATTATGGGATTACTAATTGGTTTGCTATCTTCCATTCCAAATTTCTTGAGAATTTTATTTGCATACTTGGTTTGGGATATAAATATCCCTTCATTATTTTTTTCTATTTGTAGACTAAGTAAGAAAGAAATTTCTCCAAGCATAGACATCTCAAAATCACTTTGCATTTGTGTAAAAAATTATTTGCACATTTTGTTATTACTACCACCAAAGATGATGTCATCTACATAAATAAAAAAAGTCAACACATGCTCACCTTCTGATCTAAATTACAAAGTATTGTCTCAAAACCTTTCTTGAAACCTTGTTATTGTAGGTACTAGTCCAATCTTGAATACCATACTCTAGGTGCCCATTTTAGACCATACATAGCTTTCCTCAATTTGTACACTAATATTCTTTCTCTAATAGCTAAAAACCTTAAGGTTGTTCTATGTAGACTTCCTCTTCTAGGTTCCCATTAAAGAAAGTAGACTTAACATCCATTTGATAGACTTTGAACTTCTTGTAAATAGAAAATGTTAGAAACATTATTATAGCTTCCAATATAGAAACTAGATCAAATTTTTCCTCAAAATCTATGCCCTAAACTTGTGCATATATTTTTCACACCAATCTTGATTTATTCCTTATAACAGCTCCATCCTCATTGAGCTTATTTCTATAGACCCATTTTATACCTATCACATTCTTGTTTGAAGGTCTTGGAACTAATTTCCATGTTTTGTTGTTTTCAATTTGGATCAATTATTCTTCCATGTATTTTATCCAATTCTCATCCTTATTGGCTTCAACATAGCTCTTAGGCTCAATTTCTAACATTAGAGCAAAACTTACTTGCTCCTTGTTCATTGAAACTCTTCTCATTATCTAAACTCCTTCATTCTTATTGTCAATTATTTTCTCTTTAGGATGATCCTTTTGAATAAATATTAAAGGTTCCTTTTCATTCATTTCCTTTGCTTCTTCATTATCTACTTCTTCAATATTGATTTCCTTGTCAAGTTCAACATGTTTCAATCCTTCTTCAACCTTGACATTGATGCTCTCTATAATCTTATGTAGCCTTTTATTGTAACATACAAAGGTTTTTATTTGGGTGGAATAACCAAGAAAAATTCCGTCATCACATCTTGACTCAAAGCTTCCCAATTTGTCCTCTTTTGTCTTGATGTAGTATTTCCTTCCAAACACTCTGAAGTACTTAACAGAGGTAGTATTTCCATACCATAGCTCATAGGGAGTTTTGTCACTATATACCTTTTGTTTAACTTTGTACAATATGTATACTACTATTTGGATTGCTTCACTCTAGCATCCATCAAATAACTTAGCCTCTTTTAGTATTATTTTGGCCATCTCCTTGATTGTCTTTTCTTTATCTAAACAACTCCATTCTATTATGGATTCCTTATTGTATAGTAATGCATTTTGATCTCATTTTTCTCAAAATACTCTATGAACTCATTTTAGGTCAATTATCCATCTTTATCACATCTTAAGCATTTGATTTTTCATCCAATCTCATTCACTTATATGGCTCTAAAGATCTTGAATCTTTCAAATGCCTAAGAATTGTCCTTAAAAAAGGTTGCCCATGTAATTATTGAGTAATCATCTACAAATAACATGAAGTATATTTCTCCTTTATATCATTTTATCTTATTAGGACCACAAATATCAATATGAACTAACTCTAAAGTCTTTGTAGTTGTATAATCCTTTGTTTGAAATTTGACCTTTGTCTACTTCCCTAGTTGACATTCCTTGCAAGTAGTGTCTATAGGTTTGGTTATCTTGGGAATGTGTCTGACATAATCATTTGTGCTCACTTTGAATATGATATCAAAGTTTACATGACCCATTATTCTATGTCATAACCAACTCTTATCAATCTTTCCTATCAAGAAACTATTGCCATTCACTTCAACAAGATTATAGATATTGCTTTCAATCCTTTTCCCTTATGAAAATATTATTCTATATCTCTTTAACTTTTATAACTATACATAAAATGTGACCTTGTATCCATTATCACACATTTATCTAACACTTAGCAGATTATGCTTCAATCCTTCAACATAAAAGACATCATGTGTAGGTAGTTTACCATCTATGTTCAAGGTTCCTTTACCTTTTATCTTTACTATTGTGTTATCTCCCAAGATGATAGATGTTTCCTTACATTTTCTCAATTTTATTAAATTTATCTTGTCACCAATCATATGATTTGATCAACCATTGTCTATTGCCCATAAATTCTACTCCTTGGCATGGAGTGCAGTTTGAGCAATCATAGATTGATTTTTCACTGTCTACACATCCTTGGGTTTCTTGTTTGGATTTTTTTCTCCTTTTTAGAGACTGGTGAACCTTTATTCACATTTGGAGGCATTAATTTATTTACATTGTGTACTTTTGATCTTAAAAATCTACTTCTACATTGTTTAGCTATATGACCAAAATTATTGCAGTTATAGCGTATTACTTTTGTATCTAACAAGGGAGAAAATGAGTTTATACTTACAAAATTTGTTCTCCTTTTAGTTATAAATCTAAAATAAATATCCCTATGACCAAACTAATTAGAGGTATATAAATAACCATAGAAATATGAGGAATACCTAGTCATAGAATTTATTTGAGTAACATGAGGAGCTCTTCTAAATTCTAGATTCTTCAAGTCTCTCACATTTATGTATCCATCTGCATTAGCTACCTTTGTATTTTTCTCTTCAAGATTATTTTAATATTAAAATTTATTCACATTAACTATGTTTGATTTTGTCTTTGTATCCTTGTAATCGTTCTCTTTCTTTTCTCCTAATCCTTCTTCTGCTTTAACATTATCATATAGGTTAGCATATGTACTAGTTGTGGAATGTTTTCCTTTTTCATAACCAAGACCTGATCTCTCTTTTGAAGGATATTAAGATTTGATCACTTCATCAAGAATGTCTAATCTTTTATAAACATAAAATTTTTGTCGAGATAGCCTTTATCTTTCTCAAGCTATTTTCTCAAAGCCACTATTTCTTATTATAACTTCATACACTCATCACATTTAAATTATAGTTCAAGTTTGACTACATATTCTATTCTTTTAGCCTCTTCAACCTGAGTCTTAAGGCTCACTATCATTTTATCAGATTTATCAAGACTTTTTGAGATTCTCTAATTATCCTTTTGACCAAACTTCTTCTATTTTGATTTCTCTTTTCTCATCTTATCTATTTCTTCTAGAGCACATATGAGCTCACATTATAGATCCACTTCTCCTTCTTCTTATTCATCTAAGTCTTCAAATTATTCTTAATCCATAGAATTTGATCTTATTGTCATGAATAAGACTTCCTTTTCCTTAACCACAAAAGCACAATCATGATCATCATCAGTACTGTCATTGTCATCTATTAAATTAATGTCTTCTTTTTTGTATAGGCATTTATTTTTTTTGAATAAGTTCTTCTTGTTGGGATAGTAGGGTTTCATGTTTTTACTACTCTCTAATTATTTAGAGTTATTATTCTTGTTGTAAGGGAATTTAGAATCAAAATTGTCCTACTTTACCATAAGTAAAGCATTTAAAGGGTAGCTTGCCTCTATACTTTTTAGACCCTTTATTTAATCTTCTAAAACAATTAGCTTCTTTATTAGTCTCTTTAGATATAGATATAGGTGCTTCTACCTTCACTAGTTTGGATTCTTTGAATGCATATTCTCTCTTGAAGGTATTGTCTCTCCCATTTCTTAAAGGTATTTGTCTCTCCCATTATCATCTCATAGGATGTGAAGGTTCCATGCAACTCATCAATAATTAATTTATTGAGATCTCTTTCTTCCTCTATTGTAGATATTTTAGAATCATAACTTGATGGAAAAAATATTAGGACCTTTTTGACAATGATTGATTCTTCCATTTCTTCTCCAAACCCTCTAACTGTATTGAATATTTCATTTACCCTAGGGGGTAATCTGAAATCTTATCTTCTTCATTCATTTTAATGCTTTAAAACTTGTATTTTAATGTTTGTAGCTTGGCCCAATTTACCTTTTCATCTCCTTCATAGATTATATTTAATTTATTCCATATATCTTATGTATTCTAATAATACATCACTTTGAAAAACTTTGAATTGGACAATCCACAAAGGATAAGATTCTTTGCCTTGGCATTGCTCTCATATTTTTTCTTGGTAGCATGATCAGTAGGAGTTGTAGCAGGGGTAATATATCCATTTACCACAAACATCCATACATCAAACCCTAATGAAGTTAGATATGATTCTATTCTTATGCTCTAGAATGCATAGTTTGATCCATCAAAGAGAGGTGCTTCATTTGATGAAGATCCTTATTGACTAGCCATTTGTGATTACCATTCGAAGATGTACTTGAGTTGATTATAATTCTTCTAAGGAATTAGAAATATGATACTAATTGTTGGAACACAATTAGATACTAAAAATGGGGTGAATTAGTATATCAACTAAAATTAGTCATTTTCAAAACCTTTAAATCATAGTGAAAGATATATGTCTATCAAATCAAATATGTAGATATCACACACACACAAATACACATGACACTAGATGTATACGTGGAAAACCCATTGGGAAAAACTAGAATGTTCTAATCCAACCTCCTAATCAAAACCTCATTGGTTACACATTGAAGTGCACCAACCCTAAGGAGACACCAATCCCCTGATTTGAGGGCTTCAACTCTAAGGAAGAACCCACTTCTTATCCATGCACCAAATTAGCTTATTTGACGACACCAACCAATTAGATCTAATATGAAGCTATAACTCCAAATTATAATTTTGATTCATAAAATAATCCAATCCTTTATTATTTTTTATATTTCTAATATGTAATTATTCATACTCTACACTTCATCTCCCTTTTCTTCCACTTTACCTCTCTAACTTTGTGTCTATATAAATATATATCTCTATTTGACACACTTCATTAAAATTTTGCTATTTGCCTCTTTAAATCAACTAAATAATAATAGAAATAACTTCATTAGCTTTTGCATTTAACCTAGATGTCATATATATAAACAATTGATCTAGGGTTTCATATCTTCTCTAAGTTCACTCTTATTTACAAATACATCATGCTCTATTATGGACTTAGTTAATTACCGCTTAAACTATAAGTTCCCACGTCTAGAACTCATGCAACATCACCATAATTCCTAATCTCATTACTATATATAGTATTTATTGGACTCTAGTTTTAATGCACATTTACATAGATTTGATTGGTTACATCTATCAATCTCATTATCTATGTCATGATTCATGGCTTATTTACATGTTCTTATATCTGACCATTAAATTGAAAATATCTTTAAATATCAATCATTGATCTTATGTTTGGTGTCATGATTTGATAATCCACATTTAAACTACTTAAATTTAAAATGCATCCATTCAATCAATGTTTGACAGGCTCATGCTCTCTATTGGATCCTTGTACACTTTTGAACTTTAGCTTTATCAAATTTAAAATGCATCCATTGATCTTCCTAATATGAGCTCCTAAGTGTCATTTGATATCTAAAAATGCATGATCTTTACTATTATTTAATCATTAGATATCGATCTCTTTATCCCATCTCACTACTTTCTAAGTCTTTGGATCACTTACACTCTATCAATCTTCTCAAACTTGCTCAGTATTTAACTCACCACTATGTTAATAAATCTTAAGCACTTAATCTCATCTTAGTCAACTTGATCCATTGGATCTCCTTTTCATAATTATCCACCCATCATCAGATCTTTTGACAAGCTCAATCTTTGTCTCTAATTAGCTCTTGAGAATGTGACAATTGGCATTTGCATGTGCCTTCTACACATTAATGTCAATTCCCTCTATTGAGACACTTGGCATCCTTATATAACTCATTAAAAATTTAAATTTAAATGACACTATATTTATTATGCAAGGTTTATGATTGTGACAATTATCACTAGCAGAGGTTCCTTTGACAAATCGACTTTGCTTATGCTTCATTGGATCTTTAACATATGAATAAGTGCTAACCATTGATCAAGCTTTAAACTTTAACCACCTACCTTTATATCTCTTCATCATAGCATTTTAGAGCCAACATGCTCTATTTATCTCTTTGAGACTTGATTAAACTTTACCTTATGTAGATTTGTCTAAGTATGGGGACCATCTCAATTATGATTGGAAGGCTAACTTTGTACCTTCATATTTTATACTCCATTTAACCACCTGGTCTAAAATTTGAACTAGATAAACTAGGAATGATAATGAACAAACCCATATGCTCATTTTTTCCTGAATATTTTATAATTGTGAGATATAATTCCATTAATATTCCACTCATATTATTCTATGATAGAACTAGTTATGCCTAAAACTTGCCTAGAAGGCCAACGTTGTCCTTACATAAGTCTTGTCGTGCTTAGTCAAATGACCTACAATTTAGTGCATAAGATATTATTATATAAGGGATTCCATCCATATATCCATTTTCTCCTAAATATTTTATAAGTGTAAGATATGACATCATAAAAATGCCTTTTCATCTTTATCATAAACACTGTCAAAATGCTTAGGAGCCCTAATTTGCCCATGCATATATTTTTTCACACTACATCACATGACCTAAGATTCAATGTATATAAACTAGGTACACAAATGAACAAACCCATGTGATCATTTTGTCCTAACACACTCATGTGTGTAAATTATAACCTCATTAATATGCTTACTTGGATCTTCTAAACCCTTTTACAAATTTGGCTAAGTATAAAAACTTAGTTATTTTTGTTTGAGTATCTAACATTGCATCCTCATATCTTAAACTACACTTCATCACATACTTTTAAATCTGGTACATAATAACTAGGGACTAATGTGATCATAACCATGTTACTAGCTCCCCCATACTCATTCACACGTGGAAATGGTGATGTCATCAAAATGACTTCTCAATTTTTCCTATCATAGACTAAAAATGTCTAGATGATCAATATGAAGAACCAAATGAATTCCACTCATGCACACAAGTACTCTAATCATCTTTGACCTATGATAGGATATTTTGAATATCTCTAATCACCATATTTGATCCTAAACATCAATGACATGTTCATAATGTCCCTTTTGACATAAATGATAATCATATTTACAACAAAATATCTAACATGTTCCAAATTCTTGGGCTACTTGTTATCAAAATTAAATCACATGTATTATTGCCAACTACCTTTATATTGACCATTTGATATTGTATTTGAATGAGAACTACATATGTACTATTTGATTTTAGATCATCTCCTTCTATCTTCTTGAAACATGATTTGATAGTTTTTTAGCATTGCTTAAGCCTATTCCATTATTGACCAACTATTATCACATGGCCCAAGCCACACCCACCATTTTGGGTCTTCCCACACCACTACAAGAAAAAAGACTCCTTTTTATTCCTCGCACAGTGGTCTTTCTTCCCTCCTTGAACACACACTTTATTATTAGTTTTCCACATAAACACTCATGATTTTGGATAATGCATCATGGTTTTGTAAAATGTTGGTGAGTTAAATAATGTTAAATGTCATTTAATTGAATTTTTTACATTTTTTGAATGCTTTGATAGGGGATTAGTTATCAAGTGGTGTCATCATTTTTATTGAGCAACATTCGTAGGGATGTTTTGTCACCTTTTTTATGGTCATTTTCTCTAGTGGTTTACATAAGTGAAATATTTTTGACCTATTAGGATCCCTCATGTTCTTTCAAGTTGTGTCGGTATGGAAGGAAGTTTATGATAATTTATTTATAAAAAATATATTTTTAAATTGTTGTACTTGATTTTAACCTCTTCTCTCATTAGACAAAGATGAAGGGTGAGGCCCAGGTTGGTAGGAGTCCAATTCCCCTTTAAAATATAAACCATTACATTCTACACTCTGTGATGGTTCTAATTAGTGGATTAATGACTACATTAACCCTTACTTGGTCATGAATTTAGATTTGTTGTGAAATTTAATAAAAATAGGCCATTAATGATAGGAAATTGATTATGTCATTATGAACAAGAAATATGTAGAGGGGAGATTAGTCTTATGTTAGTCTAATAGAACAAATCAAAGTAACACACTAAAATCCTAACATATCTAGCCTAGACACTAGAAAGAGCATATGTAATAAATATACACATGAAAACACAAATAGAACATAAAATAAAACACTCTCTTACCTTCCTTGGAGATCCAAATGGTTGTTGAAGTGGCTTGCTAAATTTGTGCATCAAGACATCTTTGGCAATGAAGCTTGATTTTCTCCTTCTCTTATTGACACCTTGGCTTGGTTAATTGGCTTGTATGGTAACATTAATTTTATGAAGGTTTTCTCTCTAAATTGGCATTATAACACTACATTATAAAAATATTTGAATACATTTAGGCATAATATTTTTACATGAAGAGAGCTTAGAAATGAATAGGAATAGACTTGTATATATAGCCTCAAGAATTAACTCTCACCTAAGGTGAGTTAAGGTTGAGATTAAACATGTAACTATTTTAAAATAAACCTAGGTTAATTGAGACTAACTCTAGTTGAGTTAAAATTTGTCATGTAATTAGGATTTTCAATTACTAGGCATGGATCTTAAATTAGATATTTTGGGATCATAATAACTCTTTCAAAATATGGATTTCAAATTAGATTTTTGATTACAACTCATCAATCCTTTATGAATATGAATATATAAAAATGGAAATAATAACTCAAGGATATAACATATCATACATATTAAATATGAATAGGTGCAAACATAGATGTGATGGTCTAATGATTAAAAAAGCCACAAACAACTAGGCACACGAGGATGTGAAAATTGATGAAAGAGATGATTTGAATAATAAATGTAGTTGAGTTAACCTGATATACATCATGTATCTAAGCATTACCTACATAATTAGACCTCAAGCCAGTGTAGTTCACTTAAAAGTGGGAGAAAATGGAATGAGGAATAAAAGAATAAAAATTGATCAATGTAAATGATTTGGTTTTACTTAACAATGAAGGGATGACCATCCTTATTATCAATGATACAACTATAATGTTCAAGGGGTTGATTTTATCAAGTAGAGTGTGAAGATTTGCCAAGGTGAACTAGGATAATTTTATGTGGCACTATTGCTTTTAATATTTCCTAAGCTAATTTTTGATGTAACATGTGACAATATGAATCATGATTAAAATACCATGATGACCTATATTTAATGTGCATAAGGATTAAATCATAATCTAATAAATAATTTAAAATAATACACCAATGATAAAAACCATGACGACAATGTTAGTGCATGAATATGGATGGACTTAAGATTAATGCATAAAGAATCACCTAATGAACACATATAGACTGAGTCAAGACATAATAATGAAAGTAAATAAATAGGTAAACAAATAACCAAATGACTAAGCAAACAAAAACATATAAATCTTGAAATCAAAATAAATATAAAGTATCATGTCATGAACCAAGTCAATATCTATGCATGAAGGCTCAATAGATTGATAAATAGGTGGTGCCCTAAAGCAATTATATATAAAAAGGGAAGGTCACACTCATAATGGTAGCAAAATGGATTAGAACCAACAATCGATTTTTGCCTATAGGGTGGAGAAAGGATGAATGACTAGGTGTAAATAAGACATGCTTTTGGATTTTGAGTCTATATTTCTCACTAGGAGATAATAATCCAATTTTCTAATTTTTAGGATTTTGAAATGTTCTGAATGTTTATGGAATTTTTGAAGCATCTCAACTCAATTGATAATTATGAGATACTAAACAATCTAACTCATAAAATATCAAGAGCATTGGAAAAGGGGGTGACTAGGCTGACCTCAATGTGAATTGATTGCCACCTACATAGTCCTAATATGATCTTAAGTCATTATAGTTTCACCAACACAAAAGGTGGTGAGATCTGAATAAATAGTAGTAAGTTCATAAATTTAGGAAAATGGTAAGGAAAATGATAATAGTAGGGGTGAGGTGATGTGACAATGCATCATAAAGGTGTTATTCCTAATTTTACCATAGGTGATTAAAATTAGGAAATAATGGCAAAGGTTAGTGATACTAATTTGATCATAGGTGATTATAATCAGTAACACCATGTGAAACACTAATTTGCCCAAATATAGTTATAATAAATGACACTAGTCAAGCATAAATAAAATATTTAATTACCAAGTCCATTTTCATACTAATATCATATACTCTCATTTTAGCATGTAATTTTGAAACTACTAAAATTGGATCTAAATCCACTCATGAAAGGTGCCAAAAGAACAAATGGAAACAAGATCAAAAGGGGTGGGTAGGGTGGGTAAAAACAATGTTGGTCAATAATGAAAGTATGTTCGAATGATATATGATATGAATTAATTAAAGATGGTGATGTCATGATAATTAGATATAAGGGTAATAGGTTTACCCCCAAGTGATAAGGTAAGCTGAATGTAGGGTATGAAACAATGACAAGGAAAATGGCAAAATAAAAATTCATGGTGAAGGCAAATGAAAATGGAAAGGTTAATGGTCTTGACAAGGTAAATGGTTATGTTATTATTGATGTGGAGATACACATATTTATCAACATATGATACAACAAGAATAATAAAATGTTGTAAATTGTTATTCCACACCTCTTCTGAATAGTTGTTATGTCAAGAACTCACTGTAGATTTGGACTCCAACAATGTTTTTGTGATCCTCATTGATTTTGTTTCCTTCAAATGTTGAGACAAGTTATATTTATAAACTCTACAAAGGAAAGTGTGTCTAGGGATGGTAAATACAGATAAATATTGGTTGATAGGTCTTATTTGGCAATGTAAAGGAGGTTGATAATGAAATGTATAATGGTTAGGAAAAAAATGAAGATTGGGATTTTTAGGCACACACAATGTTGCTAATTTTATATTTAACATAATTTTGTTTATGATGGGTCTAAATAATTATGAATATGCTCTTGATAATACAACCTTATTTTTATTTTATTTGGGCCTAAGAATAACTCTCATTTTATTATTGTGTAGATTGGAAGTTATATCGATGTTATCTTTAACAATGTCTTCATTAACTAATGGACTATTGTGCTCTGATATTGGTGCCTCAATAAGTTTTTCAATGATGAATTTGTCTTAATTATCCCATAGCACCTCTAATAAAGTTTCACTCAAGAACATTAAATTTTGACTTGAATTATCTTCCAACACCTCAATCAAGGTGTCACTAAAAGATGTTGAATTTAAACTTTGATTTCCCCTAGCACTTCTAAAAATGTTTCACTAGGAGATTATTATTCTTATGCACAAATGTGTTCTTAATCCCCCTAATATTATATAACTGATATGTCACCATGGATGTATTTTAGTAATGTATGATTTTATCAATCCTAATCAACACTTGTGAGAGGTGGAATGACAATATAATGGCTAGGTTGAATGGTGTTAATAGAATTTGGAATGGTAATGGAATGGAAATATCTATCATAATCCTTGTAGAAGATACTAGGTAAACTTGTGTTGATATTGAAATAGTCATCCTCAAAAACTATGGAAGGATCAAAAATATATTCAAATTGATCTACAAGGCATGCATAGGCAATATTGTAACCATGAATTGTTTTTTGATTCTAAAGCTAAGTATGACTCAAAGGACTCTAAATATGATGTTGAAACTAACATTGATTCTACTTTAGATGTTAAATCTGATGTTGGTTCAAGAATATAAGCTAGATTTCATGTTGATTCTTCTGCTACAATGATGTCTTGTTAAATGTTTGGTATTAAATAAGAAATGGCCTACGATGGCATAATGAGCTCCATAGAGACTGGTTTATCAAAGTGAAACTCCTCAATGAGGGGAAAAAGTTTAAGAGAGAACTCCACAAAGACTAAATTTTCAAAAGGAGGCTCTTTAAAAATAGGATAATGGTTGAGATAATGATTTTCCTAAAGGTAGCTATAATAATTAAGAAGTGACTCAATAAAGACTAGCTTGTGAGAGTGATAGTCCTTGATAATAGGGATAGTATCAAAAGGTGATTAATCACATGTTGACTATTCATAAATAGGTGTTTCAATAGTAACATCATGGATTGGTTGGATCTCTTGGCCTTGGTTTATAATTAGTTGTAAAATAATAGTTTTGAACACATTTTGGTATTTGAATGATTGATGTTATTGGAGAGGTACTAATTGGCTATGTTTTGGCTTGAATATTGGCAAGGAAGGAGGAATGATTGGTAGTTGGATAATGATATCTTTATAAATAATCTTATCTTAGATGGGCTTAATAAGGGTTGGCTATTGATAAAGTATGGTAACTATAACTCATCTAGTTCTAATTACACAAACTTGTTGGCATAATGAGCTACCATACTTAGAAGGGCCTAGAATGGTAATTGAATGGCATTGCAAATCTTAGTTTTTATCATGAGCCAAAATACAAGGCCCTAAAATGGTAATGGTAGCGCATTTTGAGGCTTTATTTCTATAATGAGACAAAGGATGAGGTCCTATAGTGGTAATGATAGGGAATTGTGAAGCTTACTTACTCACACAAGCCAAAGGATGAGGTTTAGGAATATTAATCCTTAGATTCTATGAAGCTTGGTATCTCACACCATCTAAATGAGGGTTATTGGTATAGGTAGGGGATTGGCTACCATTAGATTTTAAAGGGATATCTTGGTATGTTAATTGACCCAAATAAGGTATTACTAAATAGATTACTTGAGGGCCTTGGTTTTGTTCCCTAGATTGAGTATTGTAATGAGGATAAGGATCCATCTCAAAAACTACGTCATCACCATAAGGAACTTAAACAATGTCATCTTGTGCAACCACATTATCCTAACCTAGATTGTATATGGCTCTACTATGATTATAATGAGACACACCCAAATCAATAATGAACATTTTTCAAAAAGGCCTAGAGCTATACAAATTCTAAAAAATAAGGTCTAATAGACAAATGGTCTAAACATAGTCTAACTTGGTCTAAGGAATGGATTTTTATCTCCAAAAATGTTAGTGTTAAAACTTAGTGAAAATATTTTAACGTCAAATGTCTTACACAAATGGTCAAGTTGATGAATAAAAACCAAAATGCCAAACTTAAGTAAAATGTGTTTCAAACAATTATAAACTAGGTCTAAAGAAACAAAGGTTGATAGATCTTTTGGAAAACAAGGCACAAAATCTAGGCTCAAAATAGGTATTACTAGGTCTCTGGGGAGTAAGGCACAAAAGCTAGACTTTAAACAAACTGAGGTATAAAAAGGCAAGAGATTTAATCTAACAAATTTGAAACACTTTAACACAAACTAGGCATTTGGATTTTAAGCACAAACTTGATCATTTGGAAAAATACATGGAACTTTAGGAATATGGAAGATAGACCACTTCCCCAATTTTAACCATAAAAATAGTCTATAAATTGAGCAAAAGATTAACCTAAGTTACACAAACCAAAAGTGAAAGATCGATGTCTAGGAAAAAATTACGTGAGGAATATACATAAATCAATCAATTTTTGTATCTTAACTTATCAAGGCTAATTTTGAACTCAACTTATAAAACTAAGATTTTCAAAATAGATAAGCTAGATAAGGATGAATGATAAGATATTATTAATAATAGATCCCAAAGGCACACGTTGTTTTGGTTTATAATTTAGACACAAGAAAACAAGTCTTTGAAACAATTAGATCAGTGTAATGATGCTATATTGATCTATATATATGAAAAAAAAATTCTTCAAATAATTTTAAGGCACAAGTTTTGAAATGAAATGGTTAGCGTAACAATACCCTTTTCAAACAAGTGACATAAAACCAAAAAAAGTTTGATAAAGACTAAGGTAAAGGTGTGGTGTCAAATGAATGGAATAAATCGTCTTCATAAAAAGGATTTATGTGTAAACAAGACTCATTTTTTAGATATGGCATGACAAAAAAATAGTTTTGACTCAATACCATGTAAGTAAAAAAGATGAAATGACAAAATCACCTAAGTTTAACATCCTAAATCCTAAAAATGACAAGGTTGCATCATACTATCAAATAATGTATATATAATTTATATTGAGAGGATTTAAAATTATTAATCAAAAAAGTAAAAGTTCATGAAAAGTATGGCTTTTAATCCCCCTCTTCTCTCAAGAGTTTGTATGATATGGAACATCGAGATACTCTCCTTGCATCAATAATATGTTCGTAGTAAGTGGGGTTGTCCAAACTATTAATTTTAATTCATTTCTAAATGGTCCCATATATGTGGAAAATACTAAGGCATAATCATGTTATTTTAATTTGTGTTAATCATATTTTTTTTTAAATTTCTTGTCCTTTTCAAAACCACTATATCCATCAATTACTCAGTGTAGTGCGATGTCCAAATTATCCCTATATTTTGAGGTCGAGTACCATTAATGGATTTTTTTTTAACCACTCAAAAAAAGCATCCCAGTGGGTCACCCTCAATTTATATACCCCATAATGGAGTTGGGTTGAAATGATTCTAGGAAATGAATTATACGGTCAACACTTCCCTAGAGAACTTATGAGAAGGTGATGAAATCTTGTCCAAAATCCAAAATGTGTGAAAATATAGACAAATGGAAGGAATTTATGGTCATTTTGGGAAGGGCCTTAAATAATTTCCTTCCATGTTTTTGGACCATAGTGACAAAGCCAAAAAGTGAGAATTTTGTATCACCCAGGTTCCTTAAAGGGGATAGTGGGAGAACATACATGCATCACTCATCTTACTTAAACAAACACTTTCAATAAACAAGAATAAAAATGAAAGTCTTATGAGTAGTTAAATAATTTAAGATTTCATTTTAATCACCAAAATGAAGTATGTAATGAAGTTTGATCCCCTTTGCATTTTTTGATAACTGGGAAAACTTCAAAAACAACTAAGAGATGAAAACAACTAAGTAATTTTTAAGCACTAAATGCAAGATGTGTAAGTTTTAACCATACTTAAAATTTTCTATTTCCACCTTAGGACCTAAAAATTGTAAGAGGATTTAACTTATTACAATCCAAAAATCAAATGAGAAAATAGTATTTTGAATTTATCTATTAGGTTTCTAATTTGTTATTTCATAGATTGATCATCATCAATCCATAAAGATCGACATCGATCTATAGATATCTATATTGATCCACATAAATAGATTTAGATTAAATAGATCATTGGTACTTCTTACAAAACACATAAAACAAATTATGTTTTGATAGAAATATGGTTAAAGAAATGATCCTAAAACCAAAACACCTCATAGATTCTGTCAAAAATGGGTTAGACAAATAATATGTAGATCATCAAACACAAGATAAAGGTAAGAAAACTCAAGTAAAAAAAAATTTAGTTATGCTCCCAACTATGTTCTATTTCTCACACAAGGATCATGGTCAATTATTTTAATCATCATCATTCTATAAAATTGATGTTGATCCCTATAACTTATAACTAAAATTTAGCATCAATCTATGCAACCTATGACTTGCTTAAAATAGAAAGACATAAAAAATGAAGTTATAACTTTAAAATAGAATATTTTTATGCATCTATTATAAAAACTAAAACCATTATATCAGTATTCTTGGCCATATAGGATGTTCAGTCTCATTGGGTATACCAATATGTGAATAAGGAATATGTAAAGGAGAGGTTAGTATTGTGTTAGTCTAATTAAATAAATTAAAGTAACACACTAAATCCTAACACCTATAGCCTAGAAACTAGGGATAACATAGGTAATAAGCATGCATATGAAAATACAACTAAAATATTAAAAAAACATTCTTTTACCTTATTTGGAGCTCTAAATGACTTGTTAAAGTGGCATGATCGGTTTGTGCATCAAGAAGTCTTTGAAAATTAATCTTGCTTTGCTCCTTCTCTCCTTGGTACCTTGGATTGGTTTCTTGGCTTATGATTTGGGCATGGTAACATTAACTACATGAAGCTTGTCTCTCCAAATTAACATTATTTTACTTATTGCATTTGAAGACATTTAGGCATAATAATTTTACACCAAGAGAGCTTAGAAATTAATAAGCATGGCCTTACATTTATAACCTCAAAAACTAACTCTCACCCAAGGTGAGTTAAGGTTGAGTTCAAACATGGAATGAGTTCAAATTAATCCTAGGTGATTTGAGACTAATTCATATTGAGTTAAAATTTGTCATGTAATTATGATTTTTAATTACTAGGTATGGATCTCAAATTAGATATTTTGGGATATTTTGAAAGAGCTTGACAACTCATAAAGGTAATGATTAAAAAGCTTGATATTTTTATTTTTGAAATTTCCTTTTTCAGATATTCATTAATTATAAATGGATAATTTAACTAAGCATTTATCCTTATTTAATTAGATGATCCAATTTGACTATAATTTTTTCTATTTCAAGATTTGATCAAGTGCCCCACTTAATTGGTCCATAAGCCAAACTAATAGTTGTTGTGTCACAAGGTGATTAGGGATGAATCCATGAGAGGTCATTGTTACATATAGTATAATACCACAAATAGGGCTGCCTCAACAGGATTTTGAGTTTTGATGAATGATGTATGACCAAAATTGGGACATTCAGTGATTCCTAGGCTTAATTTACAATGTGTGGTAGTGATAAGTGAAAATTATAGCCAAAATCTAGTTGTGACCAAAATTGGGTGTCTATAGCCATAACTTTTGCTTGTTAACTTAGATTTCAGTGATGATTTTTGAAAAAAGTTCTTTATTATTCATTCCCATTCCATCAATCATATTTTTGTTGTAAACATACTAAATTTATAAAGTCCCATATTCTGAAGATTTAGTTGCACTATCAAACCTACTAGTTTATGTATTTTACTTCACACATGCATTATCTTAGATGCATTTTTGGTTGAGCCTAATGTCCTTTTAAATGTGGATTATAGGTTATTTTCTTAGCTAATGATCATTTTTGGTGTGTTTATGCATACATGATAGCTTTTTTTTCCATTTTCCACACTCTTCTATCAACCCACAACATGCATTGGTACTTTGACACACTGTTAGTTTATGTCATGTCTCCTTAAGGCCAATTTCTTAGCACCTTTATTTATTCTATGGAGGCACATTTTTGCTTCCTTATTTTTGGAGCATATCTCATGATTCTTGATGGATTATTCAATAGGTCAAAAATCTTTTCATTTGGATCTATTCTAGTGATGCCCAGTGTCTTCCTTGTTTCTATTTGTTGTTTCTTTATGTATGGGATATATTGTATTTGCATTAATTTATGAAGTGTCATGGGGGGTTTGTTTATTCATCCTTTTATACCTTCATGCATTTTTGTGTTCTATTTTGGGAACCTTTTCACTTCTTTAGTTGCTTGTCTCTTCCATCACCACCATGGACCATCATATTTGAGATATTTTTTGACACCACTTTTCTTAAAATTGACAATATCTCATAACTTGAAATGTAGTGATTCTAGTGAATCCCAATGTTATCTTATCTTATTTTATACTTTGATAGTCTCTTTCATCATGACATGGAGATATTCTAGTGTATATAATGCCAGCCTATTTGATGTTTGAGTAGTGGATTTGAACCACTCATGTATGTTTTTTTCCTCTACTACCACCCATTTAGTAGTATGGGGGGAGTATGGTGTATATTTTGCTTCTTAGGTGTTGAGAGTTACTTGCACATGCAATAATCTTTTGTAAACTCATCACCACTAAAATTCTTCTTGATTGAAGCTATCCTAGTGAATCTTAGTGTTAGTTTTTGTTTTTTTTTTGTGATTGAGTAGTGGATTTAAACCACTTGTGCATATTGAGTTCTTTTGTGACTTATGATTACTTGGAGTGTAGAGTAATTCAACAACATCTTTGGGGGGATTTCTATCTCTCTATTTTAGGGGGAGTTTTTCCTATGGATTTTATTTTCTCAACATTATGACAGTTATATGTATATCTTGCACTTTTTTGAGTGTTTTATAGATTCCTTTTTTGTACATGGGTATATTATTCAAGCACTTTATTTGTTGTAACCCATAGAGGTTTTTTACTTGAATCCATGGCTTTCTTGGTGATTTTTACATTGACACCAATGTGATATATCCACTAGTGACACTAGTGAGGCATACCCACTAGTATTTGTTATCACTTCTCACCATCTTGTTGGAGGGCATTCAATCAATGCTTCTTTGGGTTTATAATTCTACCCAATATTCTAGAACATAGTTTTAATGTTCAGTGATCTTTATATTCAACACCATTCCTATTTTCACTTGGTATTTACAGTGACTCGACATACATGTTATCCAAAAATAAGGATTGTCATCCATAGGGACTTATGCCTTCACACTACATTCTCTATTATTATCCTCTAGCTTTATTTGAGGAGGGGTGTTAGAGTATATTTCTCATGCTTTCTAGATTCTAACTAGGATTTTTGTCTTTTTCCTAGTTTTGTCTTATGTGTGTATTTATCCCACATTGCTTATATTATCTTGATTATTATTTCTCCTTTCCTACTTAATCAAGGGATATAATTTTTATTATACATTCTTTTTCACATGATTTTTGTGAATAACAATTTGTTTTATTCATAGTTGCTTTACTCCTTGTGTGTATGTTGAATCACTCATAAAGAGGTGACAAATAAAGATATGAAAATAAGAGATTAAAGTTGGAAGAAAAATAAATAAGAGGGGGGGGAATGAATCAGTGTCTTCAAAACAATCATTCAATTCCACTTAAACATACATGAACCATTCATACAAACATGAACATCTGACAAAGTATATACAACCATACAAGATCATGAAACACATTATATATGTGGTAAACCCTTAAGGGCAATAAAACCCACTAATATCTGAAAATGGAATATAGTCCTATAATAAAAAAATCAAGTTTAGTGAAGCACCAACTCCACATGGAGCACCAACTCCAACAAGCCAATCACCCACTTGATTAGGCTTTAATAATACCCACTTGCAAGGAGGCACCAACCCCCTAGATGACTCAATACCAAATCAGATACTTGATTGCATTGATAAAATTTATAACACCTTATTTATCATACAATAAATGATAACATTATTATGATATTCTCTCTTCTATCCCTCTCAAACTGCCTTATAGGGTCCTTCGCTCAATAGGTCTCTTTAAGATAGATTAGGTCTATAATCTTGATATTAATCTATACTAGCCCTATTATATCTTTATTATAATTTACATACACCCTTATTATGATCCAAAATACCTCCTTCAGCTCTTCAAAGTGATATATCCTTTACTTCAACTTACTTATCCTCTAACCAATCAATTATGCCTTGTTCTTATAATAGGCTCTTGCTCATACACATATTGGTTAGACACACACACTTTCTTAAATATATTCTCCACATAGTAGGACTTAATACATGCCACAAATATTAATAAATTATTACATTATGTTGAACATAGCTCAAATAGACCAAATCCTTTTTTAGGCCTTAATTAGTACATGTTACCCTTTGATCTACTTAGAATGATTTTAAAATCCACACATTATAATAAAATTTCATATACCACTCAAATATACCCCAAATAATCTCATATTATTTCCATGACACTTTATATCTCCAAAAATCACTTGAAGTACACCATTAGTACTGTTTACATTAGGCCTTCACACATACAGAAAGGTCTATCAGGAACAACTAAAGAAAATACATTACTTATACACATAACCATGATAATAAATCACATATATATAAATTAAGATACCTAGAAAAATTCATAAATTTCATTATAATTCATTACATAGGGAAAAAGGACTCAAAAACACTCCTATAACTTACTCACAACTGCTAGTTTTCTTCAAAGACCAGTCATGGTGACTCAAATATCCAACACCTGTATAGACGTATTAAATGATTTATAATTCATGTATATGATATTATGATATCATTATAACATTATAATATATAAATATTATATGTTCAAATGTTAATATTGGTCTTGTAGACCAATATAATAACCTTATATCTCATTGTTTTATGTGAATTAGATTGGTCAACTTATGAGCATCCTTTTCACTATAATCATTGAAATTCAAAAATAATACCAATAATTAACATTAATTATAAGTCTCGAGCAACATATTCATGTACTTGGTTTAATCACTCTATTATGGTAACACATTCTTAATCTCCTTCACACTGATACTTGGGTTTTTCATTATTTCCACCAATATGCTTGTTAGTAAACTGGCTAACTTGGATGACTGATTTAGCATAATTTAGGACTATAATATATCTATAAACCTTCACATACATCAAACATGTGTCTCAATATTCATCTTCCATCCATTTTCATACTTTAACTAGGTCAAATTTGATTGTTATATAAAATCCCTAAGAAATTAGCATTTTCTTATAGGGTCTACTCACACACCTAACAAATCAAAGACACCTGAAGGTGCCTAGGAGAGCTGATTAAAACCTCCAATATTTTACCTAATCATACCAATTCATTATGGGAATTATTGATTAACATCTTAAATATCATGTCCTTATTAGGGTTCTAAGAGGGTTTAAAGATGTTTTTATACTTAATAATCATTCATAAAGCTTAGCCCCTCAATCCAAAAAAATGTCTATAATTTTGAGTTATGACCCTTCCCATGAAAATTATTGATGAGCTTGATCAAAATAAAAACCTTCTCAGGTAGAGAACCCTTCATTCTATGTACTCGAGAGACCTTAGAACACACTTTCATGCCTTATCCTTCAAAATACAACCTTAAACATCATGAACATGCTTAAGATAACTTGAATCACCTTTTTAAATGCTCCCCTACTCACACTTACCTTGAAAACTGATCATATTACCCCATTAGGTCTCTCTCTCTCTCTCTCTCTCTCTCTCTCTCTCTCTCTCTCTCTCTCTCTCTCTCTCTCTCTCTCTCTCTCTCTCTCTCATCTCTCTCTCTCATCTCTCTCTCTCTCCTCTCTCTCTCTCTCTTTGCTCACTTAAAACTTAACTTTTAAATAACATTGGGCCTTAAAACTAACCTTCATGCCTCTTTCCATGCACTATCCACCACTCTCACATACTCAATTAACCTATTAAATTCTTTAAAAATATCATACATCCTTCATAGGCATTGATAATAGATCGTGATGCCTCATTAGTCCTATCTAGGGTCTAGGAGTGGTCTAGGTAAAAACTTGGTTTGAAGGTCCTATGATGAAACCTAGCCTTACACTACTCTGAAACCATCAACAAACTGATACAGACCTATCTAGATCATTCATTCCTTGTAGCCCTATTTTCCCTGTTTATTGGCCATAAATCCTTCTAAGTTAACTCAATCATGAAAGTAAAAATATTTATGGATACCCATTAAACCCTTCTATATCATACTGGAAAATCCCCTGAGGTTACTTTGTACGGAATTGTACTTCCTTCTTTATGCCCTATTCTAATTAGCTCTCCTTGCGTGCAAATCACCTTGTCCAGAGTAAAGTAAGGACTTTCTAAGCAAAAAAATCACCATTACAGATACCCATTACCTTCTTATAGGTGAATAAATCATTTTGTAGAGCACTTCTTTGGAGAAATTCACTTTTCCTATATTGGCCTATGCTCTTCCCTTCACATACACCTAGGTTCCACTTGGCAATTGTCCTTTTCTATAATTATCCATAATTTTACACCTTGAAACCACTTAAAAACAGTTTTATAACATCATAAAGGGTCAAATTACAAAGTTTCAAGAGTTTTCAAGCTTTAAAACTCATTTTAAGGGTTTGAACCTAAATCAGAATTTTCCCATGACAGTCACAGGCCGAGAGCTTATTATTTTTGCTAGGAGTGTTTTAGCTTGTTTAAAAGGTTAAAATAAATTTTATAGGGTCTTTATTAGTTCCCTACACCTTCTAAAATCATCCTCTAGGTTATATCAACCTTATAAGCTTGCCAATACTCAACAACTCAGTGTCTTGGACTGTATTTTTATGACAGCCAACAGGGTTCATTATTGTCATCTCTTTTTGTGTGATCAACAGACTTTCAGGAGGATAAAAAACCATGTAAATACCTTGATTACTTA
>JARHVA010008149.1:260000-546304 GCA_037957365.1 Torreya grandis | reverse complement strand
CTTTCCCTTATAGGGTTACTCCTTATTACGATTGTTTATAAATTTGATTTTCCTAGGACTAAGTTTATTTATTTATCCAGCATTAGCCCTAGCCATTGTGCTTAATTCCATGAATATTTCCATCTTTTGGTGTGCCATATCTTTAGTTATATCTATTTTTTCTATCCATATTTTTTCATTTCCTTAGGGTTATGTTATACCGTGTTGGATTTCATTACCCTAGGTTTCCCTCTTGCTTGTTCCTCCTGAAGATTATGTTTAGTGTATTATCTTCCTCTCCCTTATCTTTAATTTCATTGTACATCTTATATATTCTTATTTTGCTTAGATTCCTCATGGAAAAATTCAATTCATTCATGACACAATATTTTAAGTTAGTATCTACATGGGATTTTCTTAACTTGTATGGGTATTATGTATGATGATGTAGATGATATGCCAATGTTTATAAATTATTTAATATTTCTTTCCAATGATATATCATAAAATAATAGAATATGGTTTCAAACATTATAAGGTTATCTGTAATGAAAATGATTTATGTGTTGATATCCTTATAATTGATAGAATTTCCTTAATGCCTTATAGAGCTACATACTTTATTGCTCATATTATGATGGCTTATTATGAGGTAGATAATGTAAAAACATAGATGGATATATCACAAAATATAATAGTCCTTGATGTTCCTTATAAACCTCAATATGGGATTAAAAAAACATCCCTAACCCTCCATATACCCCAAGATTAGATTACAATCCACCAAAGACTATTATATTGTATATTAACTTAAGAACACTCATGCAAAGATATAAATTTTATAATTAATTATAATGTGTGATATTTAAATGGATAAACTTTATAAGGCCTTAGATTGGAATGCTTTACCAAGTGAAATCCAACCTTCTCACTTTGCTTCTATTATTATTTATTTGACAGATAGTGAGACTCTTATCACATTTGAACATGATGAGTTACCTCCAAATGATATTGTGAATAAAAATATACCCTTGTAAATAAAATCCATAATCATTAATAAAGGGTAAAAATATACCTTGTGGATAATGGTTTAGAATTAAATATATCTATCTTATCCTTTACTATAGTACTTGGAATCAGAAGATAAGGCCTATAAAAATTGTATATGACCATTAAGTGTTTTAAAAATCAACCAAGAAAGGTTATTGGATAAATTAAATTTAATATATTAATTGAAACACAAATATTAGGCATATAATGTCAAGTAATATATAATGATATAGGCTATAATATTTTTCTTGGTCGACCATGGATTCATTCCATGAGTGTTGTCCCATCCATGTTGCATATATGTTTGAAATTAATATATATGAGGGAATTATATAAACATGTCATGTTGACTATGAACCATTCTTGTTTATAAAAATGATATATCACAATGATAAAATTATACCACATTTAAATAAGTGTCAACCAACCGTTATTACATCCACTCAAGTCTATCTAATAGACCAACTAACCACATTTAAATGGTGTTAAAGTAGTATAACCCAAGAGGATATGGGTAACCAAAATCTAATTATGGACAAACATTTATACAATATTAATTTTACACCACTTTTCCATGGGAAATATATATATATATATATATATATATATATATATATATATATATATATATATATATATATGATATGGTTTTTTTTATATTTAAAAACTTTATCTTACCCCATAAGACTATGGAAAACCTATTCAATCATTTGTAATTATTAATAAACCTTTAAAGACAATAAATTTAAAGGATCTATGGTAGACAATTATTGTATTTCTAAAAATTCAAAATAACCTCTCAACCTTGTTCAAAATGGTTCAAAAATCCATGATTTAGGCCAAAATAAGCAAGGAATCACATAACCTATCATTCAAAAAAATTGTATATTTAATCAATGTCTTAGATAGTGTGAGTATTCTAGAGTTTAAAATTTGGATTTCAAAGTGGATAACACATACTTATGAGATCATAACCACTAAAGTAATATAATATACATGTATATCTAAAACTAGTTTCATAAAATTAATCTACCCCCTAAAAATATCTTATTTGGTTATTTCTTTTGAATATATATATATATATATATATATATATATATATATATATCACATCAAAGTAATAGTAGGTTAATAAAAAACCTCATCTCAAGGAGTACATCTAGATTGGGAGGAATAAAACATCAGCAAGATGAAAACATAGGAAACTAAAACAAAATACCCCAAGTCTAGAAAAAATCCAATTGGTACTAATTAGCCCATGGCTCAATTTGACACTTTCATTGGAAAGAAAATCATCCAATTGGTTATAATTCCTCCTGATATTGTCAATCTTGATATTATGAAAACTATTTCACAAACTTTTTATTTCTTGAAAGATAGTGTCTAATAAGAGATCATCCACATTTAACATTATTTTTAAAACCTTAATGACCAACACTGAATCACCAAAAAAATCCTTTCTTTCATTCCTTTCAATATATCAATTTTTAGACCTCTAGATAGAGCTAAAAAATCAACAACATTATTAGAGTTCTTACCCAAACCTTCAGCATAATCATCTAAAAAGTTACATTTAATATATAAATTAACTCTACTATATCATGTAATATTTGTTTTTTAAAAATCACCATAAAAATAGATGATTACAACCAATATAAAGTTCCCATTGTTTTCATTTCTACACAGCTTTTGGATCTAATTTTGAGACCCTCATAACTTTAATAAGCCTTTCTTTTTTATTAGTTATTATATAGATTAATGTAGAAGCATATTTAGTGTAGATAAATCTTACATCATCCAAAAATAATTAAGTATATTTTTATGAATAAAGTTCCAACTTGGGTGCATGGCATGTAATTGGTTGTCAAGTATGGAAGTCCACACATAAATGAATGATGAACTCGATACATAGAAGTTGAACAAAGTTGATCATATCAAGTTTTATTTAAAAGTTTTTGATTTGTGAAAAGTGTTAACTTGTGTAGAGAAACATTTGGTATAAAAACACACAAATCCTATTGGGTGTAGAGTCAAATGGTGCAGTATAAATGAATGAAAGCACTTGGCATGAGTGAAACTTTACACAAAAGGTACACTTTATTATAGTGATGTAGAGGATTGATTCATGTGGATGATGGGGTTTTGTAAAGGTGAACATCATCATGTGAAGGCTAAGGAAAGAAAGGGTTATGCCAAGGAAACTTGGTACATGGCTAAGAAATTAACACAACTCAGATAAAGTTGAATACAAAGTTTTTGGAATGGATATTTGACTCCAAAAATATTGGAGATGCATTCTAAGGACATAAGTTGATCATCTATGTTTTTTTGGGAGGCAATAAACCCTTGGGGACATATGTTGACTCGTGGAAGCACTTATATGGATCTTTCTTGACATGTTAAACTTGGTAGATCCTATATAAAATCATATTGGGAAAGCATTAAATAGGATTAAACCATTCTAGAGAGCTATTGTAACTTTTATTGATATAGAGATCATAGGTAGCAAAGTATTTTAACCTTGAGTGTGAATGGAAGTATTAGAGACTCCATTATTATATTTGTGAGAGAAGTTTGAATTTTTTTAGATTAATATCCAAGAATATCATGTAGCTAATGCATTGGAATAAATCTATGTAGCCTTTATTATACATTAACATATGAATAAAACCTTCATGGACTCCATTGTAATCTTTTTGAAGAATTTTACAATTTTTAGCTTAAGATCCAAGTGTAGCATCTAGATAATGCATTGGAAGAAATCCATGTAGCCTTTATTTTGAATTAATAAATTAATAAAACCTTTATGTTTTAAAATATAATTTTGTGTAATATTATGTTTAATTAGCTCCTAAGTTAAGGCTTTTATTCATCTAAAATTTTATCCCTGTCAGTGTATCAACGTGGTATCAAATCAAGGTTTTGTACCTTATGGAGTGTGGAGAGTGAGGTGGAAAACATAAGATTTTGATCTAAGATATTGTAGAAGTAGGATTAACACCCAAAGGATAGAGTTGTTACACATAAGAGTTTCTATTAGATGAAGCATGGTGGTAGCTAAAGTGGTTGGTAGACATTTAATTAAGTCTTAAATGTTGTGTGTCATGTAAAAATAATTAGAAATTATATAAGATTACAAAAGGAAAAGTTTCACACTGAGGGATGATTAGAGTGATGCCAAAGAGGAAAAAAATGCACACAAGGTAAGAGATAAGATGAAGATGATGAAGTGCCCATGGATGTAGGATAAGCTAGACACCTGAGAGTTATCTTTTAGATTAGGTGAGGCATAAAAGTAGATGTGTAATATTTTTTATGAACCCTTAATCCTAAATTTCTCATTGACTGGATAAAAAATATTGAGGAATATTTTAAGTTTGACAATATCATATTTTCATAATGCATGAAGGTCACACAAACCAAGTTGAAGGGTCATGTGATGCTTTTATGGAATGAGGTTTAGAATGAAAGAATAAGAAGAAGAGGAAAGGATAAGATAACCAAGTGAGATAGAATGTATGAAAAAATTAAAGGAAAATTACTACTTGGTGATAAACAAACATAATTGTTCAAAAAAAATATAAAATTTTAGGCAAAAAGGTTTAAGGATCAAGGAGTACACAAAAATAATTTTATAAAATCACTACTAGGTAAGGACATAGTGAAATTAACCAAGGTAAGTTTTAAATATACTTGAATGGATTTAGATTTAGAATCCAATAAGAACTAAGCATGGATCTTATCAAAATGGTGGAGGAATATTATCAGTTCACACTAAACGTTGAGTAAAGTTTTTCATGCAAAAAACTAAGTACCACATGAGGAATTGAAATATTTTCATGCATATTAGGATGAGGGAACACTAGAAGAAATTATCTAAGATAAAAATATAAAAATATTATTCATAGTCGTGTGAATACACATAAACTAGGTGATACATGAGATAAAGATAAAGGATACACACATAGAGGTGCATCTTACCTTTCTAAAGAGTGTGGAATATTTTTTCAATAAAGGGGAAGAGGACTCCTAGGAACATGATCTAGATGTGGGAAACCTAGACATGAAAGTTAGTCTACATGTCATGCATGGAGATGAGGATTATATTTGATTAATAAACAATTATAAATAACCTAAGTGTGAACAAAATCCAATGATGAAGAGGATGTTTCTGAATCTGACAAAGGAATTAAATGAACTAGTGAAGAGGAAAAGTCTCTTCCAAACAATTTACAAGTAAGGAGGTAAGTGTTAAAAAGTGATTATGGATAATGGTGGGATGGATAATTTAGTCTCTTAAAAAATGGTAGAAAATTTTGGTTTTGAAGAAGGTAGATTACAAAATGTCATGGTTGAAAAAGGGTCATCAAATTTTTGTGATTGAGTAATGCCTTGTGAAATTTCAAATAGGTGCATGTAGATATGAAGTTTGGTACAACTTGATGAAAATAGATAGATGTAATATAATATAATTTTGGGAAGACCTTGATAGTTTGATAGGAAGGATATAATGATGGAAGATAAAATATACACCATATTAAGGGGGATGGGAGGAAGTTCACATTGAGCCCATTTAAGGACAAGGAAGAATAAGTGCATACCAATATTTATATGCACATATTGATGATCTTAGGGAATTAATTCTTTAAGGAGGTGTAAAAATATAATTCATGTTATGAATTCATGCCAAGGATGACACAAAAGGACTATGTAAGATAAAAATAAGAGAAGGAAACAATTCCACGTGAAGTGAATGAACTATTGCACAAGTTTTTAGACAATGTTTCAAGTGATCTACCAAATAGATTTATGCTAATGAAAATTATTAGTCATCACATGAATCTAATCCTTAGAGTAAGTTTTTATAAATGAGGTAACATATAAATCAATGCCTAAGGAAATAGAAAAGGTGCAAATCCAAGTGTAAGAGTTTTTGTTTAAAGAGTTGATTAGAAAAATCTCAAGCTCAGGCATACTACCTATAATGTTATCATCAAAGAAAGGAGAAGATTTGTTCTTGTAAATAGAGCCAAAATCCATTAACAAGATAAAAATAAATTATATATTTCCATTTTTTTGCATGTATGTCTTGATGAATTTTTCAAGTGGTGTGTGATAATTGATGAAGATTGAATTTAAGAGTGGGTGTCACCATATTAGAATCATAGAAGCTGATGAATGGAAAACTACATTTAAGTTTAAGGAAGAATTGCATGAATGGTTTTTCATGACATTTAAGACTCATGAATGAAGTGTTAAATCCATTCCTAGGCTATTTTGTCATTATGTACTTATATGACATATTGATACTTAGAAAAATAGAGGAACATTTAGTGCATTTGAGGAGAGAGTTACACTAATTGTGGGAGGAAAAGTTGATAATAATCATGAAAAAGTGTATCTTAATGAATAAGGAGCTTGTGTACTTTGGTTTTGTGATATCAAAAGAAGGTCTAAAGATGGATCCACAAAAATTTAGTACCATCATTTATTGGCCATCACCAAGGAGCACATTTTAAGAGCAAAGATTTCATGGATTAACAAATTTATATAAAAATGTAAAACTATAAATTTTCGTGGGACATGCATAAAAATCATGGAATTAATGAGATAAAATCATAGGTATTTTATCTAGACTACAAAATTTGAGTGTATTTTCAACTTTTGAAGATTAAATTGATGGATTAGCTAGTGTTGACACTACCAAATTTCAAAAAAGTGTTTTAATTAGATTGTGAAGGTGGCACAACAATTGGAGTAGTTTTGATCCAAGAAGATAGGCATATATCTTAATTTAATGATAAGTTGAGTCATGTGAAGAGAAAATAGTTGATTTATGATAAAAACTTTAATGTTATAGTGAAAACACTTAAGAAATAGAGGCACTACTTATTTCGAAAGGAATGTGTGTTGTACAAATACCATCAGGTGCTACAATTTATCAAAAACCAATGGAATTTAAATCATTGACACATAAAGTGGATTTATTTAATGGAGAGTGATGTAGGATCATCCTTGGATAAGACTAATATTAGAGAACCCCAATAAAACTAACTCTAAATTTTCTAATATAGTTAGTGTTGTCACTTGAACTTGCACCCAATGAGTAGATGAGAGAAGCTTCTCCTCATTAAAAGTGAAAAAATGGAACCATCTCAAGGCTTTGGGTATCCCTATTAGGAGGTGGATCTATAGATTAGGGGCTAGCTCCCCATGATGCATCATTTAAGCTCATATTCCTACTACTAACAACTTAGGGGATGAAAAGGGTTAAAAAAAAAAGAAATTAAATCTACTATACTAGAGGTGATGTACCAAAATATTTTCTCTACTCATATCTTTAACATACACTTGAAACTAAGGACAAATAACACATACACTTCATTCAACATCAATCTCCCCTCTCACATCAATGCTTCAACATAGGGTCTTGGAGATGACATAAGATAGGAGGAATTAAAAAATAAGAATTTGAAGACACTATATTGAGTAGCATACTCACTACACTTTCAATCTAATTTGACACTTCTTGTAGACCTGCAAGTGGGAGATTATAAAAAACACAAGGTACTAAGGAGAGAAACATGTGAAGGTAGATAAAACTTACACTTACATAAGACTAACATCCATTACACACTTAGTGAAATATTTGAATGAGGTAAAAAAATTATATTTATTAATTCAAGTTGAAATTTTTGCAGGTCTTCACCATACCCAAGTAGAGAGATACAAACAATGGCCAAAAAGGCTCCATTTATAGAACTTGGAAGAAGAGAGAGATAGAGGAGAAGTTGAAGAGGCACAAGGAAATGTGCCACCAATGTGAACACAAATTAAAAATGCATGATATGTAATTATGAGGTGAGATAATCCATGTTAGGATTTATCCATATCATCTGGAATCATTAAAGACCTGCAAATAGTCAAAAAACTCATTTTTTATACATAAAAAATTATCCCTTATGATTGGCCTTACAAAAATACCCTAAATATACACAATAAATTTTTATGATTAATATAAGTATTAGGATTTACTAATAATCCATAAAATTCATTGGGGAGGCTCCTAACCCTTCATATCATCTTGGCCATGCAGGATCACACTTGGTAGTCTCAAAATAGCCCTTTTCCCTTCACCTCTCACACTTGGCACCTTAAATATATTAAAACCTGAAATATGATCCATGAAAAAGAGGTAATGACACTTTTAAAAGGTTTACATGTCATTATTTTCAAGAAAAAAAACTAAAACTCTTCCCTAATTGCTTTTCACCACTTTCCCCAAGTGTTCACTAGCTGGCTCACTAGACTAGCTGAAAGTGAGGGCCTAGTTGGGAAAATCATAGGTTTATTAATGTGATAAGTAAATTTTTTGAGTTATATAAAGTTTAAATATTCCTCCAAAAAAAAATTCATCTCCAAACTCCTCTTATAGCCTGCACACCACTCAAAATGGTCAAAATAAGCCCTATTTTCCTCTGATCCATACAATTTCATACAATAAAATCACATGGATGTGATCCTAATGGAGTAATAAAAAACTTATTTTCATCACTCATGGTCAAACTAATTCATCTGGAGGCACTTTCAGCTTGGTTTCTACTATCGGGTCTATGAGGAGGGTTTGAGAGGGTTTAGAGTGGTTTCTGGTCTTAACATTTGTTCATAAAGAATGGACATTGGAATCCTCTAGAAATAATACTTGAATATTATTAAGTACCATATCCATCATCCCAATCAGATCCATTTCCCATGCATGGCTTGGTGGAAGTTCTAAGCACTTGAAGTTGACCATTCATGCCATTTTGGGCTTTATATGGGGGTTTGGGAACCTTAAAGCCAAGAATTGGCTTCTTGATGAATTTATTTGCAAAAAAAAAATCCCTAAAACCTGTATATGAACCCAAAAAACATGTTACCATCATTTTATTATCTATTCAAGACTCAAAAATGAAAACATACCCTTGTTTGGTACTAGGCCTAGACTTTGCCAAGAGGCTTGCTTGCCATTTAAGACTCCACTTGACACTCCACTGGCTTCCTTTGACTCCTTATGGATTAAAAAAATCTATTATACCCATAAAAACATATTAAAATCAATTTGAAGGAATGGAAAAGGCCAAAAATGTATATGACCCTCAATTTGGCTTTTAGGCCTAAGGATTCCCTCCACCCATGACTGTAAACCTCCTTGGTTGGAGCACCCAATATATTTATATACCTTATATTAAGGTTTATTAGTAACCTTATAGATTATTCAATCATAATTTTGTCCCTTCTATCCTTTTGGTCCATTATTTCAACAATTTTCCCAAAATTGACACCTCCATGCATGTTAAAACTACCCTTACTCTGAGACAAAATAGAGAGGGTTTTAATTATTTTATAATAAAATATGATGATTTTATAGTGTTTTATATGTAAAAATGGTAATTTTTACCAAAATTTATAACATAAATCCTCCATTTGGTCCTCTAACTCTACAAATTTGCAAGGCAGACGTTTGGCAAAACATAGTTTGAGGGTAGGCAGGTTATGGTCTGTGTTTGGAGGTCTTAAGGTTTGAAATGAGATTTATTGTCATATTTAAGGATCCTAAATGCCTGAAACAACCCAAAAAAATCACTTCCAATCCTAATCTCTATGTAAACATCTTTTTTGCCATGGAAACCTAGAAATTAAGCTTATGACTGCCTAAAAAGGGGAATCACTGTTTTAGGCATAGTTATAGGTTTTATTGGCCTAGTTTAGAATTTTGAAATAAAATAAAAACTTTGTTTTGATTTTATAAATCTCATAAATGTGATCCTCCACCATTTTTATAATTTAATCTCTATCCTTACATTAGTTCATCCTCCATTCTTAAAATTATGCATCTACCCCTTAAGGACTGAGACATACACCTACAGGCCTATAGGTTTATAAGGTAGTTTTTTTACCTCAAAAGTGTATGAAATTCCTTATTTATCTTATTATCACTCCATATTCATAATTACATATATTTACATTCTCCACTTGGGATCAAAAACCATCATACTCCAAACTGAGTTCACACCCTCAATACCTCTAAATATATATGCATGCTCACAGGCTTGTATGTGCATCTTGATAGGTATCTAGCCCAAAAAATGGGGTATAAAACCTTTACCTTATGCTATTTTCATCATATTATCTTTAATTCACCATCTACATGCTTCACTTTTAACACAAAGGACCCTTTTCACCTTGACTATGGCTAATCTTCTATTGTGTTTGGCTGTAGGTGTTTATTTCTAGGCCTATAGGTTGCTTTGGAGCATTTGGATCATGTTTCACCTTGTCTAGGGATTTTTGAGCTTGAATATATTTTTTTGTTAGTCACATTTATACTAGTTCTTTCTTATGAGTCCTTAACACAAACTCTCTATTTCAATCATTGAAATATTGTGTCTAGCCATGCTCTACCCTATGTATAGATATGGGATAGGCCTAAAAGGCCATTTGATATAGTCATCACCTCTCCCATGTAATGAGTGCTTGAATTTATTTGTTATAGCCTTTGGATTTTATTACCCTTTTGATATATGGTCTATAATTTCCTATGCATAGTATGAGTGTCATCCTCCTTACAAATCCTATACACAACATTGTTGTGAATTAGTGGTTTTTGGTCATTTTTTTAGCTTGTCAAAACTCATATTCCACTCCTCCTTTGCTTCTCAAATTTGGCATGGTTTTATTAGGTTGATATGGATACAAGGTCCAATAAACAAAAAGCAATGAAACATCTCGTTTCCATGACATATTTTATCCCAAAGAACCCTCAAGACCTCTATTTGCAACTTTTAGGGACTATGAGCCCAAAATTGTAGTCACTTTCTCTTGACTTCTCACAACCTTGTGATCACTCTTTATTAATCCTAGACCTCTCCAAAATTAATTTCAAGTACATTTAAAGTTTTGATACCATGTGGAGGTTGTTTTTTGGTTGTGATGATGTCAACATGCTCCTGTAGGTGAAGTTTTTGGCTGTGTGGATTGAGATAGCCCCTTAAGAGGGCAAAAACATGTAAAACAAGGTCTTCCAAGCACCACAAAACACTATTAAACACTTTTAACACCATAAACACCAAGATCATCATCAAAACAACAAGAAAACACCTTTCCCAATGTGAGAAACCACTCACAAAGCAACTAAGTTGACTATCAATGCAAATTAGGCCTTTTGTAAGCATATACAAGCCTAAAGGAGGCTTTTCCAAGTATCTAAAGTTTCTAACACCCAAATAAGCATGAAAATGTCCTAACAAAAATATGGAATCTCCTAAAATAAATCATTCCATCAATCCAAAACAAGAGAAGTTGAAACAAATTCAAAAAGAGACCCCCTCATGGTTGAATAGGCATAAAAAGATGCTTAGAGTGTTAACCATTGTTCATGAAGGAAAAGCCACCAAATTGAGAGTTATTTCTATGGATGTGAAGTGCACTCAAAGTTATATCCACTAGTAGAAGCATTTCTTTAAACTCCACATATAGCTTTCATGGTGAGTGCTTAAACTTGCCCTTCCTTGGATTTCCAATGGATAAAGAAGAGAAGTGAGTTTTAGATGTAATTTTTCATGCAATATATGAAAAATAAATGTATATATGACTTTTGGGAAGGTGAAGAGTCACACCACCATGTTTTTTACTAAAAGAGAGCTTGGGAAGTCTGTACAAGTGTTGGAAAAGGCCTATTTTTTAGGGAAAACTACTTCTAGACTAATGAACCTGACTTATAACTATCACCTGACGTGACCCATGTTTAAAATCACGTCAATGTCAAATTTTATTGCATAAAAGTAAGTATATATCATTTAATAGGCTAAAAGGTGGCCAAAAGACCCCTTTTTCACATGAGACCTAACAAATGAGTAGTTTATGACTTGTAAACACATTGGAACATTCTAAATACCATGTTAGGATAAATTGAAACAAAATTGACTTTTGACCAAGTTTGACCATGGTTTGACTAGGTTTGTCTTTGGTTGGCTAGGCCATTTCAAGGAGGGTGAGCTTAGACAAGGACTAGGGCAAGGTTAAGTATGATAATAGACTAACATGACACCCCATAAGACCTATGGAACCTTCTTAAAAAGTTTGAAATATTATGGGTTGACCTCATTTGACTAAAATTAAAATTTGGTCAACAATTAGAATTTGAGAACATAGTACACCAATGTGTAATTGGTCCACACATAGAAGAGGGTAGAAGTTAGTTTCAAAAAAGTTGGATGGAGTTTTGTTTTTAAACAATTTTTTTGTAAAGTTTTTTTTAGACATCACATGGAACATTTGGTTTTTTCCAAGAGTAAAGAGGATCACCTAGTGTGAAATATTACATATCTTACCAATCGTAAAACCTTATGGCATAACACAAAAGGAAGTGAACACTTGGCATAATCAACATTACAAGGTAACTTCCAACTTAGTAAAGGTGTGTAGATAAATGTAGATGATTATATATTTATTCACATATATTTTTTTATTCCAATGCATAGGTAGGAGATGATCAATCTAAGGAAAATTGGTGTAAGGAGAAGTAGTTGGAATAAATCATAATATATTGGATCCAAGATTTTTGGAATGGATATTTGACTCCAAGGTTATTGAGATGGTTTTTTAAGGGAATGTTTTGTGTATCCATGTTTATGTGGAAGGAAATCAACTATTGGAGATACATATTTACTTTTGAGAGATTTCATGAATATTTATTAACATGTGGCACTTAGAGGGGCCTATATAAAGGCATGAGAGAGAGAGAGAGAGAGAGAGAGAGAGAGAGAGAGATCATAGCAGAAGGCCATCATATCCTTAAGTGTAAATGGAAGTCTAAGAGACTACATATTATAGTAAAAGAATATTTATATTTGTATCTTGATATCCAAACATATCTTGTAGATGATGCATTAGAATAAATCTATGTATCCCTTGGTTCACATTAATATAGGAACCAAATCTATTGTTTTCATATCTAACTATGTGTGTGTTTTTTAATCTAACTATTAGAATATGGATTTACTTTAGTGGAAAACTCATCCTTTTGAGTGCATCAACTAGCATTAGAGATAATGTTTTACACCTTATTGAATTTGGAGAATGATGTTGCCTATGTAGGATTGTGAGTTGAGATCTTGTAGAAGTATGATTCACACCTAAAGATTAAAGGTTATAATCATAATATTTGTTGGTATAGGAGGCATGGTAGCCACTAACATGGTTGAAAGATTTAATTAAAAGTGTTGGACATATTTAGCATCATTACAATGGGAATAGATGTTATAGAAGAATACAAAAGGTGAGGATTCACACTGAGAGATGATCAGAGTGATGTTGAAGAAGAGAAGTAGTACACAAAAGGTGAAGGAGAATATGAGGAGATACACATGGATTCAAATGAAGGTATACTATTGATAACTATATCATAGATTGGATGAGGCAAAAAATTGGGTGTGCCATTTATCATTACAATGCTAAATCTTAAATATCAAATTTAGACATCAAGAAGTATTTTGAATTTGATGACATTAAAAATTAGCAGCATGTGAATGTGTCACTAACATATTTTAAGGGTAACACAACACTTTTATGGAAGGGTGTTCAAAATGAAATTAGAAGAAGAGGAAAGGACAAAATAACCAAGCAGGATAAAATGGTTTCCAAGATGAAAATAAATTGCATACCTAGTGACTACCAAATTAGCTTGTTTAAAAGGTTATAAAACCTTAGGAAAAAGATCTAAATATCAAGAAATACATGGATAAATTATATAAAATCAACATTAGATTTATCCATAATAAATTTGACTAAGAAAAAGCTGCAAGATACTTGAATGGGTTAATATTTGATATCTAATAGGAGCTAAGCATGGATAGTATCCAAACTAAAGAGGAAGCTTATCAATTTAATCTAAAATATGATAAGTTCTTGCATATAAAAAAGAGTGTCATATGATGAAATATAATATTTGTGCATGGATGAGGATGTAGTAGTGCTATAATAAATCACTAGAATTGAGGAGATAAAAAAGAAATGTGTAATAATTCATGTGTGTGAATAGAGTGATACACATGATGATGATAAATGATACATGTGAAGATGTTCACCTTACCAATATAGGGGGAATAGGATATTTTATCAAATAAGAGGAAGAGGATTCCAAATAACATGTTTCATATGTGGAAAACCTAGACATAAAGCATATGGATACCCTCAAGCACAAAGTAAATGTAGTAGAAGGTTAGAATTAGGTATGCATGTTGCATATGGATATGAAGAGTCTATTTTAATAATAGACCATTTTGAAGAAATAGATCATTGAGAAAATATCATGACAAAAATGGTGTTGCTAAAGCTAGATAAGAATGATAATGAACTAGTGCAAAATATGAGACTCTTTAAAACATTCTATAAATAAAGAGACAAGTGTTGTAAATTGATTGTGTATAGTGGCAATAGGGATAATATTTTCTCATGTGAGATAATATAAAATTTGGATTTGAAGAATATAACACACCAAAACCATTACAAAGTATCATAGTTACAAAATGGCCATCATATTTTAGTGAATGAGCATTATTTTGTGAAATTTCAGATAGGCACATATAAAGATGAATTTTAGTGTGATGTGATGATAATGGATGTGTGTCATGTGATTTTATTAAGACTCTAAAATTTTAATAGGAAGGTTTTACATGATTGAATTTTATATATATATATATATATATATATATATATATATATATATATATATATATATATATATCACTTGGAGAAGATGGGAAGAAGTTCATGTTGAGTTTACTAAAGGAAAAAAAATAAAAAATGCACAAGTTTGTATATACATATTGATGGTTTAAAATAATGAATTCATGAAGGATGTGGCACAAGATAAGGAATGTTATGTGATAATTATAAATATGACACAAGAGGATGGTGTATGCATAATGGAATGGAAGGAAACACTTCTAAAAAAATTTATGAACTGTTAAACAAGTTTATAGAGTTTATTTAAAATGATCTAATGAAGGATATTCACCAATGCCAAGTATTATTCATCATATGGATATGATCCCTAAATAAATTTTTCCAAACAAGGATACATACAGATTGAGGCCTAAGGACAATAAATAAGTGCAAAGGCAAGTGAAATAGTTTTGGGATAAAGGGATAATTAGAGAAAGATTAAGCCCAACATAATACCTATAATATTAACATTAAAGGAAGGAGGAAATGGTGCACGTGCATAGATTCAAGAGCCACTAAAAAGTTAAAAATCAATTATAAATTCACATTATTGCACATGGATGACTTGGTGGATTTTTAAAAAAGAGTGGGTATGATAGTAAAATCATATAAGGTGATGAGTCAAAAATTGTATTTAATACAAAGGAATGACTATATGAATGGCTGATCATGCCATTTGGGTTGAAAAACATGTTGAGCACCTTCATGAGACTTATGAATGAGGTGTTGAATCCATTTATAAGAAATTTTGTCATTGTATACCTAGATGATATTTTGATCAATAAAATGAAGGAGGAACACTTAACACATTTGATAAAATTGTTGCAATAGTTTAAATAAGATAATTTAATGATAAATGTATCTTTATGAATAAATATTTCATATATTGGGTTTTGTGGCATCTTAAGAAGCTTTGAATATGGATCTAAGAAAATTTCACACCATAGTTGAGTGGCCATCACCAAAGAACACGTTCAAAGTGTAAATTTTTCATGGCTTAACAAGTTTTTATATGAATTTCATTAGAAACCTTTATGGGACATGTGAACTGATCATGGAGGTGATGAAAATATATCACAAGGAGTTTTTAGAAAATAGAAGTCGAGCACTGTTTCTAATAATTGAAGAGGAAAGTGATTGAGTAGTTAGTATTGGCATTTCTAGATTTTGGCAAGGTATTTCAAGTGGATTGTGATGTTAGTGGAAAAAATTTGGGATAAGTTTTTATTCAATAATGTAGGTTTGTAGCTTACTTCAATGATAATTTGAATTATTAAATTATGAATATTTAGGCTATGACTAGGATTTTTATGTCATAATGAAAGCGCTCAAGAATAATAGATAGTTAAATGATGTAAAGAGGAAATATTTAGTATATGACTGAGATTTGTATGCCATAGTGCCAAATAAGTTTGTATTTTACATAAACAATCAATTTTTATAGTTTATTAATATCCAAGGGAAGTTGAGTTAGTAATACATTAAGTGGGTTGAGTTTCTATAGAGTTAATCATTTATGTTGAACCACAATAATGGAAAATCAAAAAAGGTTGTTGCACACTGAGCATATGGCTTCTCATGTTGAATGAGATGTGATTGGAAGTCATGGGATTTTATTATATGAAATAATTATACATAGATGATGAATAATTTATAAATTCTTGGAGAACATGCACAAAACCAACTAGTGTGTATAAAAACTTGTGGTTGGATTATTTTATGCAAGAAAAAATGTTGTTCAAAAGATTAAAATTATGCATACCAAGGGGAAAAATGATAGATAGTTTGAAAACGTATAAGCATAATGGAGGTTTGGTATGAAAATTGGGAGCTACAAGACTTTACTATAGTTAGTAGAAGGTTAATTTTGGCTAAGTATGGGCACAAATTGCACAACTATGTGAAAAGGTGAAAATGTTTCCAATTTAATAAATAAATTCAAAATTTTATGTTCTTAGGATGGTTACCATCTTAATGGGACATGAATATATTGAGGGAATGTAAATATCTTAAATGGATATGACATTTTAAGGGACATGGTTGTCTTAATGGGGTGGGATGTCTTAAGGGGACACAACTTTATTAAGGGGACATGATGTCTTAATGTTATTATGTCTGAAACCACCATGTGGATCAATTAACTTATATAAATTAAATAAAATTATTAATATAAAAAATTATGGCATTCCTTAATTTTGAATAAGATAAAGGAAAATAAAGATAACATCCACAAAACTCCCTCTAAAATTTTATTTTTGTTTCTGGTAATTTATATTATTTGGTGAGTGATTAAATAATATAACATCATTTAAAGAAAAAAATATTTATTAGATCTCATATTTTTTTGGGTTGGATTTATCAGGTTATTTACCACTTAATGTGAACTCACCACATCTTAACCTTAATAAAATAAGGTTGGAATTAGAGGACTTGAAAATAAAAATCATTGTAATGTTATGTTGTTTATTAAAAATTATACCTAATAATAAGTAATGTGACAATAAGGATAAATTTATAAGATTATTGGAAAATATTTTGTATCCAAGGAGGGCTTCAACTAAATCCAAGTTATGCAATATTTATAAATTTATAAATAATAAGATGAATCATATTTAATTGTTCCTTTTGATTTTCTAAGAATGTGCCATATTTTCTACCAAATTAGTTTAATATTACCTAATTATGAAATTACTCTTCAAGCCCAAAATTTCCTTATAAGATCAAGTGTAATAAAATTATCAATGAAAATACTTAGTCCTTATTTTGAGATGAATTCTTAGTTTGTCTCTTTATATAATAATACAACATAAAATAGATGATTTTGTTTATTTAATGCACATGATAAGACATTAGGAGATGATATATCATGTCTCATCTAAAGAATTGGATGTTATAATTATGTTGTTTTTAATCAATGTCACTATGAACCTATGAGATTTTGGATTTTTTACATTTTGCATTCTTGTTTTATTATTTTTGGGAATAATGGAGTTTTATTCCTATTTAATAAATAGGTCTAAGTAGGGAAAATTAGTAAATAATATTACTAATTATGGCTATTGATTTGTGAAATTTAATTGCAATTTGACCTTTCTAAAAATAGTAAGAGAGCAAGGAGAAATGTAACTTAGCTTATTTTGTGTTGTCCAGTCTAAGATGGGGTATGAGAATTCAAGGACAAAACTAGGACAGTGTCAAAAATAGGTTCTTAAACTTCATTTTTTGATTGGACACGAGCATCGAAAGTGAGACACCCTATTATTTGATGTTGTAGTCCTTTTTCAATGCTATTGTCCAGGTGATCTAAGTTTTTAAGGTTCTTCTTGATAGGTTTGTGTTACTCTGTCAATGAAATATCAAATCATGAAAGTCTACAAAGCTTGTTGTGCATCTATTTTAATCTTTAAAATCCCTAGGAGCTCTTTGTGCTTGAACTAGAAATGAAATTTGGGAAAGAGAGAAAAGGGGTTAGTGTGTAAAGGATACATTGAACACACTTAACACCCTATGTGTGAGCACACTTCCTACATACCAATACTCTGAGGAGGGATCAAGCTAATGTAGTTCTCCCATTGAAGTTCTGGGTGAAATTGTGTATGAAAATGTAACTAGATGTGAAACTAGGTGTACTTTAGATGGATAGGGACTAGTGTAAGGGTTTGAATAGGCTTGGAATAATATTGGAAGGTTGTATGTAGAGAATATGGAAATGTGCTTGCATTTACTTGCTTGTATTCTTGATTCTCTCTTGTAAATGAGTTCCAACCCTTTTAAATGGACTTTTAATGGCCTTTTATAGGGTATTTAATGAGCATGGGTTAAATGAATTCACATTAAGCTGACATGAATTAGGATAAAGATATAGGAGAAAATGACCATTTGAACAAATTTTGCACTTGGATAATAACACCATAAATAGGACACCCTATGTTTCAACACTCCTTTCCAAGTTAGGCATTCTAGAGTGAATGAGACCTAAGGGGATGGATCTGAGCCTAAAAGAGCTACTTGGGTCTATAAGGGTTGAGTCCAGAAGGCTATGGATGACTGGGAATTAATGAAAAAAAAGCCTATAAGGATTGTGTAAGTAAGTAGGAGGACCTACAGATTGGGTGTCATTAGCCACTCTAAAGTAATCAGATTTTGCATTTTCCATTTCTACAATTCTACACCATAAGGCATTGTTTGAAATTAGAATTTTACAAACCAATTCTTATTGATTATTCAACATTTTCAAATCTCTGTTAGAAACTATTAGCTATATCTTTTATAGTATATACATTTTACATTAGTTATAATGTATCAGGCATGTGGGACATAATTTATGTATTATATAATGATGTTCACAAATTTAAATGATACATTCTAATATTTCTAGTGTAAATTTTTGTGAAAATTAGTATGATTGTTCTAACCTTCCATACTAGTTATGATATGGATTTTATGATGGTAAATAAAGTTAAATTTTATCCTTTGTAAAATTTGGTTTAGAAAGTATTCTTAGATTCCAAGGTAAGTGTGTAGGATGAAGTAAGAACCAAAGACAATTTTTGAGTACAAAGATAAAACTTAATTCTCATTCATTAGGAAAGCTATATCTTATACTCACATTTGTGGTAAACATGCACATATTTTTCAATGGTATGAATGCAAGTGTAACTTATACCCAGAAATATTATTAAACCAACAATATGATCACATATAAGTTTTTTTTTTAAATATGCATGATTCCTTGAGTACATGAGATGCATTGTGGGAATAGATAGAAAATTGATAACTTATTTGAATGTAATTTCTAGTACTATTGGTAATAAAAATAGGAATAGGATGATTGGTTCCCAAAAAAGAGTATGCACTTTTAGTTAAGAGATACATTGAAATTTTTAAAAAAATGATTTTTTTGGTATATTCTTTGTTTTATAGGAGATTTAGTTATATGTTTTCTATGGGGGTTGAACCCATAAAAAATTATATGTAGAAGATATTAAGTCTTCCCATTTAACCTCATGGGAAAACCAACCATATTGATATCTACACAATGTTGTGTTATTTTAGTTGTAAAATACATGGACCCTAAACCTATTCACACAGACCCCATGGGGGATTCACTAAGGGGTCGATATAATGCCACATGTGTGCACATATTTGAGTCTTTTTAATCACCTAAAATCAAGACTGGGATAAAATATAAAGTTAACAAGTTTTTAAATACTTTTGGAAGTGATAAGTACTAAATGGGTAGGGGAAAAGGCTAGGTATGGGTAGGAGTCTTTACCACAAACTTAGGTTAGGAATGTGTCGTATATAATCAATGTAAGTTTAAATCTATGTCTCATTTTTCTAAAATTTCTCTAGATTGAGGTGAGTTTTGGTTTATCTATTTATGATGATAAAATATGTGATATGATTACAAGAGTATACAAGCAAATTTCAAAGTGATCATGAGGCATAGTGAGAAATAAGTGTGGTGAAGAGCTCTATTTTATAGGAAAACCTATGCAAACCTTGCATCATTATTCCCCATTCCATAACATTTGGATTGATATTTTTTTTTATATATTTTTATGATGTAGATGGATAAACTCAAAGGATAACTAACATTTCAAAATCCACTAAATACATTTTTTGAATCACTAGGGTTTCACAAATCCCTAAATATTTTATAATGCTAGATGTGCATAAAGTACCAGAGTCAAAACACAACAAGAGATTGAGGGTATATTTCAGTGTGTTTTCCTCAAGTCATATTGATGACATCGTATTTACATTTGATTTTTGATTCTTTGTCTAGTATTCACATGTCCATAATTTTAATGGTTACTCTTGCATGGCTTGAGTTTTATCTTGTACATTAAAATTAATAAGTGTTCATTGATAAAAATAAAAATTTAACTACGCCTAAATTAGACCCATTGCCCCACCTCTCCCTTATCCTTTCTATTAAAATCATAGTACAATATGTTTTGGTTACATTTAGGTGTCATTTATTCAATACTAAATATTAATGAGTTTATTGATGTTGGCCAACGAATCATAATCATTGGTCAATGACGTTTTAATCACTACCAGTCTCTTATGTCTCCATAAGCATTTAGTGAAAATACATCATGACTTTTTACCATAATAATGGATTTTTTTTTTTAATTGACTATTATATCCTTAATGATAGAAGATGTTTATTTAAGTTTCTTTCAAGTATGTTCTAGTCACACTTTGGTAAATCTGGATATGCATTTTTTATTTTATGTTTATTGCAAGTATGAAGTATATAATATGTCAATTAATGAAAATATTTGATTTGTATTTATAATAAATAATATGGACCAAAATTACTTGTTGAAAATTGTGGTTTATTCCCTTCTAAGTAGTGTTGAAATGATTTACCCATATATTTTGTATAGACCTTCTAGTAATAAAATATAATTTAAAATAGAGCAATTAAGAGGTAGGAGAAAACTTATTGTTGTGTTTAAAAAACACTTATTGGTGGTTTTTATGAAACTTTTTCATGTGGGGTCGAGCCTAAGTGTGTTCAAGAAGTTGAAGTGCCAAAAAATGGTAATACAAAAAATATTTTTTTATCTCCATACATAAAAATAGAAACAAATGTCGATTCTAAAAGGAAATAGATATCCATTAATTAAAATTTGGATTAGATATCTTAACATAAAATAGAATACATCCTAAATATATATATATTTTTACCTATTTTAAAAAAAACTATCCAAGACTTATCATTTCACTTTCCTAATGAAAAATCTATCTATATTGTTAGAACCATACTAGGTTCACTTAGAAATTTATGCAATTTTTTTTTGAAATCAACTATCTAAATTATGACAGAATCTTATAGTGTCTACATAATTCAAATTTATTACTCTACTATTTACAAGATAGAAACAAATAAATACAAAAATGCACTTTACACAATAATCCAATGATTAAGCATTATTTCATCATTATTTTAACTCCTAAAATAGGGTCTCAATGGTGCATAAACTATAAGAATATATAATAGCTCATATATAAGAATTTAAAGGTACAAGACATCAATAAATTAAAGAAATAGTATGCCAAATCATCTATAATCAAAATATATAATCATTGTTGTGATGCACATGATAAATAATAAATTTACATGTTTTTCAACATCCATTATTGCATAATCTAGATAAATACAATAATATCAAAGTAGAATAATACAATATAGGTCTGATGAAAACACATCAAGAAACTAAATAGTAGTCATGACTATATATTATGACTAGTTCAAATTGAGCTATATAGAGGGACAACGTCATCTGGGTGATTTTATTATAACCATAGGCCATCAATTTCCTACACACCTCTTCAATAGGATTGGCCCTTCCCTTCATGAAGGGGTAGATAATAATGATGAAATTAATCAGACCCATCTAAAAATCACATGTGAAATTATTATCACTATTACATTCAAATAATCATACAAACCCTAGGTATGTCTATCTAATATTACCTCAAGCAAACATATAAACTATAAATTATTATGGACTGATAATGTATACAACTATAACATTACTTTGGCCAGAGCATTTTATAGTAATATTAGATTTTAACATCTAATTCAAAGTCCATATCATCCATACTCTGTACTAAAACACACTATTATCAATTCCCATATTTTTAACCAATGATAAATTAATATAGTTAGGATCCTTTCCCATCACTTGTCACCTCTTCATAATGAGGACTACTCATAATTAAACTAACCACCACATAAATCACAAATAAGTTTCATAACCAACTGATACAAGGAGAATACAATCAAAAATTTGTATAGAGGTATCAATACAACAAAATATTAGAAGTCATAAACTCATCCCAAATCCTTATAATAAATCCTAACTCATTTATTATTCCTTTTATGCATCATAGTTATAGTTTCCAACTAATTTACAATATACTACTATCTATAACATATGATATTTCATTTTTAGTAAAAGATGATTGGTTATAACACAAAATAGACAAAACATACTTAATCATGGTCAACCATGTCTAAAAACATCAAGAACCACCTATTAACTACCACAAATTAGTTTTATATAGAACTAGACTAGGCTATTTACGTGTTTTCTTTTTAAGTATATAAAATGACAATTTAGAGATTTATTTTTGTAATAAATTCAATATAATTAATTAATACATTTTATTAAAAATCCATATTTATTAAGGAATCATAAATTTATAACCCAAGGAACTGAATAAATATTTCAAATTTAAAATACATTTACCTATTATAAACTCATGGGTTGAGTCATACTCACACCCACAAGTTTATGAGAGGTTAAATAACATGTCATTCAAATCCACTTTAATCCATTAAATAATCCAAATAATACTCAAAACCTTCAATGCAAACAACTTTATTTTTATTAAAAACTTTATTGTCCCCTCAACAAGTATCCTACAACCATGCAACTCATAATTAACAATAGCCATGTTAAACATAATGTACTTCATGAATCATTAATAATTACATTATTTCCTATAAGACACTATCTATATACATAATTATAAGGTTTTTAAGTTCTTTTATTCAATAACAAGTCACAAGACCCTAATAATGAGTTTCTATAGCAAACTCATCTTTAAAATAATAATGTACAACCAAAAGTTGGATTTGGTTACTAAAATTTATCATAAAACTATGAAATTATGTGTTGGAACCCTCGAAGAATATTTTACTCAACATCATGACTTCCCTTGGCAATTTTTCACATTAGAAAGGTTACATATTGTCAATAATTTGTAACTAATATCTACCAATATAATGAAAATAGTATGGAATTCTAGTAGAAATTAATACAATCTTAAAACACAAGCTACAATTATTTATAGTAGTGACCAACCATGGTAATCAAATTTATTTAACAATAATAACTCTATTTTAGTTATAATCTAGGTATTAACCCTAATATGGAATCATCCTTATTAGCCTATGAGGTGAGATCATGTTCTTACCCCCACATCTATATGGATGAAAAAATATGTAGTATTATTAATCAAACCCTTAGTGTCATTCAATATTGAAAATAGTACTTAAATAACCAATAGTGGGTTAGAATATTGTCCTTAATTTATGGGCATTTGATAGTTTTCTATAGAATAAGAAGGGTTTCCAATATATGGAAAAAATTTATACTACTACAATTTATAAGAGAAAAACCATAGTCTATCATGACACATAAAGTAGGAAAAATCGTAATCCTATAATATTTGGGATTCAAGCAACATTTTTCCATACTAGTAAATTATCTTTCACAAACTCAAACTTAGAAACATCACAAATTAATCATTTCAACATATAAATAAAACCCATCGAATTTTGAGAATATTAACTTGAATGTAAATGAAGAATAATGGTCAAATATTCCATAATAATGTTATCCAAACTACCTTCTCCCTTCATTTTCCTTTCTAATGTTGTGTCCCACCTTTTAATTTTCTCACCTCTTTATCTATTTCATCAATTAACCTCTTCATGATATTAATTTTCATGCCTACACTCTTTTTTTAGATATTATAGTTTACTCAAAATCATTCAAGACCCACTCTTGCATGCATTCATTTCCATTTAAATAATCTCATGTTCACTCCACATAATTTATTCCCTTTTCCATGTAAGGTTTTCATAAGATAATCCCCAAGCTAACAAAAGTCAAAACAACCTAATTATCTCCACAAACCTTTTTTTTTTACAAATTTTGTGGAACCCTAATATTTTAAGGATGTTTTGATTTAAAAAATGTAAATGTCATATTGATATTGTTTAACCCATATCCAAAACATTATTCATAATATATTTAAACTACCTTTGCTAATGCTTCCAAAATTCCCTCAATATTAGACATTTCACACCACCATGGTGTTGTATTTATAAAACTTTGATGACCATCAAAAGGGAGTCTATTTATTCAAGATACTCTCAAGAGGGTACTCCTAATATAACCAAGTTGTTATGCATAAAAACTTCCCTTTTTTAAATATGACTATGCAGACAGTACAACATAAAACTCAACAATCAAGATGAGTTATATAAATAATATAAACATACTTATAGCAAGAAATACTAAATATAATCATGAAAATAGAATAAGAATAAGATTATGAAATCAAATATTATTTTGTATGCAACATGAAAACACACTTTACATGTAGAGTAAGTGTCTAATAATACCAATTTATGATCCAAAAATAAGAATAAACATGATCATGAAATCATAAGTGCAATATATAGGCTTCCTAAAATAAAAGCATGTAGCATGAGTAATATGAAAATTGAGTAATCATTGACAACATAACAAAACATTACAATACACAAATAATATTTAAACAACCTATGTGGGTGTGTCTCAATAGGCTCTAAGCACTTCTAATTGTCATGATCTACCACCCTCTCCCCCATGTTTCTCTCCCTTTGTACAAATCAAGTGAGATTGAAACTACCATGCATCTACCTCAAATAAGGATAATGTAGTTGGTTCATTTATATCAATATAGATAGGAAAATAACTAACAACAAATGATATAAATATCATTATATTATCGATGCCAAAATTCATAAAATTTAACCATATCCATACACTTTCCACTGAATAAATGTATTGAAAATAAAGATACAAACTAGAAAATGTAGTAGTCTAATTAAAATAAGCACAAGAACATATATTTGATTACGCATATAACTAATATAACTAATCAATTGTTTCAATGTCTATTTAAAATATGAGTTATTTGTTAAGGATAGGTTAGGATATAACATCTTCCCCCCTTAAATAGTTCATCTCCCAATGATGTTATTTTTAAATAAAATAGTTTTTAAATGTTATAAGTTCATCAAATACATCAATCAATTAAATGAGGAAATAACCTATGTAATTCCTCATAATTTTTCCATGTGGCACTATCTTCAGAATATTGTTCCCACTAGATCTTGTATTGAGCCACTTATCTATTATGTAATATGATCTTGTGTGTTTAAAGTATTTGGAGTGGTTCTATTGTTATCACTCTTAGATCCAAGACTTGTAAAGTATTCCAAATAAGAACATGAGATGGATCAACCACGTATTTCTTTAAATTTATGAAAAAAAATTATGAATATGAGCTAGTGTTGGTAGAAAAGAATTTTTTTATGTAAATGGTTAATCACTTCTAGATGTTAACTTGGATGATTTACCAATTTTAATAGATCTCTTTTGTGGTTTAACACATATAAAACCTTTATCTCCAACTGAGAACTACCTTACTATTATTTTCAAATCTACATAGCATTTTTTCCTATCATTGGCTTCAACCAACCTTTTCCTACTAAATTTCATGTGATCTTCCATTTTAGTAAGAATTTCAAGCCCAAAAGCTACTTTATTCTCTAATTTGTCCTAGTTGATAGGTGTTCTACATTTTCTACCATAAAGAGCCTCAAAAGGTGTCATTTTCAAAGTTGAATAGAAATAGTTATTAAAATAAAACTCAACTAGTGGAAAGTATTATTCCTAATTATATTTATGGTCCATGCAACACATCCTTAAAAAATCTTTTAAAACTTGATTTATTCTTTATGTTTTCCCATTTGTTTCAAGATGATAGGTTGTACTGAAATTGAGTTGGGTTCTTAAGGTTGCATTAAGAGTTTTCCAAAGCCTAAAGGTCATACAAGGGTATCTATTAGAAATGATTTTCTTTAGAAAACTATGAAACTATTAATTTACTACAAAAACCTTTTTTATAGAACCAATGCATCATTTATTATATTACCTAGTATAAAATGTGTTATCTCAGTAAGTTTGTCAATTACCATTAGAATCATGTAATGTTTATTCCTTGACATGGTTAAACATTGGAAAAAGTCCATGATAATGAGTTTTAATTTCCATCTTGGAATCTCATAAGGTTTGGTACAACAACCCAGTAGGATGAACATGTTTTGATTTCACTCATTGACATTTTAAACCTCTTAACACAAAATCCGTTGCATCTTTCTTAATTCCTTTACATAAATACAATGGTTTCAATTCTTCAATAATTTTGGTCAATCCTATATGACCAAAATAAGGAGCATTATGTAATTTATTAAACACTAAGACTCTTAAATTTTATGTATTTGGCAAATGAATTCTCAGATTGAGCCTTAAGAGTCCATCTTTCTCAAAAGGGAATCCTTTATATCTATGAGATTGATTATTTTTTGTTAGATATTTCTTAACTTTCTCATATAATTTATCCCGTGGAGATAATTTCAAAACCTAATCTCAAAGGTACTTCTAATAGTTTCAATAGCTAGTATGTACCTTATATGGCTAAGAACATGTACAAAAAATTTATTTTTTCCCTTTATATATCTAATATAAAAGTCATAATATTACAAAACATTAGTTCATCACCTTTTTTGAGCATTCAAATTCAATTGCATAGATATATACTTAAGCCCCAGGTTTTCAGTCCTGAGTTTAAATGATTTTCTTAATATATAATGTCTCCAACCCTATAAATCATGCATTATGATAGCTAATTCCAAGTCAAGAAAAGCATAATTAGATTCATAATGCTTCAATTTCTTGACTTGTGCTACCATTGAGCCTTATTTTAACAATAATCCACCTAAACCATCCCCAAAAGCATATGTTACTATAAAAATGGCCATTTGGATTAGGAACACATAACACCAATGCCAAAGTAAGCCTCTTTTTCATGATTTAAAAAGATTCCTCACATTTATCACTCTATAATAACTATTGTTATTTCCATTTTAATGAGGTGATGGGGTTAGCTATCTTATAAACTTTCAATACAATTTTTTTGTAATACCCTATTAAATGCATAAAACTATGTACCTAATGAACATTTTTGGGTGTTATCCATTCTAGAATGGATTTAATCTTTACTAGATCCATAAATATCCCCTTAGATGAGATGATATGCCCCAAATATTATACCTTTTTATGAAATAAATCACACTTATACAATTTACCATCAATATTATTATTACTTAACAAGTGTTATAAAACCAAACACAATTGTTGAAAATGCTCTTCTTCATTATTGGAATATATCAAAATATCATCTAGGAAGATGAGTACAAACTCATCTAGATAATATCTGAACACATTATTCAAAAGATTCATGATTTTTTAAAGTTCATTTGTTAGCCCAAAAGGTAGGACTATGAATTCATAGTTTCAATACCTCATTCTAAAATTAGTTATAGGAATATCTTCCTCTTTAATCCTCAACTAGTGGTATCCTGCTCTAAGGTCAATTTTTTAAAATATTATTGCTCCTCACATTTGATTGAAAATATCATCAATATAAGGTAAATGAAATTCATTCTTTATGGTTGCCTTGTTCAAAATTATGTAGTTTATGCATAGATGAAGAGTCTCATCCTTCTTCTTAACAAACACCACTAGTGCTTTCCATGCCAAAACATTAGGTCAGATTAGTCCTTTGGATAACATTTCCTAAAGTTGGGCTTTTAACTCTACCAACTCTATTTATTATTATTATTATTATTATTATTATTATTATTATTATTATTATTATTATTATTATTATTATTATTATTATTATTATTATTATTATTATTTCATAACCATGGGAAAATATTTATAAACAATACTTTATACAAATATTAATTCTAAAATATTCCCTATATAATAGGGTAGGCATTATCTTATCTTGATGCAATAGTGATGCAACCTCAAAGATAAGTATATTACTAATGAACTATAGAAAGTTTGATTAAAATTTTTTATTTAATAATCTTAACTATGATAAGTAATAAAACATTACTCAATTACATTTATTTTAAATGGTAAATTAATCACCCCTTAGTCTAAACCTAATATTCCCCCCTTAATTCAACATTGTCTCAAGTGAACAAGAGAGAGATTCTCTAAATGCCTCAATTTTTTTTGTGCAAGTGCTTTACTTAAAATATCTATGCATTGTTGATCTATAGGGCATTGTTGGATCTAGATGTTGTTGTTATGAACATGTTCATAAATGAAATGAACTTACGCCTCAATGTGTCTAGTGCGTTCATGAAATATTGGATTATGAACAAGCTTCACTACTCCTTCATTGTCTACATGAAGAATTATTGATTGATTATATAGTAATCCAAATCCTTCAAGTATATATTTGAGATAAATCACTTCATAGACATCTCCTCTTATGGTGATATACTTTGAGTATGTAGAGTACCTTAAAACATAAGTTTGCTTCTTGTTCCCCCTTGATATTGGTATATATCCCAAAAATAATACAAATCTTACAATAGATTTCCTATCATCAATGTTCCCTACATGATTTTAATATCCTATTAAAAATAAATTGTCATTCTTCATGTACTCTAGGCCAAAATACATGGTTCTTTTTATGTATCTTAATACCCAATTTGTTTATTTCTAATGAGAGAATTTAGGCTCTTGCATGAACTAAAATATATAACTGACAACATAATTAATGTCTATCCTAGTATAATTCAAGTAAATGAGACTCCCTATCAACTATAGATATAGAGTTTCATATACTTTCAGTGATGGATCTACTCCAAACAACAAAATTGTTGTCTCCATAGGTATGGCAATTATCTTGTTATCCATCATTTGAAGCTTCTCAAGCATTATCTTGGAATATTCTAGTTGATATATAAATATGTAATTTTCTCTCTACCAAAATTCTAAACCAATATTATAATGCAGAAGATCAAGATCTATCATGTCGAATGATTGATTTAAATGTTTATTTATTGACTCAATCATCTTCACAAAACTACTAGTGATGACTAGATCATCAACAAATGCAAACATGATATCCATCTCTCCTTTGTTTTTTGACATAGATATTTAGATCATATAGACTTATTTTGAATCCATTTTTTAAGATATTCTCATCAATTTTGATGTACCATGCCCTAGGATCCTATTTAAGACCATACAGTGATTTGACAAGTCTAAAAACTTTATCTTATTTTCTTAGTTTAATAAAACCTTCTGGTTGAGTCATGTAGATTTCTTAATATAAGTTTCCATTAATAAAGGAAATTTTTATGTCCATTTGATGGATTTTTTAGCTAAATTGTGTAGCTATAGAAAAAATCACCCTAATTATTTTGATCTTTGTCGTGGAAGCAAATGTCTCCTCATAGTCAATACCTTCTTTTTGAGCATATTTATTTACAACCAACCTTAACTTGTGTTTGTTAATACTACCATATTCATTTCAATTCATCTTGAAGATCCATTTACATCTAATTAGCCTCTTCCCTGGTGTAAGGTCGACAAGTTACCATGTTTTAATCTTCATTAATGAATTATATTTTGCATTCATGGCATCTTTCCAAAGTTTTAATTCTAGGGATTATTGAACTAAGGATGGCTCGATAGATTCAATAATTATACTCATTAAATCCAAATTGAATTCTCCTCAAGCAATACTATGAGTCCTAGGTTTAGTAGTGGATGTATTTAGAACACCATTTAGTTTAGAATCTATTAGTGTATTTGTATACCATTTAGACATATGTTTAGTCGTTATTGTGGGTGGTGGAGCTACACCATTATTCCCATCATCACTATAGTCATTGGGATATTGTCATCTTCTACATTATCTATGAAATTGATTTGTTTATTAGGTGAGCCTATAGAAGGAGCTTCTACTTCTTTCTTCTCAAAGAACTCAACATGCCTACTAATGTAGACTTATCTAGTTTTTGGATCGATAAGTCTATAGGAAAGTAATTATTCATTGTACCCTAAAAACACATACTTTATTTATTTCATATCAAGTTTAGTTCATTCCACTTTAGGAATGTGCATACTTACTTGTTATCCAAAAACTCAAAAATGTGTTAGAGATGGCTTTTTACCTGATTAGGCTTCATGTTTATTTATTATATCAAGAGTTGTAGTACTAACCCTATTGAGTAAATATATAGTAGTTTTGATTGATTCTACCCAAAATGCCTTTTTCAAGCCTAAATCATATAACATAAATTACACCATTTTTATAATAGTATGATTCCTCTGTTCAACAACTACATTTTGTTGTGGTGTATGTAGAGGTGCCATTTGATGATGAATGTCATTTTATTTTAAAAACTATTTAAACTTATTACTAGTGATTTACCCCATTGTGTATTTTTCAAATTATTATTCTTATCCCATTCATTGATTTTATACATTTCTACTTGGGGATTTGACAACTTATAGTAGTTTTCAAATGCTATAGGAGAAATAAATGTAACCTTCCTAAAGCTACATTCATGAACCATCATGCCTTTATCAATTTTGTAGTCTTTAAATATAGGAGATATAACATCAAGGCAATGTAGTACCTCTGGTTTAGATGTAGTGAAATGAATTCCAGTCATTTAGATGGCCATAATGTCATAATATCTCCTTTTCATGAATAAATTCTTCTCTTCCTCTTTGGAAATGACTAGTTACTCTTGGGTTTTCCAAAATAGCTGGGACCAATTGTTATCCTTGTGTTCAAAGCTACATCATTGAATTTTGTGTCTTTAAAGGTTACCTCCTCTACATCTATAGTCAAATAGAACTTTGTATCTTCCTTGTGTTATTTTTTAGATACCATGACTATGAGTTTAATAAAATTACTCACTAGTGGTCTATAGTTCACCTATGAATTAGTTTGCACTTGCTTAAATTTTGACTCTCTCATGCTTTACTTTGGTCACTCTAGGATTGAATTAGGTATTTTAGAGATACTAGGGCATTTTTTTGAGATTTAATGGCGATAACCTTTTGAACCTAAGTGATTTTATGCCTTAGATTTGATTTGGACCTTTGCATTTATACCTTTTCTTTTATGAGCCCATAAAATCTTTAGTTTTGTCACTTTATACCTATGTGGCATCATCATGGCACTTACGTGGCATTTTTTTGGCAATTTATTCATAAATGCTTTAAAACTTACCATTGACTTTTAAAATCTTCTTTTACTTTACACTATCACATCTAGCAAGTATAAATCAATGTAAATCATAGATCTTTGGATCTAGACAACTCTCTTGAAGTTGACATTTGTATGACCATTATTTGATGTCTGTGAGAATATCTTTGGCATCTACATGACCATCAATTTTAAGCTTATTGTTAGGAATTTATTCTAATCTTAAATTTGATGTTCATGTGACCATCATTTGATGTCCATAAGAACATCTTTGACATCCATATAACCATTAGTTTTAATCTCATCCTTAGGATCTTGTGTTAATATTACCACTTATCATCTTTTGGTTTGCTCTGTACTCTATCAATTCTACTAGGGAATGCATTTTTACGATGTGGTAGTCCATATTTAACTTGGAGATTTATTTGAAAAGTCTTCATTAATCTCACTTCATTGGTTCCATTGGGTACAAATCAACACATATCATCGATCATCTAGAACTCACTCAATGTTTAAACTGGGGTCCATGGTATAACTTTTCAATCATGGATCTTGCACCATTAGATTGATCTTATCTAAGTGAATGTGGGTTGTGGATTATGATATGAGTGATTGATCATGATTGGCTCCTACATTTATAAAAATATTATGTAATCCCAGGAATATGTATGTTTTTAGACTAAAGTATTAGACTAATGTCTTTATTTATATTAATAAACATGAATAAACTTTAGTCTAAGATTTATCAAGCTCATTTAAACAAGCATAGTAAAAGGACCCTTTGAATAATAAAGTCATAATGTGATATCTTAGCCTAATATATTTATCATAACAAAACTATGTTTCAAATAAAGGTCATGATATAAGGTTTTATCCTAATTTTTTATTGTATTAATAAATACCATGGAAACCTTAGGGTAAAAACTTAGGCTTAGACTATGTCATGATAAAAGGAACCCCTTTTGATTTTGCATCATTGGATCTTGAAATCCATGTGAATGTAGACCATCAACCTCAATCTATGGGGTTGAGAAAGATTGGTTCCATGGGCTAAATTATTAATCATATTAGGCTTATTTTGCTCTATTTGATCAACTTTGCTTGATTAAATGTGGGTCATTGATCCTGTAAAGAAGTATATAGTTTAAGTTAGGATAAAATCATAAGACTAAGGTCTTGTTTATGTTAAAAACATGAATAAGGCCTTAGGACTAAGACATTAGTCTAAGTTTATAACAAGAGGGACCATGCAAATAATAAATTTGGACCAAGATAAGAACATAATAAAAATACCCTACAAACATAAAAATTAGACCATGTTAAAATAAGAGGAATGAGGGGCTTAGGACATGAAGAGACCAAGTATATAATTTTTAGGCTAAGGTTTGGATGAGTTGAAAAACATGACTAAGCCTTAGTATAAAAATTAACTTAAGTCTATGGCAATTTTAAAGTGTTCCCACATAAATTGTTCTTGATCATTTTTGAATTTGGTCCAAAAGACCCTGTGTTAGGGTTTCCTGAAGGAGGGTTTCTAGACGCATTAAACATGGGTTTATCTTGAATTCCTACTGACCAAAGGCTAGTAAAATCTTGAATAGGGATTAAACTATAAATCCAAGCATAATCCATTTAATGAGGGTTCCATTAAACTTGTAACTTGAGACAAGAAGATACACTATTAGTAATAGTAGGAAGGACTAAAATAGACCCATGAATAAATAAACCAAGTCAAGGTGTGGATGATATTCAAATACAAATAATCTGTAAACATGTTAATGACACTTCTAATCAAGTGAATTTTTAGTGTTAAGGTTCAAATTTGTACAATTTGACACAAGGGTCTTCATTTCTTAGAAATGGGGGTATGTTTGATAGTGAGGAGGGGATATGACACAATGTGACATTAAAATTGAAATTAAATTAGATGCATCCATGTTTGATAGTGAGGAGGGGATATGACAAGATTCTTTTCTAGATCATGTTCAAAATCTTCCATTTTTTAATAAAGATCAAGAAAATGAACCCATATTTGACAAGCCTCACTTTTATGAGACTTTTTATAACCATCCACATACCTTAAAAGAGCCTATCTTTGATGAGCCTAGTCTACCCATATTTTATAAACCCCTCTTCAATGAGCCCATCTTTGAATAATTCATCATGAACAATAGTCCATATTTTACCCATCACATAAAACCTACCATTTATTGGAATCCCTTCATCCTAAATCTTTCATCACCAAATGAAGAGTGAATAAGGTACATGTGGATAACACATTTCAATAGGCCCTTCATGCAGTCCCAATCCAAACATATATTAGTCACATCAAAACAACATTATAATCTATATTAGAATTAGATTCCACATCAGAATAATAATCAAATCCAACATCATCATCATCCACATTAGGATCAATATCAATGTCATTATCACAAATATATTCATTATCAAGATCTACATTAGAATAATTATTGCATGGCATCGGCTATGCACCTCTTAAATACATAAGTGATTCTATCATGATTCTTGAGGAAGTTTTCACCAACATTGAAATAGTTCCTCTTAGTATGCTCTAAAAGTATCATGTTTCCATCAATTATTTCATGAACATCCCCAATCTCTTCATCAATATTACCCATATATTTTACACCGCCATTCCATTCCTTTATCTTGATGTTCAATCTCTTATATCCATTGATTGGGACTAATATAATCACACACTATCATAATTATTCCATAACAAAGCATCAATTATAGAATTCATGGGGATCTAAGATAGTATTCAATCAAAATAGCATAAAATTATATTTGATATAATAATAAATCAAAATAAAATCAAATCAAATAATCAACCAAATTAAAAATTGGCATCCCCTAGTGAAAGCTTCTTTGATGCACTAATAAGCAACTGAAATTAAAATCATCGTCAAAATAAAAAATAACCATCCTTTAATGAGAACCTCTTTGAGAAACTATTGGACAATGAAAGTTGATAAATTTTATCAAAACAAGAAGAGTATGTTAGGTAAAACCTCTTCAAGACACCAATAGACAAATAAATCAGATTTGAATCACTCAACACAAATATCTTTGAAATCAATGTTGGGATCACCAATAAACCAAAAATCATTAAAATCATAACTCTCGATCCTAAGGATTAGAAATGTATTATGATCCTCTTGAGATAATTTTCAAAAATATTTGAATCCAAAATCATGTCACATAAAGCATCATCATAATAATCTAAATCAACAATGATTTGTGTGATTGTTAGTCTCAATATCCTTTGGTCTTTTAATGGTTAAACCTCCCTCCATGATCCTATCATCCATCTAAATCATATACATTACTATCTAAACAAATATTTAATCCAATCCATATCATACTTTACCCTCCCAAGTGGAATTGTATTTCATAGGGGATATAAAGATACCTGGTTGAGATGTCTAGAGGAAGTATAATCAAGAATAAACAAAGATCATAGTGAAATCAGTGAATCCTACATCAACAACATGATCTTATTGGTAAAGTATCCAAAATAGGAATCAATTAAATATAAAATGCATCAACATCATGCATCTCGTATGCATGTAATAAATCAAGATGAAATCAAGCAAAGAAATCAAATCATTTATCTAATCATGAAAAGTAGTTTTTAATGCCTTGGGCTAGTACTATGATGAATTTTTTTCTGAAATCATGTGTAATAATCTATTATTTGTAATTACCTCTACACTTGGGGGAAACCCCATCTACATCACAATCATCATCCTATAACCATCCTTATCCATATTATCCATCCTAAAACCATCCTAAATATCTTATGCCATCATATTTTCCATCCTATTATGTATGTCTTTTCTTTCTATCTCAACCTTGGTAAGGAAGTGGAAAAAGTCTTGAGTTATGTTCTAAAAACATCTTGGCATATCCTCCAAGTGGCACTTTGATGACTGGAGATTCAGTTCTCATGTTTGTGGTCCTTAGAGATCCACAAACCATTCCTCATTGTCTCTCATCATCTTTTTACATCTTCCATAATATTTTCACCATTCCATCCACTATCGTCCCCCATCTTGGATGCTAGGCTCTGGTTTTCCCTTTTCTAGTGATCCTTTTTGTACATACAAAATCTAAAAACCCAAAAAAATCATAAAATCTAAAATATCTCCTAGTTGTTTTATCCATATCCATATCCTTATCTAAATCCATATTATTTTCCAAGTTCACATTCTTATCCAACTAATCATTGTGACTATCCTTTAATCCAATCATCTATCAAATGTATCCTCATGGCATATATCATTGCCTGAAGACAAAATAAAACAAGGCACATTAAAAAATGAATTGATCACCCATCCCATGGATTTTGAAAAGGACAACAAGAAAGACATTGATCATATAAAAATCAATGCAACACATAATTTGCATGTAAATAATCACATGTTCATTTGACTTGTATGATATTTTTATGATGTTTGACTTGTTTGAGTGTCCTTTATAATGTGTATATATTTGTGTAATCATCCATATTTTTATACTTATCTACATATTTTTAATTAAGTGTATTTTATGAGGCATTTTATGGATATATTTTTTTATATGTTATCCTTTTTATCATTTATACAATAGTATAATCCAAACATGTCATCTTGGTTCCTTATACCAATATTGAATTACGTTGCATGCTACTTATACACTTTATTTTTAATTATTTTATCTTTTGTGTTAGTCTAACATGCACTGTGATAAAACATCATCATGATTACATATATTGTGGTGCATATTTCCTAATTATACATTAAAACATGATTGCTTATACATATGTCTCAAGACCATGGCAACATGAACCATCACTTACATCATGAAAATAAAATCATCTAACCTTTTAGCTAACATCCCAAACAATCATTATCAAAATCAATTCAAATCATATATAAACCCTATTGAATCAAATAAAATTAATCACATCATCATCATCATCCAAATCCAATCAATCAAAACTATCAATCAAATAATCTAATCAAATCAACTATCAATAAAATCATTTATCCATTCACATCAACAACCAAATCACATCATTTATGTAATTCAATCATCTATCCAACATATAACACATAAAACACTCATCACCATTAAGAATCTTATCCAATCTTGATTAGAATCATCAGGTCATGCTTGGGACATCATTACCATAAATCCAAATACAATCATATTTCCTTCATCTAATCATATCTAACAATAAAAATCATCACTATTCTAACATATATTCTAACATCCATCATCCTCAACAATATTGATCATTCTCCTTAGGGAATTCTTGAGGAACCATCATCATCTAATCTATCTTATAATTTCTCATCTCATACTCCTTTGTAAGGATAAATACATCAACATGAGGTCTATACGGACTATGTAGGTAGTGCTTAGTCACATGGGAGTGCCTGAGATCATCTCAACCATAGTCTCACAATAATCCACAATCATTTAAACCCATATCTAACTATCATCCTCATCATCTAAGTGTGAAAACATCAATTTGTCACATCCTCTATCCAATCCTATCAAATAATTTATCAACATGATCCATCTTCATTAATCCATGCAATCAATAAAATCCTTGAACTATAATCACTTAGTTCATTAAAAATCACCCAGGAAACATCATTCCCACATCCAAGACCACAGCTTTCATTCCCTTGCAAACATTATTATTTGGAGAAAATTGAGTGTGAAATAAATCATCTCAAGATATGTCATTCCAAATAAATCAATCAGTCAATCCATCAATCCAATCGAAGCTCTCAATTCTCCCCAACATGTATCATTGCCTAGGATATGTCTAAAGCTCATAATTTTGATAATCAATCTATCAAAATTTTATGGCTTTCCCATTTCTAGGGCACATCTAGGGTCATAAATTTATATATCGCATTCTATATCATATATCATTAATTAGGGTACCATTAATTTATCTAAATATTAATCAATTATAAGTATCACATTGACTCAATCATGTTCATCATATCAATCATATCTGATTCATCTATTGCATCAATCATATCCAACACATATATCATATCTATCACATATATACCAATCCTTATTTATTTTATCCATGCATCCCACCCCTCATTTATTTTAAGTGGCCATCCATCTATTTCATCCCTACATGACCCCTTGAGGTGGCATCACCCACTCTAATTTTTATTAACTTACTAATTTGCATGTTTCTTTATTTAGTTAAAATATCATTACTTCTTCTAGTCACAATGATCTTTCAAAGAGGGACAAAATGTAGACATCTAAAATTATCCGCTCCTTCACCATTATTAATTTTACATTCACCTGATACTAATTATTTTTATTCATTGTGATAATATTATCCTAACCATACTAATTTACCCTTTACATCCTCTTTTATCATTTCAAACTTTCACCTTCATCCCATTATTCCTCGTCCTAATTAATCATCTAATCAAACTTCTTATTAAACACTAATAAAATCCTCAAAATATTTAAGGAATTTTATATTCCTTGTCATTTACCTCCAACTACCACCACTAAGGATCCTAAAAATATACCTCCTTAATCCCTATCTAATCCCTCATTTATTACACTAACCACCTCTATAATATCTTAACCTCCTCTAGAATTATCTAATTAGCACCTTGAGCTCATTGCAACCCTTATAGACTTTTCTATGGAATTTTTAAATACTAAAGTATAAACTACCCAATCCTCTCATCAATTCTTAGCCATTGATCTAAATCCTCTATGACTAAATCTTAAACATTCATCTCTTCCATGTGGCTTTATAAATTTAGTTATACCCCCATGCAAACTAGGAAAAAAAAATTGAATTCAATCATATTTCTAATCTATCAAACAAATCATTCAATCATACCAAAATGCTATCCAAATCTTGAGTCATCCATAATAATCACACATCCAAGCATCAAGCACCAATCCTTCAATCACTTGGATTAATCTACAACCTCAAGGAAGAGGCATTCACATGTAAATTTGAGGTATGAATATTTGTTTGTATTAATTTATTTTTCATCTTGAATTATATTGTTACTTTCACAACATGCCCTAATTCTTGAAAGAATCATATAACCTCTATTTTTTGGCTTTTACTCTACTCCCACTTGTACTCATGGTTCATCAGTCTCAGCATCAAAATTTTCCTTGGTTTCCCATATTATTTTTCATAATAAACTAGGACTTGAAACAATCACCATTAGAAATACCACACTTGTTTGAGTCAACTTTATATTCTACACTTAGCATAAAAGTGGAGTTATGACCTCTTAAATGGTATTTGATGTCTGGCTCTTTTAGTTCTCTCAACTCTCTTAGCCTACTCTAGGGATTCATTTAGATACCCATGACCTTATATCTCTCCAAACCTATCTTATTTTGATAAACAAATCCAAATGGTAAATTTTTCATATATAAATCTTTTCCCCAAAGTAGATTTGTATTGCACTTCCACTCACATGGCATTCTTGCATGTCAGCTCTCTCAATTCCCTGCAACTATTTTTGGGGTCAATTTGATTTATGGTAATTTTAAACACTTAAACATATTCCATCATGTCCATATCATTTATATGGATAAGTTTAATGTTTTAATAATTGAGTAAAAAAATAGTTTCAGGATACTTATCCCATTTATTAGGTCTTCAAACCTGTTATTTTTTGACTTGCTCAGATTTCTCTTTACTCTGAGGTGTCATTTCATCCTCTAGAAATAATACATTTTATTATATAGGCCCATTTGAGTAAGTTTTCACCTTATTTCAGAAATGACTTCTTGATCCTCATGCCATGCTTGCAAAATCTCACTCTTTTGAGTAAAAATCTTGTAAAATTTTCCTTTTAGGTCGATCAGGTTCTAATTTGTATGCCTAAATATAATCATGCCTTTTAGGGATGAATTTATCTTAGTTCAAACTATTTAATCCCCAAAGACTTAAATAGTATTTTAAATCCTGAATAGGTCTTGGGGGATTTTTTTCACTCAATCCTCTTTTTATCTATACTTTTTTATGTGATTAGGTCTTTATTTTTTTGTTGATGGGTCCCATAATTATAATCAGGGTTTAAAACATGGATAAGTTTTTAGGAGTGACATTAAAATTGTTTTTGATCTTTAATACCCACCTATAACTAGCCTTATTTGTCAAGATTTACCACCCCAACTCCCCATGTAAGTGCTTTCAGTTGTAGTCGAGGGTGGGAACCCCGACTAGGTCTATTAGTGTTTTTCACCCCTTGAGCCTATCTATCAGGGTATTCATCCCAAATCCCTAATGACTTCACCTCAATATTTTTAGACACAAAACCCCACCATAACACATCCTAACCATTTAAATCATTAACAATGTATTTTGGGGGTCTGGACCTCAATTAGGTTTAGGCCTCCCTCCAATTTTAAATTTTGATTTCTCATCATTCAATCATAATGTAAATCAAACTTTTGAATAGAGATTAGGTCTATTGGAATTTTCAAGGGATCCCCTAGTGTTACTTTGGATTTCAAACCCTAATTAGCACTAAGATTTAACTTAATGAATATTAACATTAAAAAAAGACCAGTTACACCCCAAAAAACCTAGATTGGTCTAAGAAGGCCATGCTTAGGAAATTTTTTGTTATTCTAACATAAGTTTTAACTCACTTTTAAAAAATTGAAACCATTTATTTTTTAGAATCGTGACTCCACCCCAAACATCTTGATAGCTTTGATTTTTTGTAATTCTATCTATGGAAATACTTGTTCATATTTTTGTATCATTTTCACTATTCATTTATTTTAATTACAAGTGTTAACTTGATTTTTGATCTTATGCAGGCATGTGAATAGTGGAGGAGGCAATTGAGGCATTAATGGAGGTAGTTGGACATTTTGGAAGGAATTTTTTTCCTTATAAAACTCCATTGGATATATATTGGATACCCCCCATTGGTAAAGGGTTGGATTTTTATCCTCCTAATGGAGATTTGGAGCCAGTCCCTTTCAAATACATGAAATTTTCATGATTTATTAGTGTTAATATCTCCTTCAACTCTTGTTATGTTATCATTTTGGTTAAATTTATATATATTTATTATATTAAACTTTATTGTAATTTTAAAAATGATGAATGTTGATAAATAGAAAGATTGAAAGTGTTTGCTCTTTATTTTGTGCATGTATATGGTGGTTGTGGTTGTTCCTTCCATGTTTTCTCTCCTTAGAAGCTTGCATTGGATTTAATTTTGATTGTGCATATCATGGTTAGATCAAAGAATAATTTATGGAGTTTGTATGATTATTATCTTTAATTTGTTATCAATATTATAGGTTTTCATTTCTCTCATTTTCCCTTATCTTTTATCATTTATTTTATTAGTTGTTAATCTAGGGTTTGGAATCAATATTTGTCTAAATGAATAAATTAATATTTGGTTTTTTTCTCCATTATATTGCTACATTATTTAATATTCAATAAATGGAATGAATGTATACCAAATCAACTAAAAACACACAAACTATGCAAAAGCTTGAATGTTGATTTGAAATTTAATGGCAACACATACCTGAATGAATATTAATCTTATTTATATATTTCTCCATTTTTATTTCAATATTTTTAAATAGTTTTAATCAATGTAATGAATGAAAAATTAGTTACAAACAATATCAAATGAAACCCTACATTTTTTAATTTCATAACTGGGTAAGTTCTAAATGCAATGTTGTTTATTTTGGTTTCATATAATCTAATTACCAAATGAATGAATGAATATATACTTCATATTTTTCAACCTATATGAAACCCATGTTAAATAAAACAAAAAACTAGCATCACATTTTACATTGTTCAAGTACCCAAAACTCATTAAAATGCATGTTTGAAATCAAGGATAGGTTGAATTAGTAAAAGCCCCTTGAATGGAATGGTCATAATGAGCCATTGAGTGAAGATTGATGCACCTTGACTAGGTAGATATAAACCTTGGGGAGATCCTATAGAATCTCCTTTCAAGAGAGTTGAGTCATGAGATGAACCTAGATCTTTGGCATGTGCCAAAATGCATGTTAATATAATTGGCATTAAAAGGAGGGTTTGTTAACCTAAACTCATCCCTGAACCTCAAACTAAAATTTTGGTAAAAAATTTAAAATTTTAATAGTCTAAAAGCTAAACTAGAAATCAGATAAATGACCATCAAATAAAAGTTTTGGGGGCTGATTTTGAGTTTTTAGAACTCATTGAACATAAAAAATTAAAGGTAAACAAAGGAAAATTGAAAAACTAACAAATTCACTTAGCTAGTATCTCACCTACTATTGTGACTCTATTTATTAATCCTTTTGATGCCCCTCAATACCCACCAATGATAATTAATCCTTCTTGGATTGGTGGAGGTGGATGCCATGCAAAAATTTCAGCACCTACCCGTGATTACTTAAAATATAAATAAATTTTGCCTAAAATATACACCTAAAAATATTCAAACATGCAAGGAACACATTAAGGAATTCAAGGATGCCTTGATATGAACACAATTTTAACATGTGGTTGTGGCTTACCACCTATTACCTTAATCCTTGGGTGAGGTTACCTATGTGTGCTATGTTAGGCTACTGAATACATCTATCACTTCCTAGAATGATTTTGAAATCATCTTTATTAACCACTTTTGGTTTCCCATTAATCTAGATATCTTATATCATCACTTTTTGGATACTCATAGGGAACTAAATGAGCCTATGAGTGTTTTGAATGCATGCTTCCATAATCTTTATCAGAGGTTAAAATACTCATACACTCAAACTAAAGTGGCTTCCATATAGATATACCTAAGGGATATAGACTTAATGACATATGCGTTCCTCAGAAGAACCCCAACAACCCTCTTATCTTTGTCCTTAGTATACAATGATGCTATAAATATTGAGTAGAAAATAGTTCCACAAGGTTATAAAATAGGTTATTTACCATCACTAGGCCAACCAAAGTTTTTATAATCAAATCCTAATGATCAATCAGGCTCTTCAACACCATACACCATTGATGAATCTAATCTTAGGTGTCTTATATGTAAGCCCAAACCCTATTTACAATATGACACCCTTGAAATACATGCCTATAAGGTTACCTTATATTCCTCCCAGTCATATTTTTCTAAATCCAAATAATCAATAACTTGTTCTTGTAGCATACAACAACATTGCTACCATGCCCAACGCTAGCAATTACACTACTTCTATTAGTAATCAATAGGATGCCCCTCATTTCTAAACACTCAAACACATATTAACAATACTCATAATCAAGCACATATTGTTATCCATATGTTTCTAAATTTTAGTGAACTTATGGATAACCCAAAACCACAAGTAGGAAACCCATAGAATGGTAGCGTGAACCTCAAAGTAGCCAATTTACAACATATAGTTTAGAGTTTGACAAATGATATGGTCAATTTTCATAGACAAGTGCCATAAAACACCAACCAAAATATAAATAACCCACCATCAAGTAAAAAATTTAAATTTTAATGGACCAATTTAAAATGAAACATGAGACCAAATAATGAGGGTGTACCTAGCACATTAGACAATAATAATTAGAATAAAAACAATAGTGCTTCCAATGTAGTGAACTTAACTGATTTAGAATTACCCACATAGTGTAGGATACACAATACCATGGACCATGTTAAAATTTATTGTGTGTAATTAATTTTTGCCTCAAACATATTCTAAAAAGAGATGGATATCCTAGAACTAGTCCCTACACCTAATAACAACTCTAACCAAGGTGGGGGTGACTCTAGAACAACTTTAGTTTTAGACACTTATGAGTTTCCATTTGAAATTTAAAATGAGCCTAAGGATAAATTAGACAATTCTCATGATTTTAAATAATTTCAAAGGGGCAATAATTATCAATTGAGGAACAAGTTTCAAACTCTATTGACTACTTCTACTCATCTAAACAACACTCAAGTTTTGTCTGATAATAACTTGAGCAATAACCCATTTCCCCTACTAGACCTACTACATATTATCATCCCAATAATAATTCCACACCTCCATAAAGTGAAAAACTATTAGAGCCAAGTAAACATAGGTACAACATTGTTGATGACCTAAAATGAACTAAGGCTAATATCATGATGTTTGACTTGCTTCAAATTACAAACCAAAAGGACATGTTGATAAAATAATTGTTTACTCCTAAAGGGAAAGAAAATAATAACATATTTGATGTTCACATGGAAATATATAAATATAAAATTGAAATTCCTCCTTTCCTCCTAAAAAAGTATTTTTGTCAAAAACTTGCATAATTATTTGGTGGATTTAGGTGCTTATGGAAACATGATGCCCTTTGCCATTTGCCAGTAATTGGGACTAACACCTTCAAAATAAAATAGGAAGGTGGTTCAATTGTAAAAATCATAAGTCAAGTTTGTTGGTGAACTGAACCACATCCATCTATAACTAGACTCTAATCCAAGGGCATAACATTTTTTTGACATTCAAGTAGTGGATATACTTGATGCTTATGGCATGATTATAAGCAAAGATTGGTCTAGAATGCTAAATTATTATATGTAAATGGATTTATCTCACATGTGTATCCCATGGAGAGGCATTCCTAATCAAATTTGAATTTAAAATGAGCCTAAAATGACTCACATGATAATACAATACAACAAAACAAATGATATCTTATACAAAAAGTTAGATATTAGGGTTTATGCCTTTAAGAAAGAGGTGTTATCTTACCATAAGTTTTCTATCAACATGTTGTTCTTACAAGATAATTTAGAAATTAAATAATTAGATTAGCTAGATGAGGATGATTTCCTCTTAGCACCTAAAATAACTTTGTTTCCTAGTGCTTCCACAGTGTATAAGGATTCAAAAATTGTTAGTTTGAGTGAAAAAAAGGATTTCAACAACTATTATCAATATTGGGGATGGTCAAGTTAAAAATTAGCAATGTTAATGAGAGTTTTCCATGAAAAGTGAAGGATTTTTTGAGCTCTTCTGATGAGAAGTCAATTATTCTAGACAACCCTATACTCACTTAAGCCATTAAGGACTCAGATAGAAGGTCCTTATTAGCCAAGAAATAAGATGTATGCCCATTAGGCATTGATAAAATCAATGAATAAACTAATGTTGTAGTATTACCAACTCATCATAATCTTATGCATATAGTTAAAAACCATTTGTGGATTTTGAATTTTGATGGTTATAAGTCCAAGAGTGGATGTGGTTTTGGTGTAGAGCTCATTAACTCAAGATTAAATTCATATTTATATGCATTTCACTTACAAATTAGTTACATAAATGGCATAGTTGATTATGAGGCATTAGTTCATGATCTCTTATTCACACAAAGGAAGAAATTTATGAACCTCAAATTACTAGGTGACTCTGAAATAGTGGTGAAATAGATTAAAATCTAGTATGTTTTTAATGACAAGCATCTATCTAGGTATCATAACTGAGTGTGGAATTTAATAGTCTTTGATGAATTCAAAATTAATTACATAATGGATGAATTGGATACAATTATAAGTAATCTAGATCCTAGAGCTAACTCCAAGTTCAAAATATTCTTCATGGATTTGGTTTCTACTCCTTCCATTCCTAATAATTTCCAAAAATTCTAGGTGTTTAATGATGATCAGCATATCATTGACTTTATCACCAACAAACATGTATTTGAATCATAGATCATGGATGAAAATGATAGAGAAGGGTTTGAATGAATGAGGAATGGGTCATCAATTTAAAAACAAATAGTATACCTAAGGGCATGGTATCATTAGAATTATTGTTTGACATGGATTACTAGGGTGAGAAAGAGAAATCAGCCCCCACCAAAGGTATGTTGCACTAGCATTATACTTTAAACAATGTTAATGAGTCAAATAATGTGCTTTTAGGCATAACTTTCACTAAATAAGAAAGATAAGACTTTCTCCAAGATTTAAAGGACTTAAAGGATGTTATTACATGGATTTATGAGAACTTAAAGGTATTCAATACATCTATTCTCACACATACCATCCCCCTCAATCTACAATTTAAACCATTTCATAAAAGATAAAGAGTAGCCAATCCATTGCTAAAAACACTAAAATTCAAAGAGGTATAAAAATTAATCCAAGCAAGGATAATTTTCCTTGTTAGGCACTCTACATTTGTGGCTAATTTGGTGTTGGTTTTATATAAAAGTAGAGAGATAAGGTTGTGTGTTGACTTATATAACTTGAATAGGGCCTTAAATAAAGATAACTACCTATTGCCTCACTAGATGAAGTTCTATATATAGTGAATGACTCACAAATGATGTCATTCTTAGAAGGGTAATTAGGGTGCAATCAAGTAGTGGTCAATTATAAATATCAAATTATGACAAAAATTCAAAACTAAGTGGGGTACATTCACATATAATATGATTCCATTCAACCTAATCAATGTAGGTGCCACCTTCCAATATGTCATGGATATTGTATTAAAGGATCTTATAGATAAATGCATAATAATATACATATATGATTTAACCATATTTTCCAAGAATAGAAAAGACCGCATGAAAGAATTGAGAATCATCTTACAACTATAAAGAGATCATAGAATATCTCTAAACCTAAATAAGTGCATTTTTTGGGTAAAAAAGGGTAACTTTCTTAGCCACATTATTTTAGAATGAGGCATATTAATAAATCTTGAAATAGTGGATGCAATTCTAAAAATTTAATTACTTGGTAGTAGAAAAGAGTTGAATTCATTCTTTGACAAGATTTTGTCAAGAAATTCATATTGAGATTTGTATATATAGTCTGATCATTGAATAACATGCTAAATAAGTATACCAAAATTAAATGGACCATTGAAGCATAAGAAAATTTCACACAAATCAAGAAATTAATTATAAACACATTAGAGATAATCAGTCTCGACTATACTCAACCCTTCTATATCTACTCATTCACCGCAGAGAACTCAAGTGTTGTTATTTTAACATAGAGGAAAGAATATAGATATGAGAGACATGTCTCATTCATGAGCTATCCACTCTGAAATGCTAAATTTAGGTGTTCAACAATAGATAAACAAGCATTTGTATTAATTAATGTCATCAAAAAATTCAAGCACTATATTCTTTCCATCAAGGTATTTGTAGTTATGTTTAACCCAACATTAAAATCTATGTGGATGTAAAATGAGTTGGGTGAGTGAAGGTGAAAATGGATGACCATTTTATAATATTTTTAATCTAGATATTTAGCCAATGAAGATCATGAGAGGTTAAGGACTTACCATGGCTAGTTTGCTAGCAATACACATTACAAGATATTACTAATGATGGTTGGTATTAATATTTGTTGAATAATAAGTGTTTGTGTGTGTGTGTGCATGTGCGCATGTGTGTGTGTGTGTGCATGCGCGCGCGTGCGGGGGTGTGTGTGTGTGTGTGTGTGTGTGTGTGTGTGTGTGTGTGTGTGTGTGTGTGTGTGTGTGTGTGTGTGTGTGTGTGTGTGTGTGTGTGTGTGTGTGTGTGTGTGTGTGTGTGTGTGTGTGTGTGTGTGTGTGTGTGTGTGTGTGTGTGTGTGTGTGTGTGTGTTTGTGTGGTGTGTCTTACATTCAAATTAGATAAGATCCTTTCACCTCAAAAGTAACAACTTAAAGATAAAATTAGACATACTCTATAAAAATAAATAATGAAGGCATATATCTAAGATGCATGAATGAGTAAGAAGTACCTACAATACTTAGTGAAATCCATGGGAAATATGGAAATTCTCATATATCAAAGAGTGTTATATCCATTATAGGGTAGGATTAAATTCAAGGTTAGTTCATGCATTAGTAAGGAAAACCAATAATAATCATAGAGAACCTAACATGCGAAACCCACTCCTTTGATAGGTGGTGTCAATTAAATCAATAAATTAAAGAGGAAAGAAAGAAAAACTATACCCTCCCATAGTGTCTCTCCTTTAAAAAAATCCATACATGTGTTTGTGCCTATATTTCATGATCCAAGTCTTTGTCAATGTGGTTATGAAAGTGCTTCCATCATCTCTTTTAGCACCAATGGATTTATCTCCTTGATTGATCAATTTGGGGGATTTGGTGAAGCTCTTTTAGTAATATTTTTGCATACATTATTTTTACTAAAAATCTTAGTCACTCTTGAAGCTATTTCTACATAATAACATTACACAACTAAAGCTTAAAATTTATGTTCATGGCTCATGTATTTATAGATTTTTTTTAGAAATGTTTAGAATCAATCGTGATTAACCATCTTGAGATCAAGATGTGTGGCCAAAGATTAATTCAATTTTGATGTACAAATCCTTTACTAATTTGGAATAAGGAACATTAATAAGGCATGAATCACCTTAAATATGATATTTATCTCCATTAATACTTGGTGCTTGACACCCTTTTGATGATGTCATGGGTGATGTCATTGCCTAGATATTTTGAATTATGAATTTTTAATAATAGATATTCAATAACTTTCCATGGATTTTCTAGTTAAGCTCTTAATCTGATTTGATTTATTTAATGTCTTTATTTAGTATTCTATAATTCTTGGAAATTGGTCACATGTTTAATCAAAATGGTCAAAAATGTTAATTTACTTGGTTTTAATTTGACTAGAGTTGAATTAGAAGATGATAATAGTTGTGAATGGTACATTATCCCTTTCAGGAACACATAGGCATAAATTGGCACTTGCATGTGACCTGTTAAATAAATTAGAGCATTTAAATGGTCCAAAATGATAATTTACTTGCTCAAAAATTTGATGCAAAGGGAAATGGTATAAATTAATGATTGCATAAAATGCATTACCCCATTTAGGGATACATGAGCAAAACATAGACTTGCACATGATATGTGTGAACAAATTAGAGTATTTCAATGATTTTGGTCCAAATTGTGCATTGATGTAGAATGTCATTCAAATTTTTAATTTTATCACAATAGTAATAAGAATTGTATGTCTACATTTTCCCCCTATTTGAGAAAGTGTGGTGATACATTCGATCAAAATAATGAATTTTTAAATAATAAAAAGGCCACTCAATGATTATAATTAGAAGAAATAAAATTGTTCCCACTTTCCACTAAATTTTGCATGAGTCACAGAGAAATGAGGTAATGAATTTAACCCAAATATCATTTTTGGCAGCTCATGATTCCCCCTTGAGGGGAGGATGAAAAAAATGATTATTTTATAGGTTGGTCCTTGATTATAAGAAAAATAATCACATAATTTAGCAAAGGAACCTAAAAATGGATCAATTAAAATAAAATGGTGTGAAAAATAGATGAACTAGGCTTGAATGAGCACCTGAGGAAAATAAATAGGGGAAGAATAGGACTAGGGGTGAAAATTTTGAAAAAATTACTATAATTATACCCTTGGGAGTAAAAATTGATCATTTTCACCCTCCACTATTACAATCAAGTGTTGTGATATTTGTGTGTGAAAGAGCTAAGGAAAATGGCTAATATCCCATGCCACTGACACCTTGGGGAGTGCATTCAAGAGTACCAGTGACCACTAGGGAGTGGAGCATCAATAGGTACCATTTTTTATTTTTATTTCTACATTTAATGCATTTATGACTAGGTAGAAGTAGAAAATTAGGCACTCCCACCATTTGTTGAATTTTATAAATGAAGATATCACCATCAAAAATGGCAGTTTCATTGTCTCTTTAGTAAGGTCATGGCTCAAAATGGTGATGTTTCCACTTAATAATGGATTCACTAATTTTGATAGAAATTTTTAGTCAAATGGTAGGGTTACCAAGTTAAATGGTGATATCACTAAAAATAATGAGGTGTCTTATGTAATAGCAATAATGACCTACAAATCAGTCACTTTTCAAACTTGTGAGTGAAAATCACGGGGTTGATCTTTGAAATAATGTGATTGCCTTGAAAAATGGTGATATCATTGATAAATAGTGAGGTTATCAAAAATACCAAAATGAAGTAGAAAAGAAAAGGGGGCCAATAGAAGATTAGTCAAAGCCCAAAATTAGAAGAATTTAGGTATACTTGATGAATTAGAGGGAAAATGATTAACCTTGTTCCTTGTATTTTTACTTGTAAGAGTGAGTTAGGGTTATTACAGTGCATGAGTGATGATCCCTAATGTTGCAATGATAAGACATATAGATTGATGAGCTTGTCAACCTACTAGAAGCGATAGAGTTATATCACCTAGCTCAACTACCAATGATTCATACAAATAAATCCTATCTATCAGCACTTATAGAGATGTTGTATTTTGATACTTATACATGATTTGATGATTAGAGAGGCCACAATAACCTTAGATGATGTCCACTAGATATTATGAGTGCTTATGCAAGGTCAAACAATCACTTGGATGTCAACAAGTTGATTAGCAGTGTTATAGGACCTATTATGTGTTACAAACCTTGAGATAGTCAAGGAGACCATATATATTGATGCCTTGGAGGACTTGTCATGGTCTCTAGACCTTGGAGTAGGAACAACAACAACAGGGGCTCTAGCAATGCTACCAACACCAACATAGGGGATAGTTCCCCCATAGGCTATTATTTTTATGGATCTTATCAATAGCCTTCTATTACCAAACAAAATTAGATGGTAATTCCATATTGGAATGATTGAGGTGACATAGGAAATTTATTATCACTCTACATGATTTACATGAGGGGCCATCATTCTAGCACAGATCTATTGAGATCTACATATGATAACCTATCACAGAGGGTAGAGTATCAAGCACAACACATTACTCTAGATTTGGGCCTAGGGACATATAGTTATTGAGTGACCATTGGGGATAAAACATCAATGGGGATCTAAGGATATAGTGGCATTTGGGTGGTATCTCATAGGCCTATGCCTATAAGGCCACCTTGGGGATATATATTTTTATCGGTGGGCCATAGATAAGATGATCTATGGTGACTTTATCTAGTGGTCATACTTAAAGACACCATTTTACTAGGTGGAAAACCTATTTGTGATTGGATTCATGATTAAACCATGTTATATCATAGGTCACTATGAATTTGTGGTAGAGAGATATAGATAGACCAAGTGCAGAGGTAGTTCATTTTTTAGTTGGATATTTTTAAGGGTCCATATTTCTTAATTTATGTGACCTATAAGATCATAGAGTAGGGGCTATCAGTGCCCTAAGACTATGCTATGACATATTTTAGTAGAGTCCAACATATGATATGGGACTATGCAGATGGGGTTATAAATGTTGGCATGACTAACACCTATGTAGCATGGTGAACTGGTGTTTGACCCATTTGATTAACTAGACCACAACCTAGGCATCTAATCCATAAAATATGGGTCAGATAAAATAAAGATAAGGGTTAATCCCTAGTATAAGGATAGGCTTAGGTTTTATTTCAACCATCAATACCATAGGCAATCCCATTTGAGGTTATGCATGCTCAAGTACAATAGGACCCTCCAAGGGATATAAAGATGGCAAAGGTAGAATGTGGGTAGGATATAGAGATGGGTGAGGCACTAGGTGGTGATAGGGGGCATAATACATGGATAGAAGAGGAAGGGACCTTTGATATAAGGACAAGTACATGTAAAGGTGTAATGAAGGTAGGGCCCTTCATCACACTTAGGTCCATAGAGGACTAGGCTTTTATTGACAGGCTACAACATGATATTACTACATGATTATTAGAGATTGTAGGCCTATAATGTGATATAATTAGATTGTGCATAGATTTTTCCACTACATAAGGTGATATGACCTAGCTACATGGGATTATCATATCTAGGGATGCAAATATTACTACACTTAGGGGATAGGTGGCCCAATTTATTGGTGTATAGACTAAGTTGGATACCTAAGATACAGATCTTATGATGGTGACTAATGAGTGAGATAGAGCTCAAGGTGATCAATATTAGATGATATCTCAAGTAGAGAGGCTGACTGAGGAGTAGGATGAGGCTCGATGAGCTAGTATATATGGCGGTTTAACTATAACCTTAGTCGATGTGATTATGGCCAAGGATGATGCCTTACATGCAAAGGATGATGTCCTACACACTAAGGATGAGATGAGGAAACACTCCTTGCAGAGAGATGAGTGTCATCATTCATATATTACTTGAGATCATATAAAATGAGTAAGACCTCTAGGTCTATACATACTATAGAGTTAGATTGTTTAGTCACATAATCAGCCTCACAACGGGTAGTGATGGGTCCACCACCACCACATCCACCACCATAATCAACATCAAGAATGGGTTAGAGGTTTTAATAGAGTCCCCCAAGGGAGGGCCAAGATTAGAGCTGATTTTTTATCTCTATTTTATATATGAGATGTATAGATACTATCTCGATGTATAAAACATGATTTATATATATATATACCCCAAGGGAGGGCCAAGATTAGAGCTGATTTTTTAGCTCTATTTTATATATGAGATGTATAGATACTATCTCAATGTATAAAACATGATTTATATATATAAATATATATATATATACATATATATATATATACATACATACATATATATATATATATGAAATTCATTTTTAGCTCATAGTTATTTATACATAGACTATTAATATTCTTTGTGTTGCATGATCCTATTTATCTTGCTATGATTATGATGGCATATGCTAATTTTAGGAGATTCACGTCCTTAGTTAGCATGTGGATGTTGATTTATTTATTGCTCTTTTTTATGTATGACTAGATGCTAGAGGATAGTTTAGGAGATGCACATCCTAAACCAATCATATAAATGGCCATCATGACATAATGTGTATGTCAAGAGATGCACATCCTACATATAGAGTCTTTTTTGTTTCCAAATTTTGGCCTCCATTGTGTATATGATATTCTGGGTATGACTTGATATGGGGGATAGTGTTGTCAGAGATGTTGTTTGGTACCACATTGGATTTTGGATTTAGACCACCTAGTGTTTACTGTAACAAATAAAATTGTGCATAATATGCATGGATAACCTATAATAACATTATATCTTGAATACAAATGGACCAATTCAAAAGTGAATATTTACAACTAAATATAATGACAAATAATACCAAAACCAAAGTTGTAAGAATTTACATTTAAACAAAAAATAAATCAAAGAAAAAGATAAAAAGAAACATAAAATTAAAATGTAACCAAATTAAAATCAATATATGAATCATCAAAATGTAAGTAGGAATAATAATGCACTAAAAATCAACAAGAAATAAAATAATTCAAATACAAATGGAAATAATTCAAGCCCGAGTTAATGCCAGACTCAAAAGGTTTTAAAAATGTATTCAAATGCAACACTCAAAACAATCTAAAAAAATAATAAGCAAAACACAATCAATCAATCAACATTCATGTCTACAAATCTAAATAAATAGTAATACAAAAACAATGGTTAATCACAATGTTAGTACAAATAGACAACAAATTATTTTTGCATGTGTAATAGAGGTGTTACACTTGGTGATAGGGTGACCCCTAAGCTAGACAATAATGATATAGGTATAAAAACATAAGAATATAAGATGAATAATGTTTCCCTTAGGCTATAGGGAATAATGACACATAAATAAGATGACAAACATTGCCCCTAGGCTATAGGAGATAATGAAACACAACAAACAAAATGGGGGGATATAATAAAAGGAAATGGTAATCAAGCTAATTCCAAATTCACTAGGCAAGTAGATGTTGCCTATATAGTTTCATGGATGCAAGATCCAACATGAAATTTAGGCCAAATGTAGTTCTCCCAAGAGATGGGATACAAGAAATGATGATAAGCAAACATGATTGTGATGTAGAAGAATATGGGAATGGTCTCACAAAACAATGAGAGCATAAGAAAATTCAAGGGTGTAGTAATGCATCTACTTCAAATGAATAATTCACACAATGGTGATTCACAACATAGAAATAGCATATGGTTAAGGCCAATAAGGATGAGGAAATTAAAGGACAAGTGGTAACTTATGAAATAGTGTGGGAGTCCCAGGATCCTTAAGGAAAATAAATGGTCAAAAAAGAAGAGAAGGTGAGGCCAAGATAACCCAAGATACCCCATGTATCCAAATGATACTACATAGTCTATGTAGACCTCAGCCAATGTATTTCTCCCAAAAAATGGGAGGAAAAATACCAATGTTGTCTAAAAATTAAAATAAATAAAAAAGATGGCCTTTATCAAAAAAATTGATGGATTTATATCTCTCGTGGAGATTGTAAGCCTATCTTCACAAGGTAGCAATGTTTTTGGTCTTTTACTTTATCATTTTCTAATTTTTTTTGGTTGTGTTTGGATAAAAATTAGAAATGTAATATGAACAAAGGTATAAGGAACTCCCTAGCTGAGGAGATGCACTTCCATAGGTAGGATTCTAAATGATAGCCAAACTGGCTATAATGGGGTTATCAATGACCATAATAAGGTAGTGGTAAATACCAAGCAATAAAAAAATAAGAATAGGATAGTACATAGTGTAAAAGAAGTCCCAAGGAACCATCAAGTAGGTAAAAACCATGTGTTGACATACCTAAGTACACTTGTATATAAAAGAAGCTATGGATACTAATCAAGTAAAACTTCCTCATAGAGCAATCCCTGGATGTGTATAAAATGTCAGTGAATCATAATTAGGATTATAATTGGTAATGGGCACAAAATTATAATAGTCTAGGTGAAAGTAAGATATGCCTAGGTCCAATGGAATATAAATGGTCTAGGTTATAATAGTCTAGGTTACAACTGTCTAGGTTACAATGGTCCAAGATAAAATGGTCCTAGTTACAACAGTCTAGGATCAATGGTCTAGGTTATAATGGTCCAAGATACAATAGTCCAAGTCATAAATATGATTTAAAAATGAGTAATTTCAACATAGGGTGAACCCAAGTAAGGGTATTTATAGATGATGGTTCAAAAGGTTGTCGAGTATAGAAATTATTGATATGTGTAATTTTCATTAGTTTTAGGATCTCTTCACCTACTAGAGTAGCCAATCTATATGCCCCTAAACCATAGTTTGTTGTAACTACATATAAACCTAGCTAATTGGGCTAAAACTTACCCTTCTTCTTGTGTTCAACATTAGTATTCTTTTAATTCTCTTTTAGGACAAATTATCTAAATTTAAACTCATGAGGGAGAATGCATTTTTTATACCTGTGACACAACATATTCTAATATGTTCTTAAATTATCCAAAGTAGCTAAATACTTGACATCAAGAAGTTTTATCTCTTACAACATGATAACTCTATAGTATTCATCATCAATAATGTGTTGCAAAGATGCCTATAATGAAGGTAACTCAATCTCAACTGGGATAATAGCCTCTATGCTAAAAATTAGGGAATATGGAGTGGCACATGTAGGGGTACAATGAATAGTATGGTAGTCCTAGAGGGTGGGAAATATTTTTTAATGTTAATTATGGCTAGAGTTATTGATAGTCTTCTTAAGGACTGTGATAATGGTTTTATTATATGTTTTCACTTGATCATTGCCTTGTGGATTGTATGGTGTGGATTTCATGTTTAAGTTTGAATAGGGTATAAAATGATTTAACATCTTTGTTCAAAAATGAATTGCCATTATCAGATATGATTTGGGTAGGGATACCATAACAACATATGATATGGTAATGGATAAACTTGGTGATTTTCCTATTAGTTATGTAAGTGAGAGGAATGGCCTTAATCCACTTAGTAAAACACTATGTAGTAGTAAGATTGTGTTTTTGACCATTAGAGGATGTTAGATTTATTTTTTTGGTAAGATCGAGACCTCATGTAGAAAATGGTCATAGTGTAGTAATCAGTTGTAGCAATAATGAAGGTGCATGTATAAAATTACCATGTTGTTGGAAAGAAACACACTTATTGATGCAATTTTAAACATATATCTCAATCTTGGGCTAATAGTATCCTATTCTTAGGAGTTTATTAGAAAAGGCCATATCACTAGTGTGGGTCCCACACATTCCTTTATGGACCTCTTTAAGTTATAATGTGGATTATACCATAGATAAATAATGAAGAAGCATTCCATCATATCCCCTATGATAAATCATGTTTCCAAGGAGGGTATAATAGGATAAGTGATGAAGGAATATTTTCTGGTTATTTTTGGAAAGGTCAAGAAGAAGAACTTGGTCATGAAAATAGTTATAAATGTCTTGGTACCAAGAAGGTTCAATTGGGAGACTGGGACCAACAATAGTGCAAACCCTCTCTGAATCAATTAATACATGAGCAAGATGTAGAAGGTTCTCAATGAGAACCTGATACTCTTTAACACTATTGGTAACTTGTATCATGGACCCAATTATTTCCATTGTATCAGTTGATCAGTTATTGACCCATAATGGACCCAATTATTTCCATTGTATCAGTTGATCAGTTATTGACCCATGGTACATGTTCAAATTGTAGTGACCTAAAATGTGACTTGAAATTATCCATAATATACTTGTAGGGTACAATCTTTTCATCCCTAGTATAATACTAATTTTTAATCTGATTAATGATTTATTGAGAGTCTCCATAAACCATTAACTGGTGGATTTCCCATTGTATCTCAAGATCAAGTCTTGCAATAAGGGCTTTGTACTCAACCATGTTGTTGGTGAAGTTGAAGCTGATATGAAATGCCTTTGGGATGAGATCCCCTTATAGCATAACTAATAAAATGTTGGATCTAGATCCATGGGATGTGAATGAGGCATCAAAATATAATTTATAATGTGTAGGTTCATGAACCACTTCATTTATCATCATTATAGACTCATCTGGAAAATTAAATGTGAGTGGTTGAGTATCTATGATAAGATCTTCAACAAGTTGACCTATGATGACTTGCCCCTTAATAGATTTTTAATTCTATTACTCAACATCAAATTCACTCAATATAATAACCCATTTATCCATATGACCTATAAGAGTTAATTTAGATAATAAGTACTTAAGAGGGTCCACCTTATCAATGATAATATTTTTATTGTTCAACATGTAGTGCCATAAATTTTGGAAAGTGAACACCATTGCCAAATAAGATTTCTCAATAGGTGAATAATTATGCTAAAAGGAATGAGAAAATATCACTCCAAGCTAGGATTATGAAGCATTGACAACAAGAATATCATGATAATATTGTAAACAAATGAAATGTAAAGATAAGGCAAATCAAATGATATTCAGAAAAAATATGTTTAATACAAAAGAGAGCCCTTGTTTAAGTATGTTAGATAATTATTCCTAACATGAACAAATAAAAAAATGTATAATTATTCATGAGTTGGTACAAAAAATCTCATAATTTTTTTAGGTGTGAGAGAATAAAGGTTGTTAGAAAAACCATCCTATATTTGTGTTAGGATAGCTTAGTTGTTAGTTTTTAGAATAACTAACTTATTATAGGATGAATGGTTATACAATCATTCTTATATATTGTATTTTTCTTGATTAATAAGATGGGAAGTTGATTGACAATCTATGTTTGAGACTTTAGGTCTTCATGTAATGGGCCTTTTTCAATATCTAGTATCAGAGCAATTTTTCTTGGACATCTGTGTAACTTTCATTCATTTGTTGATTTTATCAAAATGAATCATAGAATAGCATTATAGTTTAGACCACATGCAACTACTAATCACATATTTGTTTACCCTTGATTTCACACTACCATCAGTCTAATAGTATAGACCACTTGTGAAATGTCTGGCTCCAGCATCCACTTGCACTATCTCTCTTCAAAGATTCCATCTTATCCATTCCTTTCATAGTCTTTTTCACCCATCCTATCCATTGTTTTCATTCAATAAAAAAAATTATATATTAACTTTTGGGGTTTTCCTATATATTTTATTTTTAGAGTTTCTTCCAAATATGTGAAAAGAAAAAAAAAGAAATATATATATATATATATATATATATATATATATATATATATATATAATTTGTAAATTTTTATGGTGCCATATAAAATCAAATTAGGAGTAGATATCCATACAATATATACAAAATTTGAAATTGCTATTTGTATAAAAAGGACCAAGCTCATCCTTCATAATTCTAATTGAACACAAATCCACATTTGAAGGATTTTCAAGATTTCATTTTTGGTCATATAGTCTTTTTCAAGGTAGTATGGTTAAATGTTTGCATAGATCAACAATTTTCTTTTGGGTTTGACTATATAGCACCCTACATCACATGTTTGGATCTACATTACTTAACCTACAATTGTTCAATAATAAATCTCATCCCTTCTTGGGTCATCCATTATTCCAAATACTCCATGTGGTTAGATCCTCTACTTGTATCATATCTTTTGAGATACGGATTTGATATGATAAAACTCTCATCAATCTCCATATGGCATTCTTCTCCTCTCCATCAATCTCTACCTCTTTGCTCAGTGTTATCACTACCATTGTCATTGTCATCCTCTATTTGGCTTTCAATCTACCTCACCTCAACCATAGATATGTTGACACTTGCATTACATCATGCTCAATGATCTATGGCTCTCCCATCAATGACTGCACTTTTGCCTACAACTATTTTCATTCAAAGCACTGGTAGTCATACATCATCAAAACCATCCAAGCCAACCCAATTATGAATAACCTACAACATTCAATTTGGGATCCTTCCAAGTAGCAATGTTAAAATATCCATTCTTATCACTAATGGAAGTTAATGATAGAAAGTACACATTTTATGGTTTATATTTTATGTTAGGTTTGTGATATGTCATGTTTTATATATTTTATTTCATTATATTTGGTTTTTAGCATCCATTTTAAGTTTTATAATCATTGTATTTTTTTTATTGTGTTTTATATTTTTTATTAAGTAATGTTTTATATTTAGATTTATTTACGATTTGATTTTATAATGTTTTAATTTCTTGAAATCTTTTTATTGATTTTTTTATATTAAGTGTTTATTTTACTTTTGATATTCAAAGTTTTGTTTTATTGATTATGTTTTTAGTTTTGTTTTTTAATTTGTTTGGTTTTATAAGAATTCATTATATTCATGATATTGTGTTTTTTTAATCCAATAGTCAATTGAATTTTATGCTTACGTTTTATAGATGTCTTTATCTTATATCAAGATGAAGTCTATAGTCTTGTGTTGTCACTATTTATAATGTGTCTATTATCAAAGTTTGTCATAGTCTAGAGTTATAAAATAAACCTTAAAAGGTTTTTTGTAATAACAACCTTATCAAGCTTCTTAATGAATGTAATCAAATGCATTATTGGTTGAAACTGACATTTGATTTTCTCACCTCATATTAGAACTAAGGAGGGGAATGTTAGGAATCACTCCTAACGTGATCAAATAAAAATAATGTATAGTTATTGATGAGTTGGTGCAACAAATCTCCTAATATTTTTAGGTGAGAGAGAATAAAGGTTGTTAGAACAATCATCCTATATTTATGTTAAGAGAGGTTAGTTGTTAATTGTTAGAACAACTAACTTATTATTGGATGAATGGTTATACAATAATTCTTATATATTATATTTTTCATTATTAATAAGATGGGAAGTTGATCGATAATCTATGGTTGAGCCTTTAGCTCTTGCTTGTAATGGACCTTTTCTAATAAAGTAGGCAAGGCAAAACTAAAATCAAGCCTAACTAAGAAATGTGGGATAAATCCTCACATAAGACAAACTAAGAAAAGACAAATAACCCAGCTATAACCTATCAAGAATTATAAATACATACTCTAACACCTCCCCACCCCTCAATTGAAGCTAGGGGCTAAAAATATCCCAAAAAATGATATAATGACATATCCACATTATGAGTCTCGACAACTAGGCTTGATAAGGTACTCATGTATAATATATATTCATGAAGTGGAGAAAGAGAGAAAACCCATATGAAATAAAACTCTCCCCCAAAAGGTTGTAAAATAGGGAAGGAAGGAATTTATATGGAATCCCCCCAAAGATAGATGTCATTGATACTAAAGTTATTGATACTCCAAGTCAGAATCATAAGATGACAAGTGTTTATGTCGACATCCTCAGCTAGAATACTGTAAAAGATCCATCCACATCACATGATATTTCTTCTCTTTTCCAAAGGAATAAAATGCATGGTACACTAGAAGTCTACCCATTCCACAACAAAAGATGGAGGCAATAGTAGAAAAATCTTTGAATCGCATCCAAATCTAAAGTGTGGAATAGGTCTATCAATATCATGCACATGAACCAGATGTAATTTCATGAAAATGAACTAATTAGAAAAAATATATAAAATATTTTTTGAAATGATGTCCATGGGAAGTGGATCATAATGATCAATAAGTGCACTCTCACTAGCACTAGTAGAGTCCTCCAAAGTGATAAACTATGGTGGATCAAAATCTTTAATAGGATTAAAGGTAGGTTATATACATATATGTCCCAATTATAACAAAAAACAATCCCATAAAGGTGGCTCAATAAAAATAAGAGCAATGTCTATCATGAATGTATCATCACAAGAAATTATAGTAGGAGGAGAGAGTACATCAGCAAAAGATAAAACCTTACTGATAACATGACAAGGAGTTAGAGAAACATCATCCATATCACTGTCAAAATATAAATCATCACTAATAGGAGGAAAAGGAAGTGGAATAGAAAGATGTGGATTAAAAGAGGGTGCAAAAGACTTAAAAGACTTGGTATCTTTCTCAAATAAGGCTACAATAGCATCCCAAGATCCCTTTGGTGATGTGGAATCCATAACATGAATGTGCAAGTTATCTAAAACATTGAGGCATTAAGTGAAGAGCCTCATTTTGCATAGATGCAATCCAAGAAATATCTTTCTCATTAGTGAAGTTAGGAAGATCACCAAGTACTAATCTCCAAATGACTTTCAGCTGAAGGTGTATCTTCATTTTTATTTTCCAATTGGTGTAATTTGAGGTGTTGAGGGGATTCATTATCAAAATACAAATAATAAGTCAAGAATAATAAATAATGATCCCCCCAAAAGAAAAACTCCCAATTTAAAGAATGACGATGAACAAATAAACCCCCTAAAAAAGTGTAAGCCCCCTAGAATTTGGAAATTTATAATAGTAGTGAATTTTTACATAGTTATGACACCAATGGATAGATAATTTAAAACCATACGCTTTTGAAAAAGATAGAACTCAAATTTGAGTTACGGTTTAAAAGATATAAGCTTTGAAAATTCCCATAAATGGGTCAAAAACATTAAAAATTACACTATAAACTGATTTTAGTGACCAAAATGGAAATGAAGGTAGGATTCTAATGACACTTTGGAACCATCATCAAACTAAAAATGTTCTCAAAAAATCTAAATGGAAAAATAACCTTTCTAATGACCTCAGTGCATGTGCAAATGAATTTGACTTCCTCTTTTAAGAAAGAATACAACTTATAAAAGGAAATCATGAATGTATAATTGTTTAAGAGGAAATAAAGGAGTGTATTATAGATGGTGAAGTTGTATTAATCCTAGATAGGCACTCCAAATAATCTCCATATCTCCCACACACCTCCAATGCTTCATTAAAAAATAGTAGTTTCCTACCAATGTCATTCTATGCACCTCTCCCACTCCACATAGACCAAGACAAAATGCCACTTTTATAAAACTCAATGCTTTTATTCTCATTCCATATAGGCCTTTGGGATACTAGGGAGAAAATATTTAACTTATTTAGAATGCTAATCAAAAAATCCATGTTGTAAAATAAAAAATTCTCCTTTACCATGCTCTAGCACAAAAAAAATGATGCCTTAGCTGATCCTTGTAGGTGTAATATATTTTTATGGGAAAAAAATTTCACAATGCCACCATCCAAATAAAAGGAATGTAGGCCTACAAAATATGTTTTAGTTTTCCAATGCCTACCTATAAAAACATGCAGTCCAAAGGAGAATGTAGCACTGACCTTGGATGGTGGAAAATGTGCAGTCCCTAAGCAAATGGTAAAGTGCATCTTTAAATTTATAATGCCTTTCAAAAATACATCAATGCTTCTAGCCTTAAGAAGTGCATAGTCTAATAAATAATTTATACCACCAAGCTCCAAATGCAATGTTGTCTAATAAATGAAAAATTATAGTAGTCCTCTTTAAGCCTCCAGGTCCAATGCACCAAGGAAAAAATCTATGTTGATTTGGAAGAACAAAAAAATAACATCTAGCTCTTCCAACGTAGTGCTAAGGTGAATACTATGCTGAAAACAAAGACTAATCAAACCTTCTTCGACATCTTGGTACACCTTCTAACACCTTAGTAAAAGACTTAGATTAGATAGGAATAAATGGCTGAGGATTATTGTTTCTAATGAATGGCAAGGGGAAGTAGAAGCTCTTCAAACTGAATAACAACTTATCAATGGATGGATGAAAACCTTCATGGCTCTAATACCATGAAAGCAATGAGAACAATATGATTTCAATATAGGATTGTGAAGCATTGGTAGAAACAACATCATGATAAAATTGTTAAAAAAAATACAAAGACAAGGAAAATTAAATGATATTCATAAAAAATATGTTTAATATAATGGAGAGCCCTTGCTTAATTAGGTAAGGTAAAACTAGATTCAAGCCTAACTAAGAAATATGGGATAAATCCTCACATAAGACAAACTAAGAAAAGAAAAACAACATATCTAGAACCTAGTAAACATGATAAATACATACCTAACATATGCTCATATGTTACGAGTGCCTAGATCAAATAGTAAACTGCATATTCTTTACCTTGTTCATCATGTGGGCAAAGAGTCCCCTCATTGCATGTTATGTTGTTGATATATAAAGAGGAAATGATTGGCCAAGTGTTGGTAGTATTAATACTATTGAGTTTTCCAAGTATGTTTTGAGTTTTTTAGATGCTCTCTAACATTTAATATCCCACTTAAATTCAACAACTTTCTTCAATAGGTGCATAAAAGGTTGACACTTATTTGCTCGCTATGATATGAACCTATGAATAGATTAGATTTTACCCTGCAGGTTGTGGAGCTATTTTAAATTGGAAGGTGAAGGCATATCCATGATGGCCTTAAACTTAGTAGGTTCCACTTTAATCCCTCTTTTTGATACGATAAATCTTAGTAATTTTCTTGAAATAACACCAAAGATGCACTTTTTAATATTGAGATGAATCTTATATTCACAAAGTATCCCAAATATTATTCACAAAATGTCAGGATATCTAGCAAGGGTCCAAGATTCTGTTAAGATATCATCAACATAATCCTCAACTATATCATGCATCATGTCATGAAAAATGGTATTCATGGCACATTAATAAGTGGTACCAATGTTATTCAATCTAAAAGGCATGACTTGGTAACAAAATGTTCCCCATGGTGTTTTGAACATAGGCTTATGTTGGTTCTCTAATTCTATCTTAATCTGGTTATACCTAGAGAATTCATCTATGAGGTACAACATCTCATACCCTATAGTTGAATCGATAATAATGTCATTTTTGGTACGAGGAAATCATCCTTAGGACATACTTTGTTTATGTCTTTAAAATCAGTACACAAAAGTATGTCATGTGGCTTTTTACTAACTAGGAATATATTTGAAATCCATTCAGATTAGTCTAGTGGTCTTATGAAGATAGATCCCAATAATTTATATATCTCCTTTTTCACTAATATTATAATATGTGGATGCATTTTCCAAAAAAAATTCTTTACCATCTTAGCATATGGATGTACTACAAGTCGATGCATGACCAAGGCAAGGTCCAGGCTTGGCATGTTTGAATAAACCCATGTGAATATATCAATAAAATCCCTCAAAATAGTGATAATATAATCATGATCTTTGCTAGTGAGGGAGATTATAAGATAAAAAATTGTAGGATCTTCATATGTTCTAAGGTTTAATTCAATCATATTCTCCATAATGAGTGTGAATCTATCTTCTAAAATGGTAGGCAATACTTGATATGGATCTTCTTATTCAGCTATTGCTTGAGTCCAAAATATCATCAAATTAAGAGGAATATAAGTCTGCCTATTGGAATCAAGATGAATGAGAGGGGGGGGGTGAATCACTCTTTAAAATCTTTCTTTCAATTCAACTTAAGCATTCATGAACATTCATTCAAGCATGTAGATCAAATAATGATTAAGTAACCATAAATATATGCATGAAACATAAGAAAATAATATAACACAAATTATATGTGGGAAAACATAAATGGGATGAAAATCCATTGATATATGCAAATTCATTATATTCCTATAAGATAAACACCAACTTTTATGAAGCACCAACTTCACATGGAGAACCAACCCCAACTAGTTAAGCACCAACTCATCTAGGCTTTTATAAGCACCTAATTGTAAGGAGGACCCAACCCCCTAGATGATTCATCACCAAATAAACCACCTAAAAAAATTTATCACCTTTATAACACTTTTTTATCATACAAAAAATGATGATTTCCTTCTTCAGATCTTCTCTCTCTTTAAACCCTCTCAAATTGCCTTCTAGACTTCTTTGCTCAACTAGTCTTCTTGACTTGATTAGGTCATATGACCTTGACTTTAATATACATAATCTATATCAAAAATTCATAAAAACTCTTCTACACACCTTTTATGTTATGAAATTCCTTCTTCTACTTACCAAATGTTCTATATCATTCACTTATTCCACCACTCACCAATAGGCCTAAAATTGCCTAGTATTTAAACAAGTTTCTTGTTCATATCCTTCTTATTCAGCCAAACACTTTTATCCTCTTATTTAAAACATTAAATTAATCTTATTACATCTCATATTCATATATCAAACTTTATTTGAGTCCCATTAGGTTTTTTATACTTCAATTAGGCCTTATCTCTCCTTTAGGTCTCATGGAGACCTAATCCCATTAGGCCTACTTAGCACACGTTATTCTTTGGTCTTATTGGAGCCCATTGAAACAATTCACACCTAATTAAAATATCATATTCCACACACATATACCCATAATAAACTCATTTTATCTTCATAACTCCTTTTAGCTCAAACCACTATTTGGAGCACACCATTAGTATTATTCATATTAGCCCTGTGCATACCCAGAAAGTTTGTCTTGAACAACTAAATCATAAGCAAAAATTTGACAAGAAACCATGGAAATAAATCATACATACATAATATAAATTAAATTAATGTCATCACCATATAATTTATACTTAATAACTTATGGCAAAAATACCCAAACCTTTCTCTGCAAAGAAACCACTCAAACCTACCAACTAGCCTCAAAACATAGTCATGGAAACATGAACTTATAACACTTGATAAAACACAATCAAGGAAATAAAATGAATGAATAAAATATTGAAACACCCTTATAAAAATATTAAATAAAAGGATCATAATATCTAAGGTCACCTATTGGTCTCGTAGACTAATTTGTTAACCTTCTCTTTCTCAGACCTTACTCAGCCAAATAATCCATTTTGGCTTCAATGTTCCAACTTGTTGCACTAAATTAAAAGATTATAAAAATAATGTATAGGTAATTCAAGTCCCAAAATAAAAAATTATGTGCATATATATATATATATATATATATATATATATATATATATATATATATATATATATATATATATATATATATATATATATATATATATATATAAAAACTTATGTTAAAGAGTCTTTAACTCATCACTGCAACTTTCTTACCTAGATCTACAAGTTTAACTTCAAAAATAGTCATGGTGAATATGACCTTCAACACCTATGTAGACACTTTCATAGAATTTTGATGCATGTGGATGATCTTATGAAATAATTATTAAACTCTTATATATAAATATAATATGTTCAAATAGAAATATTGGTCTTGCAAACCAATCTCATGAACCACCTTCATTGTTCCATTTTCACTAGACAAATCAACTTATGAGCAGCATTTTCATCATATATAATGATATCCAAAACAAATATCCAACATTAAAATGTACTATATGAATTTAAAAACATATCCATGTACTTTAATTCATCCCTAATTCATGATAACACATCCCTAATCAACTTCTCACTTTTTCTTGGTATTCTCACTATCTGCACCATTAGGTCTATTAGTAACTGGTCAACTTGGATGACTAGTTTAGCACCAATAAGGGATAAAATTTGATAAAAACTATCATGTCTTAAAATAAAATTATCAATATTAAACCTTCATCAATTTGTAAAATTTGACTTGGTCAAATCTGACTGCTACATCAAATCTCTAAGAAACAAGGCCTTTCTTATAGGGTCCACTCACTCTCCTGACAAACCAATCAGACCTAAAGGTCCCTAAGAGAGTTTGATAAATTATTAAATAACTTAAATATCCATACAAAACTATTCTAATCATTTTATAACAATATCTTTCATATTGGGTCATTTTTAGGGTTTTAGAGAGGGTTAACACTATTTCTAGTGTTAACAATTGTAAAAAAGGGATTGTCCCTCATTTATAAAAATAATTCCTAGATATCTTAGCTAGGGCCCTTCCTAGTCTCTGCTCAAAAACTCAAGTTTCCATAGAGAGGTTACACATACCAATGAACACTTGAAATTTCTTCTTAGGTTGAGAACCCTTTATTTTGTGTACTCAAAAAACCTTAAAACCACTTTTCATGCCTTTTATTATAAAATTTGACCTCATACTTGGTAAACACACTTGGTAAAACCTATCACACCACTAAAAATTCTTATATGTTCATTATTACCTTGTAAATTGATCATGATACCCCATCTATTTACCATCTCTCTTTTTGCTCTTTTGGTTTGACCTGTAAGTCACATTAGGCCTTGAAACTGACCTTCATATCTCTTTCCATTATATCTCGACCTTATATACATGATAATACAACATATCTCATAATAAAATAATGTCAAAAATTATTCATATGTTTTTTCAACATCTCATGTTGGCTTATTAGGCCAAGTAGGGTCTAGAGGTGGTCTAGTTGCATACTAGGTCTGTAGGTCTTACCCTTATAGGCTTACCCTAAGACTAACCTAAGTGATCCAAATCCTCATAATCATTATAAAAAAATATTATATAACCTCTTATTCATTTTTTAATCCATATTACTAGGACACCAAGCTCATACCTTCTCATAGAGTCTCTTTATGTTATGACTAATGTCATGACTAGGTTTCTCAAGCACTTGAAGCTTGACAACTAACCTTAAAACACTAATTGATGATTATACACCTTGATCCCATGAATTTAATGATTTCAAAATAATATCATTCCTCTATAAATACTTCTTCATGTTAATCATGCACATGCTCATGTTATGACCAAGCTTTTCAAGACACCTTATACTTAATGACTGGTATTCAAACATGCTTACCTTGGCCTAAACCTTGACATAAACATTAAAAGAATAATTATGTTTCCTTAAAATTTTATCTTAATAAATAGACAATATGTTCCCTTCAAGTTATCTCTTATCACATGACTTCCTTGTCACATCAGGTACACAATCTCATACTTCACAAATCACTCACCATGCATCTTTACAAGATGCACTTTGACATCAATGAAATCAACCTTGACATCAAATGACATTAACCTTGACATAAATAATAACACTTCTCAAGAAACTCATCTTTTTTCATTGATGTAAAAACATTCTTCAAACTGATCACTCTCTTCTCCCTTCTTAAACGTTCTCCCCCTTTGACATTAATGACAAAGGATATTCAACAAACTACCATCTAGAACCACATCTTCTTGTAACATATGTTATTAAGAATTTGAGGAAATAATATCCCCATTAATCCATGCATACATATTTTAAAAATAAATCAAATTAAAATATCAATTCAACATAGATAAAGGATAGTCAACAACCTAAATAGCTCCCCCTAAAACCAAACATCCACCATGCTTCATTTAATTGAAGAGTGTCTTCATGAATCCTAATTAACTCACCCCTTTACATACAGAACTAAAAAAAAACCATTTTAATATATTCTCATATCAATATGATCTCACAAGACTAAGTATCCTTCAATACCCTTTTAGGCTTGATTGGCATTATAAGTTTGATCTCTTCATCATCTATTTGATCATCAATATGAGCTGACAATGGTTATTCTTGACTAGATTTCACATTTGAAGTATGTTATATAATAAAAATAGTCCACTTGAGCTTTTAGATTGATAATGACTCATCTTTTCTATTGTTGGTTTCCATACATTCATTTATCTTCTTTCTTGCACTTTAGGGGCTTCAAACTTCCTATTTTGACTTGATGACCTTCTAACTCTATTAGGATAGAATATTGTAATGTGTCCTACCTTATTCCAAATATAGAAAACCACCTTATATATAACTCTTTATTGATGTGAATTTTGACTCCTTTCATAGTCCCATGAGTACTCATTCTTATAGGGTCTTCTATACTCTCTTGCTTTATGACCAAACTGACTACATACAAAATAGTAATCATTGAATTAACTAGCTTACCTTATATCATTCAATTGTTTGATATGTCTTTTCATGTTGAAATTCTTGTCTTCAATAGCCTTCTCTTTTACTTGAGCTTCCACTTTTTGATGTTCTTTAAAAGCAAGACCTATCTTATCACTTGCAGACTTTTGACTACTCAATATATCATCTAAATCCTGAGTGTTTTTTTCAAACTTCACAAATATTTTCACCTTGATAGATGTTTGATCCAACTTAGATTTCAAAGATTCTACTTAAGTTTCATACTTAATGCATTCTTCATCTTTATCCTTTAGGCTTTTATTGACTACTTCCATCTATGCCTTAACTTTATTAATGATCTCATCATACTCCTTGGAAGTGTTACTTATCCTTTTCTCAAACAAGATAATATTCTCCTCATAATTCTTAGAAAATGATATTAGTTTGTGATTCTTTATCCTTTAAACTTACACTCCTCTAAAGCACTTACCAACTCTACCTTAAGGTTCACTTTATATTTTTCTTCATCTGATTCTCGATCAACTATAAAGACTTTGACATTTAAGAAACCCTCATTGTTTGATTATATGGCCATGAATAAAGTTTCATTATTATCATCTTTAGGTTTAGTATTTCCATCATCACTCTCAAATACACTTGAGTCACTTACATCAGAAGAGTTACCTTCTTTAGTATAGAAACTTATTTTATTTTTGAATGTTTATTTCCTATCTTCTTACTTTTTGAACTCCTTATTATTGTTATTAGGCATATAGACCTTCTTGTCATCTTTATGATGTTCATCATGTTATTCATTATACTCAAATTTATCCTTGTTAGGAAACTTGGATGCAAAGTGACCAATATTACCACAGTTGAAACATTTGAAGGGCAACTTACCCTTGTACTTACCTAATACAAACCTTAATCTCCTTACAAATATGGCTATTAGTTGATCATCATCAACATCTAAACATTCTTCATCCTTGACCTTCTTGGATTTTTAATTATTCTCAACTTTTAAATTTTTTTCCTTCTTGGGATGTCTTATTTCATTTGTTCTCATCTCATAGGTAGTGAAGATGCCATGAATCCCATCCATCTCTAGCTTATCCAAATCTTGCATCTCCTCTACTGCAAATACCTTAGAATCAAACTTAGGATTTAGTAATCTCAATACCTTTTGAAAAATTATATATTTTTTCACCTCTTATCCCAATCCTCTAATGATATTGATAACTTCATCAACATTCAATATGTAATATGCAATGGTTTCATCTTCATTCATTTTTAGACTTTCAAACTATCTATTAGGTTGTGGAGCTAAAAGCTTCACTGATGCAAACAGGAGAGGAGGTTGCTGAAGGTTGCTGAGTTGCAGAGAAGTTGGGGTCGGTCTGATCAGCTGACGTCGGTAGGATAGTAGAGAGAAGCAATCGACATCGGTCATATATCGGTCGACGTCGGTCACCTCCAGGCAGACAGGGACAGACGTCGGTCGCCTATGTGGTTTGACTGCGAGCTAATTACGGGCAATTAGCTAACGAACCAAGTGTTTGCATGATGAGTGATAATTTTAGACTCATAGCTGTGGATCTAATTACTGTAATTAGATGTCTAATTATTGTTTGATGAGATCTATATAATAGACTCATGGTTGTATTGGAAAAGTGTTCTAGTTTGAGTTGAGCAAAGTTTGCTCCTTCTGTGTGTGAAGTGAGTAAGGGTGTTCCTCCTAGTTCCCTATTAGTGCCAAGCTTGGTACTGGTTGGAGAATCATAAGGACTTGGTGAGGCAAGGACAAGGGTTCTTCAGGGTGTAGAGTGATCTACATGGTAAGTAAGATCGTTGATCTGCAGGTGTATGTGTGTGCAAGGTCAAGGTTCACAGGTGTGCAGAACCGTGTTTGATTTGCAGGTGTGCAAGATCATATAGACAGCAACACAATAGGGCACAGTATCAGGCAGGATCTACTTGGAGTATAGGTGTGTACTCGGATAGAACAAGACAGGAAGGCAAGGGAGTTCCTTCCATAAGTATGGTCTGTTGAATTGCAAGTTGTTGCAGATTCATGGGAGATCTACTTGAAGTACCTTGAGTACTTTTTGAGTATGTGGAGTACTTGTGGAGTGCGTGGAGCACTTGTGGTGTGTGTGGAGCACGGGAGGTGAACACCAACTCTGTATTTGAGTTGGGTGTTGGGACCTGAAAGGGAGAGCTTTGGGGAGAAGAATTACTGTTCACTTGAGGTGTGGGAAACCTCTGTAAGGTGGTGGAGAAGATGTGGGATATTCTCTATTGTATTCTTTTCTGTATAAAGTGTTAATACAAGTTGTGTATTGTCTCTCATATGCTGTGTTATTTTGAATTCTAGTTACTTGGTGAATCTGGTTATTTTCGCATATTATAGTTGCTTGGTATTTGGTAATCAATTGTATGCTTCCGGTGTTCCGCACCCTGACACTATCTTTGGTGGGTCTTGCATTTATCCATCTTCAACTTGGTGTCTCATTCATAGATGGTCTTAAATTTGTACATCTCTTTAGATGATACACAGTGCATCACCTTAATAATCTCTACCTTTGATAGTCCATAAAGAATGGCATTCATTACCTTTGACTTATTTTCACTAACCTTCTTACATGTTGCATTAGTTGGGGTAATATAAAGATCACTATAACCATTCACAAATGATTGAAAGATATCATGACCTTGAGAAATAAAATATCATCTTGGCATTCCAAAAGGCATAATTTTATCCATTAAATAATGGATCCTTATTGATATAGAAACCACCTTGAGCTTGTTGACTAAACATCCTTACTTTTAGGATCTCCTTTAGATTTTAGACATGCTTCAAAAGGCCAAGCTCTAATACCATATGTTGGAAGCAATATGAATGAGAGGGAGGGGTGAATTAGTATTTAAAACCTTTCAATTTAACTTAAGAATTCATGAACATTCATTCAATCATGTAGATCAAATAATGATTAAGTATCCATCCATATATACATGAAACATAAGAATACAAGATAACATAATGTATATCTGGGAAACCATCAAGGGAATAAAAACCCACTAATATATATAAATGGACTATAGTCCTTTAATACAAATACTAAATTTAGTGAAGCAACAACTTCATATGTATCACCAACCCCAACTAGATAAACACCAACTCGGCTAGGATTTAACAAGCACTCACTTGCAAGGAGGCACCATCCCCTTAGATGAATCAACCACCTAAAACATTTGATCATATTCAAAATAATTTGTTTCTCATACTATAGATGATTATCTCCTTTTTTATCTCTACTCTCTCTTCAAACCCTCTAAAACTATGTTCTATCAACTAGTCCTCTTTCTGACTTGATTAGGTCATATGGCCTTGACTTTCATATATACAATCTCTATCAAAACTTCATCATGGTTCCTAAACACACATATTGTTGAGTTGTGGAGCTAAAAGCTTCAAATCTTTTGCAAATAGGTGGAACAGGAAGGTTGCTGAGATCCAGGAGCACTGGCGTCGGCAGAAGGACCGACGTCGATCGTGACCCAGTGCAGAAGGCCACCGGCGACGGCAGGGAGTCGGCCGACATCAGCAGAACCAGACTAGCAGGGACCAACATCAGTCGCCTGTGTGTTCCCAAACTGCTCGTTACATGGACAGTTAATTAAGTGAACGAAGTGTTTGCATGTAAAGGCCAGTTAGAGTCTTTAGCTGCGAGGATAATTGTCTAAATTAAGAGTCTAAGTTAGTGTTTGAGTTAAGGATCTATTTATAGACCCATTGGCATGTATTGTAATTAAGGCATGAAATAGAAAGGAAGGCAAGTAAGTTGCTTCCATTATAAGATCATTGAGTTTCAGGTTGTTGCAAGCTCATAGGGGATCTACATGTGAGTATGGTCTGTTGAATTACAGGTTGCAGGTTCATGGGAGATCAACTTGAAGTACTTTTGAGTGCTTGGTGAACTGGTAGGGTTATTACTGACTAGTTGGAGAGGTGAACACCAATTCTATTTGTGAGTTGGTTGTTGGGACCATTTTTTGTGTAGGAGAGTGTTGTGTGAGAAGAATTATTGTACACTTGAGGTGTGGCAAACCTCTGTAAGGTGAAAGAGTGTGGCAGCTCTTTGTTGTATTCTTTTCTGTAAAGTGTTAATACAAGTTAGTGTATTGTCTCTCATATTCTGTGCTATTGGTGAATTCTAGCTATTTGTGTTTTTGGTTATTTCTGCATTTATAATTGCTTATATTTGGTAATCATACTGTGCTCTTTCTGAGGAGCAAGATCCAACAAGAGGAATCAGAATAGAGGTGTGTTTATTCTTGGACTTCCCTGACAAGAATAGCTGCAACCTATACCTATACCTGTACTTAGTCTAGTTTGTTCCCTTGGCTTTGTATCCCTCCTCAAGATCACCCTTGAAGACCAACCACCACAAACTTGTAGTGTAAAACCTGTCATCCAAATCACCTGCCACATCCACATCTACAATCATGTAGAAATTAACCTAAACCTGCATAGCATGTGCACCTGCTGCTAGTCCCTGTAAGAATCCACTGAATTGTCCTCCAATGGTTCTCTCCTGGATTGGCTCCAACTTGTGACAACTCCCACTGCTTGGGAAAACTCAGGTTTAGTACATACCATGCACTCAACCTCATTATGTGAATCAAGACACCTGTTCATAGAACTGTCCAACCATCAGCGTGCTAACCGGTTTCACACAATCATCCTGAAACAAAGTCAACATATGACCTACCATGTCTCTAGAACACACTCATGCCAAAGAATCTTGCTGCTCCCAGATTCTCCATGACAAACACCTGAACTAGCTTTACCTTTAGTTCAGCAATACCTGTATATGTAACCCTGCAACAAGCACATCATACAGAAATAGGATAGTGTAGCTAATACTATCCAACCTAGTAAAGAGAAACACAATGATCAAACCTCCATTGCCCTGCAACTAATTCAAGACCATATACCCTGATCTTCCATCTCATGTATCCATTTCTGCTCTTCTTTATCCTGAACATCCATTCATATCTCAGTGCTTACTTCTAGCTGGCCACTCTACCCAAAACACCTATTTGGTTCTCCTCCAAGGAATCACATCCTCATCCATGCCTAGCTCTCACTGTTTCCTGGATCTACCTATTCTGCTTCTTCAACAACTTCCTGGTCCTATGCCATAAGTGAGCAATAAGTAGTGTAAAGAAGGGAAATGATGAATTTAAGAACTTACTTACACCTTCAATCCTCCATATGGGTGCTTGAGACTCCATGACAGCTTGCTGTCCACCCAAAATTCATCTCAGTAACCGATGCCGGTCACATCTCAGTCTGCAGATGACCGAAGTCAGTTTCCTGCGACTGCCACCTTGCCGACGTTAGTTTCCCCTAGCCGACGCCGGTCAATATCTGCCCTGAGTCACCGATGTCGGTCTGCACATAGCCGACGTCAGTCCTTGTCTGGACGCCGATGCCGATTTTCCTGCCGACATCGGTCTCTGTGTTTTTCTTGTGAGACCTGACTTTTTCTCGCGAGCTCTTTTTGGATCAAATCCTTGTCTAAATCACCCTTGCTCTGCTCAGAATTCTTCTGCATCTTGTGCTGAACTCTATCCGTCACCTTCTCCTTAAAAAATAAGGCTTTTCTATTCTTGTCACTAACATCAGGTTCCTCAAGAAACGTTACCTTCTTCTTCTGCATACAGAAACCATGATCCATACCTTCCAAATCTGAAAGCATATCCTTTGACTCAAGAACAAGCATCTCTTTCTTGTCTATGTGACCAAGCCTATCAAGCCACATCTCTGAATCTACAGCTGAAGTAGAAAACCCAAAAAGAGAATCAATAGTACAAGTAGATAGATAAAGTGTACCTACTTTCTTACCTCTAGCTACAACAAGTGTACCCTTGGTAACCTTCCAAGAGTCTGTTGTGAGAGTTATTGTGCAACCCTCATCACCCAAACTTCTAACAGAAATTAAATTCTGCTCTAGAACTGGGACATGCATGACTTCTTTTAACACCCATGTGTTACCTGTCTACAGTTTCAGCTTCACTTTCCCTTTGTAAACAATCTGACAAGGCTTACCATCCCCTACATAAATTTCTCCAAAATCTCCCTGGACATACTCATGAAAAAATTCCCTATGTGGGGATGCATGAAAAGAGGCACCAGAATCTAAAACCCAAGATTCTACTTTATCCAAAGAACATACCAGAGCATCCCATGCAGCATAATCTGCAACGTCTGCTTCTTCTTCATGTTCTTCATGCTGATTTGTACCTGATCTGCAATCTCTCTTTAAGTGCCCTTGCTTTCCACACTTCCAGCAGGTTATTCTGCCATACCTGGACTTGGATCTCTTGCCTGTCTTGGACCTTGATCTCCCATGCTCTATCTTTTCTCTTTGCCTTCCTCTACCTTCAACACTCAAAGCATTTCTTGATGATTCACCTGTGCTATTCCTGCGTATCTCTTCATTCAAGATCACACTTACAACATCATCCACTTTTAAGACTTTTAAAGGAGACACAGTATTAGAAACTGCCATTACCAAACCTTCCCAACTTCCAGGTAATGAACACAAGATTAAGAGAGCTCTAATTTCATCATCAAATACAATATTGACTAAACTTAACTGGTTTACCAAACCATGGAAATCACTAAGATGGCTATGAACAGATCCACCTTCCAACATTTGCAAATTAAATAAACGCTTCATAAGAAATACCTTATTAGAAGCTGAGGGTTTTTCATATAAATTTGCCAAAGATTCCATCAAATCCACTGTTGTCTTACACTGTGATAAGCTAGAAATCACAGATGATGCAAGACTCAATCTAATAGATCCCAGAGCCTTCCGATCAAGAACCTCCCATTCTTCATCTTTCATATCTGAGGGTTTGCAAGTAACCCCTCCCAACGGTAAGTACAAATCTTTTTGATATAGATAATCCTCAATCTGCATCCTCCATAATTGGTAGTTCTTGCCATTAAACTTTTCCATCCGTAGCTTACTGTCTTCTGTCATTGCTCAACTCCCACTCAAACAGAAACCCTGTGAGTACCTGTAATCAAAACACACTAACCAAATCTAATCCAATCTGTTAGTATCCCAACCAAAAGCTCTGATACCACTTGTTGGGGGATCAATCCAACAATAGATTACAATTGTGACAGCAATAAATGTGGAATTAAATCAGATTGACAAGTAATTAGAATGATAATAGCAAGAACAAGAGATACAAGAAAACACCCTGAAAACTTGTATTAACAAACTCTTTACGAAAGGAATACAATTGAAGAAAGCTTCTTTCTTCCACACCTCTCCTAGATGTATAGATCTCTCAATAGATCTCTATTCCTCAAGAGCTATCTCTCTCAAGAACAATCAACTCCAACAAGCCTGGATTGATTCAATTTTGTACTGTTCTTCACACACCAATTCTTACACAATACCATAAGCTAGGAAGATCTAATTCTTCATATAGAATTAGGAGACTTGAGCATGTACTTCCAACAAACAGTTAAACCACTTAAACAAGGGCTCTAAAAATAGTAATGCCAATAATAGAGACATGAGCTTGAGTCTACAACTCAAACTTATCATGCAAACACTCGCTTCTGTCCACGAAAATAGCTTTCTGGACACGTAGGTAACCGACGTCGGTTCCTGCTGCTTGTTTGTGACCACCGTCAGCCAACCCTCTGTCGACGTTGGCATCTCTACAACTGCCTGTGACCGACGTCGGTCACTCCTGACCGACGCTGATGTCTGTGTAGACCTGAACCTAATAATGAATGCTCCTTGGTGAAGTTTTTAGCTCCACACCCAACCCCAACTAGATAAACAACAACTCGGCTAGGATTTAACAAGCACTCACTTGCAAGGAGGCACCATCCCCTTAGATGAATCAACCACCTAAAACATTTTATCATATTCAAAATAATTTGTTTTTGATACTATAGATGATTATCTCCTTTTTTATCTCTACTCTCTCTTCAAACCCTCTAAAACTATGTTCTATCAACTAGTCCTCTTTTTGACTTGATTAGGTCATATGGCCTTGACTTTCATATATACAATCTCTATCAAAACTTCATCATGGTTCCTAAACACACATATGATGGTCTACAAGACCTTATTCTACTTACCAAATGTTCTATATCATTTTCTTATTCCACCACTCACCAATAGGGCTTAAATCACCTAGTATTTATACAAGTTTCTTATTCATATCCTTCTTGGTTAGCCAAACACTTTTATCTTCTTAAGTCAACCATGGAATTATTCTTAAGACATATCATAGTCATAGATAAAATGTGATTTGAGTCCCTTTAGGTCTAACTTAATTCAATTAGGCCTTATCTCTCCTTTAATTCTCATAGAGACCTAATCCCATCAGGCATACTTAGCACATGTTATTGTTTGATCTTTTTGGAGTACATTCAAACACTTCAAATGGTAGGTGTATACACACAATATTTTCACACTTTTATCAATTACTAATGTTTTCTATCTTACAGTAACTCATTGAGTCTCAATCTCCCTAAGTGCACTCCCTACGGGGTGTATTGGGAAAGGGGTGGGCAGACCACTAGTGCTTCATAGAAATTTTATCCCTTATTACCACTTATTACCAATCCAACTAGCTTCTAAAAACATTACCTCATTAGTTTACTCCTCATTTGCACACTCTTCTAGTATTTTACCACATATCGTACCCTTTTTCCTAACCTTAAACCCTTTTTAATAGTTTACATGATTGGGTTGACTGGGTCGACCTTGTACTCTTATTGGTGGAACTCATTTAGGGTCTAGCTCAGCTCTTGGATAACCTAGCCTATGACCTAGTTTATCGATAACAATACTAGGTCGACTGGGTTGACCCTGTCGACTAAAACTTTTGGAAGGGTTTAGGGTTAAATTCGCCTATATAAACACATCCATTTTGTCATTATTAGAGAGAAATCAAGAGTTATTATTCATTTTCACTTCTTTATAATCTACTCTTCTACCATTCTACTTGAGGAGTCTTAGCTTAGGGTTTATAGTTGGAGAAGAATCTAGTCTTGTGGAGAAGTCTTGGATGCTTTGGCCTTTTTTAGTGATCCTTACAAACCACAAAAACCTCTTTTAAAGCACCTTTAGCCAAGGGATATATTGAGTCTCAATGGGGTCATCTTTAGGTAAGTATATCTAACTTTACTCCTCTTTTTAGTAGATAAAAGTATCATAAATAATGGATTTTGAATAATATTACTCTTCTTCTCCATGTATTAGGGTATTTCTTATACATAGCTTAATTAGGATTCTATTATGCATGTTTATTTTTATTTTTTAACTAACATGTTGTGCCATAAGATTTGGTGAGCACTAGATTAGATTTATTTGCTTTACTTGATATTAGTTTAGTGAATATGAAAACATAGGACTTAGTTAGGTTTATTGCATGGTTTTTCTTGACTGGAAGCTTTGGAACCCTCCCTAGTGATATTATTTATGATAAGATATCACATAATTGGGTATACTAGATCCACATATTGGTTATGTTTTTTATTATCTAATGTATCCCTAATCAGAAGTGTATACATGATCTATCTTCTTTGAGCTAAGATTGATTTGTAGATCTGATGCATTTTTAATTGCATACATTCTGGTGAACCTAACATGAATCTAACCCTTGTAGGTTTTCTTTCCCATTTTTCATTATTTATTATTTTTCTATATTTACGATACTAGGTCAACAAGGTCAGTATAGTTTCTAACTTCTATGTGCATGTTTAACACAGTCTCATAAAAAATGACTCTATTTTTTCTATGTAGGTCTTCATCAGATACAAGTTACTGGATCAAATAGGTTGACATAATATTCTTATTTACTTACATATATGAAACTAGGTTAAATAGGTCAACATAGTATTCCATATAGCTTCCAAATAACATACTAGGTTGACCAGGTTGGTGTAGTCATCTTAACAGGCTTTAGTAATAGCGAATTGTAGAACTAAGTTGACCTAGTCAACACAGTTAGCATAATTTACAAGAAATATTCAAGACACTTTAATAAAAATCTCACAATCCTCAACTCTTCCAACCCACCAAGTTTCCTTTCTTTTTCTCTCTTTCAACACAATTTTTCCTTATAGTTCTATTTTAAAAAGTTTGTAGTCTTTAAAATTACAATCATACAGCAAACTAGGTCAACTTGGTCGACCTAGTTTTGTATTTTATCTTCTATTTGAAAGACTAGGTCAACCTAGTTGACTTAGTTCTTAAGGAATCTTGCTTCTACAGTAAATTAGGGACCCTATCAACTCTATTATATAATGTTTGCATACACTCTCATTTAAATCAACTCTATACTATGTTTCAAATTAGAATTAATAACTATATACTAGTAATTACTTCACACTTTCACTTTTATTTGTTTGCATGCTTAGAATAGATCACATAGTCTAATTAGGTATTTTTTCAATATACCATTTAGTTTCACTATTTTTTTCTAGCTTGCACACACTACCAAATCACATAATTTCAAAATGCATTTAAACATTTGTCTACCCAAGGCCTACCTACTTGGATTTCATCACCAACGAGGAAGCCGACTTAGTTTTCTAGACAAGTATAAATATAAGGTTAATTGTATATATTGGCAAAGCACGTGACACCCTTATCACTATAAGATTGTGAATTAAGGGGGTAAGCCCCAATACCAAGCTAGTACCATTGCCAACATAGATCTTTTTTAGCCTAAATGTCTTGAAACCATTCATAGATTGCTTTCTAGTTCCCTAATTTTAGCCAACTTCCCTATCATGCTTAAAATAACACTTTCGAATAATCTAAAAACATTTAGTATGACCACTTAGTTAGTATTTACTTTTCAAGTTGACTTCTTGATCTTTTCTCATTATATGTTATATTGTAAAAACTTACACTATGTGCCTCAATTGGATCATTCTCATTGACCCAATTGATTGTTTGCTTACTTCCATTTCTTGTTTTTAAAGTAAATTTAAACATGTTTACCTATTTTTAGTACACTATCATTTTATTTAACATAGACCCTTACAAACTATTTTCCTCCTTACCTATAGTACTAAGTTTACCTAGCTGACTCTGTATCTCTTTTACTAGTCAAATTACAATACTAAGTTGACCCAATCAACTCTATACTCTTATCAAACTCTATTTTTTCTAGTTTGTATTATTTGGTCAACCCAATTGACTCTATACTCTTATTTTTGTCATGTCTATCTAAATTAGTTCTTTATTTCTCCTTCCTTAGCATTTTATTCATTTTTATCAAATCAGCATGAAGTCCTCTATTACAATCTTCTTGGACAACCTGAATCCATTTAAATACTATATGGGATGTTAATCTCTCCCTCTATTTTCCTCCAAAGAGACCCCTCACTCTTGTAGCACCTCTTCCCCTCCATCTATGGATTATAGCATGGTTCAAATCACACCTCAAGATAAAGTAGGTGGATTTGATCCTTTTTGTACCTATCAAGAAAAATTATCATGTTCAATACTTTCAACATAATGTGGGAGTAATTGACACAAATATATCTAATAATCCATAATCTAATAACCCTCCCCCTAATACAAATTTGAGGAATTCTCCTAAAAACACCAACCCATCAATTGATATGACTCAACTTCTTGCATAATTTATACAACAAATGAACATAATACAAACTTCTAATACCTCTCAAATGATTAAATTACAACATCATTTGATCAATATGGTTAATCAACCTCTAGCTCTCACTCCTCAAGCTAATCCACATTTTATTCCTCCACCTCTTAAAGATGCCTCAAGAAATGTTATTCCTCAACCTATAATGAATAAAAAATGCTTTAAAACATCCACAATAATCCTTTAGTTCCTTTCATTATATCCATTAATATTGGTAATATATATCCAACTATCAAGTATGATGGGACTAAAGACCATGCATCCTTTCTCAAAGCCTTTATCAATCTTTACAAAGAGTGGATCCAAACTAATACTTTCACCAAAACTAAACTTATAGTTAAAACCTTCAATGGCAATGTATTAGAATGGTAAAACCAACTTCCCCAACATTCCATTTGGTAACTTAAGGATTTAGTCAATCCTTTCATTAAGGATTTTTAACATAATGATCTTCCCAAAAATTATCTTAGCCATTTCATCAATGCTAAGCAAACTCCCATAGAATCAACTCATGATTTTATTAAAAGATGGAAATATTTGGCCCATAAAGCCAATCATAACATGACTGATGACAATTTTTTAAAATTCTTATAAATTCTTTAACTCCTCTTCAATATAAGGTTCGCACTTTTGTTCCTCAAACACTTAGTGAAGCTCTTGACCAAGCTAAATCTGAAGACTTTCTCATGAAGCAATTTGAACCTAATCCTAAATTCCTTAAAGGGTATTTTCAAACTTATACTAATGCCATCACCAAAAATACTCTTCAAACCAAAATAGGAGTTGCCAAAGCTAACACTCCCTGATCTTCTCAAATAACACTCACTGTGTAGTAAATGAAATAATTCTTACTACCTTCTAAACCTTTTACTTATCCTAATAATCCTCCTAAATGGTATGACCCTAATTAATTTTATTGGTTCCACACTGATATTGGTCATTCCCATTAAAATTGTAGAGGGATTACTAATTTTTTTATCTCCCATGTGCGTGGTGATTCCTTCAATCATGAATCCATGATCAACCTTCATCATCAAGAGTATAACATTACTTCTCAAAAATGACAAGCTTTTAAAGATTCTTCTTCTAATAACCAAAAATATTTTTCCACAGCTAATAATTAACAAAATACCAAGGATGTTAGTGTTATTGATGTTGAATATGAATGATATTAAAATAATTCTCAATATGTTAACATAGCTAAGGTCAATTATCATCACAAACTAGTTCACAAAGATCCTATCACAAAACCTAAGAAACCATATTTAGATGAACAACTTATTAAAGATACTACCAACACTAATTTAGCTTCAAAAGCCCATGAGGAACCACCTCCTCCTTTTGAACCACCAATAACTTCCATTCCTTCAAAATCTTCTGTACCTTCTAAAACTTACATTGGTTCTTCTTATAAATCCTATTGGAACTTTCTCAAAGAACTTAACTCCATGCATTAAAAGATTCCACTTATGTAGTTAGTTTGTACTTCATCTTATCATAACAATTTCCTTATGTAATAATTATAATAAATTAAATATCCATATCCTATAGATAAATAACCACCCTCTATGAATCCTCAACCTACCAACGTGCATACCATTGAAACTGTGTGTCCTTCTTCCAAACCATTTATTGAATTTTTTTAAGAGGACATGATTAATGATGAAATCCTTTTTTGTGTTGATGATCTATCACTATTCAATAAAATAGCCATCAATACTACCCTTATCCATAAATTATTATTTGATGAAGGCTCTAGTATTAATGTGACATCTTTGTGGCTCATCCAACAACTTGGTTATAGTAAGGATCATCTCAAGCAAAACTACCTTACCTATCATGCATTTGATAAAACTAATCAAAATCCACTTGGTTGTATTTGGCTTCTCATAACAATCAAACCTAAGACCATTCAAACTAAACTTATGGTCCTTGATTTTCCCTTATCTTATAACATACTGCTTGGTTTCCCTTGGACTCATAAAATGAGATCCATCACTTCTTCTGGTAGCCAATACATTAAATTCTTACATAATGGTAAATGGTATAATCATGAGGATGATTCCAACCCTTAAATTATTCAACTTCCTAATCCAAAATATCAATATCATATTCTTACCATTCCTACCATCAACAGTGCTCCCTTATCTAAGTTCATCAACATCAATCTAGACTTACAAATCGCTCTTGTTGATTTAGATGATGATGAACCTAATGACTTGTAATAGAGTTGAAACACTACCAAGTTACCTCCCTATATATCAGAGTGGCTTCCTCATTATTTATTACTTCATGACCAAACTATACCTCTCATTGATGAGATCATTGATTTCCCCCCTCATGTAATGTTCAAGAGCCTAGAAGATGCCTTCACATGTAATGACTATGGAGTGGCCAAATTATTTAAAGAACCTCTAATCACATCTCCACATAAATTTAGTAACAATAGGATTTCACCTTCTAAAACTCCCCCTCAATCTCAAGCATGTAACATGTCTCTAACCTATGATGATAAATATATCGTGGGCAAAGCTCAATCCCAAGTCTTGGATGCTCAACATTACCAAAAAAACCTTAGCTCAAATTCATGATTTTAACCAAGATTTCCATATCATTTCCATGGATCATGAATTATATCTCAAAGGTCATGTACCTTATGCTAATACTCCACTTCTTGATACTCCTTAGTGGTAGAATAAATCATACCTTCCAAACCTCTAAAAATGCCTACATGTTCTCTACCACCTACAAATCCCATCACTACATCTGATTCTTCCCCCATCAAATAATTTAACTATATGCCAATCTCCTTTGATCTATTTACTCCTCTTACTCTTGAAATTACACTAGATTCCAAGGCCATATATGTCTATTAGATACATTCTAATTATGATCTCCATGGTAATAAAATTATTGATCTCAAGGTAGATGTTGAGTATTATGGTCCTCTTCCCACTTTACCTAGTGATGAAGCTATTCTTAAAATACTTCATACCTAAGAACCTCAGCTTCCTTGACAACATCACAAACTTGATAATTTCAAAAATAAATCCCCTTGATTTAATAACTTTATTTCTAGCATCCATCCTAAAGCTAATCCAATTTATTCTTTACCTAATGCACCATACCACTTCCAAGATGGAAATGTTATGATTATCTAAGAAACTTCTTGCATTGACTATGGTAATCCATCATGTCCTCAACCTATTACCATCTCTCATGAACTCTCACCTACCGAACATGATAACTTTAGTTTATTTTTTATAAATATCATGAGATATTTGCTTGGTCTTATGAGGACATGCTTGGTATTAACCCTAGAATTATAGTGCACAATATCATCACTTATCCTAATGCCAAATCTATGCATCAAAATTTATAAAAATTTCCACCCCAACTTTCCAAATTATGTCACAAAGAAATTATTAAACTTCTTAATGCTAAGTTTATAAAACTAGTGGACTAATCTGAATGGGTTTATAACATAGTCCTTGTTCAAAAAAAGTTCACCATGGTCATTTGCATCTGCATTGATTTATGTAATCTTAATCTCATTTATCCCAAGGAAAATTTCCCTTTACCTTCAATAGATTTCATTGTTGATTCTACATCTAGTTATGAAATGTTATCTCTTATGGATGGTTTTTCATGTTATAATAAAATTGACATTACCCCTGAGGACCAACATAAGACATCTTTCACCTTGGAATGGGGCACTTATTTCTATGTTAAAATTCCCTTCAGCCTCAAAAATGCTAGAGCTACTTATCAATGAGCAATGACTCTTGTATTTCATGATCTTATCCAAAAAATTGTATAAATCTATGTGGATGACCTCATTGATAAATTTAAAATTTTTAAGACTCATTTTTCTGATCTTACCATAATCTTTGACCATATTCTCAAATACAAAGTTAGACTAAATCCTTATAAACATGTCTTTAATGTCACATCTAGAAAACTATTAAGATTATTAGTCTCCCTCTATGGCATCAAAATTAACCTTACTAAGATTAGTGTTATCATCAACATGTCCATCCCTCATTCCATTCAAGACATTTTCACTTATCTTGGTAAACTTTGAGTAATTTTATGATTCATCCCCAAAATGGCTTACCATATCCACTTCGTCAATTCTCTTCTTAAGAAAGGTAATGCTCTAGAATGGATGGATCCTTGTCAAAAATCATATGATAACATAAATAGTCATTACTTCACCCACCTATGCTTCATCTTCCTTCAAATGATCGAATTTTAATCATGTATACTTCTTCTACACCCATATCAGTTGAGGCAATGCTTTCCCAACAAGATGATACTAAAAGAATTTCCTTGCCATCTATTTTGCAACTGAAAACCTTGACATTATATGCTTTAACAAACCACTTATGTTATCATTTATTCCAACCCCCTTCATCACTTCTCCAAATCCTTTCTTCTTAGAGACAGAATTAGCAAATGGATGGTCCTTCTCATGGAATTTGATCTTTGTGTTAGAACATAAGTAGATATTGAGAGGGGGGTGAATCAGTACATCAAATAATACTAGTCCTTTAAATACTTTTAAAGTAGATTAAAAGATATATTAAAATCACATCAAAAATGTAGAGATCACACATATAAAATCATACATGACACTAGATGTATATGTGGAAAACCCATTAGGAAAAACCATGGTGAGAATAGCTATTAGAATCTACTATTATAATCTAGCCTCACAATCAAAACCTCACTAATTACACATTGAAGGGAACCAACCCTAAGGAGACACCAATCCCCTGATTCAAGAGATTCAACTTTAAAGAAGTACCCACTTCCTAATATGAGCACCAACTCAGCTTGTCTGATAGAACCAACCTGTCAAATTCTTAGAGCTATAACTCCATATTATAACATAAATTCATAAATGAATCCAATCCTTTTGTTCTCTATTACAAGTCTAATCTATAACTAATCATTATCTACACATAATCTCTTTATGACTTTCTTCTCTTTACCCCTCTATCTCTATGTCAAGATATGTCTCTATTCGACACACTTCATCTCTCTTGCTCTCTGCCTCTATCTCTCTATTAGACTTCACTTCATAACAATAGCAATAGCTCCAATAACATTTTCTTGTGTCCTAGATATCATATATATAATCAATGGATCTAGGGTTCCTTATCGTCGCATCTATTATGGATTCACACTTAGACTATAACACATCATGCTCTATTTAGGTCTCAATTCATTACTCCTTGAACTATAAGTTTCTTGCATCTTGAACTCAGCTCCATCACCATGATTCTTGGTCTTTTTACTATTTATATCATTTGTTGGACTCTAGTTTTTATGCACATGCACATTTACATAGATTTAATAAGTTATATTGATCAATCTCATTGTTTGTATCATGATTTAGGGATTACTCACATGTTCTTACATCTAACCGTTAGACTAGACATATCTTTAACTATCGATCATTGATCTTACATTGGCACCATGATCTAATGGTTCATATTCAAATAGATCAACTTTAAAATGTGTCCATTTGATCACATTTTAATAGACTCATGCCATCCATCTAATCTTTGTATGCTTCAAATTTTTAGCTTTATCAACTTTAAAATGCATCCATCAATCTTCCTGATCTGAGCTTTTGCATGTCATTGGATCTTCATACTATCTCAATCTTTACTTTTATATGCATGTTAAATGTCAATCTCTTCATTTCATATCATTAATTCTTGATCCTTTGGATCACTTAGAATCCATCTATCATCCTAAACAAACTTGATCTTTAATTTGCCACTGTGTTGATAAACCTTGAGCACTTTATTCCATTTGAGTCCACTTGCTCTGTTAGATCTCCTTTTCAAGATCATCCGCTCACTATAATATCTTCTAACAAGCTCAATATTTAACTCTATTTAGCTCTCAAGAATGTGACACTTGGCATAAACATGTACCTTCTATAAATTGTTTTCAGTTCTCTTTATTGATACAATTGGCATCTTCATATTACTCGTTGATAATTTGAATTTAAACAACACTATATATTTACTATGCAGGCTTTATGATTTTGACACTTGTCACTTGTGCATTTACTTGGAGGTCTTTTTGATAATTTGACTTCACTACGCTTCATTGGATCTTCTTTGTATGATTAAGTGATAGCCATTGATCAATATAGGACAAATATAAAGTCTAAGACTTACGAAATATTAAGTCCTTTAAGCCCATAATTAATAGGTCAAAGGGGTCAATTTTACAACAACAAAGGCTTAAGTTATAACTTAAGGTACCAAGTCCTAGTTATATCCAATCAACATCAAAATAGAAAAGCCTATTGATGCCATGACTTAAAACCTTAGGGTTTAATTGATAAACCGTAACTTGTCTGATAGCAAAGATAATTCAATTCTAAGCTCATTCATTCTCATTTTAACCTACGGACCATATGTCTAGAATGCTCATGAAAGACCCATAATAGATCTTCTATTTATTTCCTTTGAAAATGTTCATAAATGATATTTTTAAAATCATGAAAATTTTGTAAGACCTTGTGCATATTTTGACTATGGGGACCATTTCAGTATGCCTAAAAGGTTAATTTTGCACCTACATAACTCTTATTGCTCTTTGTTTTATGACCTATAAATTATCACATAAGATCTTCTTATATAGTGGATTCCATCCATATATCCATTTTCTCCTAAAGCCTTCATATGTGAAATATATGGCATCATCAAAGTGCCTACTTATCTTTATCTTACAACACAAAAATTTTGAATGTGTTGGAAAACACTATAAAAATGTCCTAGAGACATAATTTGCTCAAGCATATCTTCAATTACATTTCATTGCATGGCTTCAAATCTAGTGCATAATAACTAGGTAATAGTGTGATCACAACCATGTGACCAGATCGCTCATACTCATTCACATGTGATAATGGTTATGTCAATAAAATGTCTTCTCATATTTTCCTATCATAAACCAAAAATGTCTAGATGATCAATCTGAAGAATTGGATGAATTTTACTCATGCACTCAAGCGCTCCAATCATCCTTGACCTCTAATAGGATTATTTACATATCCTCTAATCATCATACTCAATATTGAACATCAGTGATATGCTTATAATGTCCCTTTTGACATCAATGACAATCATATTTCCAATAATCTCCCCCTTTGTCATTGATGGCAAACTAAATGATCTGATCTTCTAATACTTTGCTCTTTTTCTGACATTGCTTGCATTAGCTTTTGATGAGTATGAACTAAAGCTATTCATACCATTTTTTCTCCCCCTTAGGCAATGGTACATTTGACTAATACTCAAGTTGGACACTTTCTCTATTTCTTATTTGACATTTTCACTTTATATAGATCATTTGTTCTTTTTCTCCCCCTTTGTCATCAATGGCAAAGGAACTCTTTCTGACTATTTGTCCAACTATTTTTCCCCCTTTATCAGATAAAGGAGTTTTTTTGATAATCTAAAACCATCAACTCATTAGAACTTAGAAAAAGTATGCATACCTAAGTTTTTTTTTCTTTTCTTCTAGGGATTAACAAAGCTTATTTGAGATTCCCCCTAGACTCATGCCCCATCACTAGGATCTAGTGATGTGATGTAAGAGCCACCACTACCAACTTCTATATCAGATACTCAAATTATTCCTTGGGAAGAGATTTGGTGAATATGTTTACAATTTGATCTTGAGTTGACACATACTCTATTATGACCTCTTAATCTTGATGTCTTTTAGAGTTTGCTTCATCTATAAGACTTGAGTGCAACATGCCGATGCTACTACATACTCTGCTTCTACTATAGAAAGAGTAAATAACTCTTGTTTTTTTCTCAACCATGAAACAAGTTAGTTTCTAAGGAAAAATGCACCACCATTAGTGCTTCTTCAGTCATGAACACTTCGTACCCAATCAACATTTGTATATGTTGTCAAAGTGAAATCTTCACTTGTAAGATACCATAGGACATAGTCAATTATGTTCTTGATGTATCTAAATATCCTTTTCATTGGATTGACATGTGACTCTTTATGAGTTGCCTAAAATCTTGAAACCATGCACACTGCTTGCATGATATTTGATCTTGATGTAGTTAGGTATAGCAAGCTACCTATCATTCATTTGTACATTGTCTATTTTGTATCAAGGGACTCATCATATTTGCTTAATTTCCATCCAGTTATCATGGGAGTACTAACTGGTTTGTTATCTTCCATTCCAAATTTCTTGAGCATTTCCTTTGCATACTTGGTTTGGGATATGAATATCCCTTCATCAGTTTTTGTTATTTTTAGACCAAGGAAGAAAGAAATTTCTCCTCACATAGACATCTCAAACTCACTTTGCATTTGTGTAGAAAATTCTTTGTACATTCTATTATTTCTAATTTTTGTAGTAAATTCTTTGGACATTCTATTATTGCTACCATAAAATATGATGTCATCTACACAAATAACAACAATCAACATATGCTCACCTTATAATTTGAAATAAAAATTGTTGTCTACACATCCTTTGTTGAAACTTGTTATTGTAGGTACTAGTCCAATCTTGAATACCATGTTATAGGTGCTTGTTTTAGACCATATAGAGCTTTATTTAGTCTACACACATAATCTTCTTATTTTGTCAGCTAAAAAACTTTAGGTTGTTCTATGTAGACTTCCTCTTCTAGTTTCCCATTCAAGAAAATAAACTTAACATCCATTTGATAGACTTTGAAATTCATATAAATAGAGAATGCTAGAAACATTCTTATGGCTTCTAATCTAGCAACTTGAGCAAATGTTTGCTCAAATTCTATGTCCTCAACTTGTGTATATCTTTTGCACACCAATCTTGATTATTCCTTATAACAGTTGCATCTTCATTGAGCTTGTTTCTAAAGACCCACTTTATACCTATTACATTATTGTTATAAGGTCTTGGAACTAATTATAAAGTTTTGTTCTTTTCTATCTTACTTAGTTCTTCATCCATGGTTTTTAGCCAATTCTCATCCTTGTTGGCTTCAACATAGCTCTTAAGCACAATTTTAGACATTAGATCAAAACTTACTTGTTTCTTGTTTTGTGCAACTCTTCTCCTTATCTTAATTCCTTCGTTCTTATTGCCAATTATCTGCTCTATAGGATGATCTTTTTTAACAAATCTTATAGGTGCCTTTTCATTCATTTCATCAACCTCTTCATTAGTTGTTTCTTCTTCAAAATTTGATTCTTTAATATAGATGTCCTTGTCATGTTTAATGTGTTTCAATCCTTCTTCAACCTTGACATTGATGCTCTCTACAATCTTGTGTAGCCTTTTATTGTAACATACATAGGCTTTTCTTTGATTGGAATAACCAAAAAATATTCTTTTAAAACATATTGATTCAAAACTTCCCAATTTGTCCTCTTTTTTCCTAATGTAGCATTTACTTCCAAACACTCTAAAGTACTTAATAGAGGTAGGCTTTCCATACCATAGCTCATAGGGAGTTTTGTCACTACTTACCGTTAGTTGAACTCTGTCTAAGATGTATACTATTATTTTTACTACTTCTCTCTAGTAACCATTAGGTAACTAGGCCTCTTTTATCATTGTTCTAGCCATCTATTTGATTGTCCTATTCTTTCTCTCAACAACTCCATTTTGCTATGGAGTCCTTGCTGCAAAGTAATGTCTTTTGATCTCATGATTCTCACAATAATCTATGAACTCATTTGAGGTGAATTATCCACATTTATCAGATCTTAAGAATTTGATTTTCTGTCCAATCTCATTTTCCACCATGGCTCTAATTATCTTGAATCTTTCAAATGTGTGAGACTTATCCTTCACAAAGGTTACCCATGTCATTATTAAGTAATCATCTACAAAAAACATGAAGCATATTTCTCCTTTATACCATCTTATCTTAGTAGTACCACAAAGATCAGTATGAACTAATTCTAAAAGTTTTGTAGTTGCATACTCTTTTTTCTAAAAATTGACCCTTGTCTACTTTCCTAGTTGACATTCCTTGCAAGTAGTGTCTACAAATTTGGTTATCTTTGGCAAGTATCTTACACACTTGTTTGAGCTTACTTTGAATAGGTTATTAAATTTAAAATGACCCATTCTTCTATGCCATAACCAACTCTCATCAATCTTTCCTATCAAGCAACTATTACCATTCACTTCAACAAGATTATAGATGTTATTTTTAGTCCTTTTCCCTTTTGTAACTAGTCTTCTAGATATCTTTAGCTTGTAACCTTATACATTAAATATGACCTTATATCCTTTATCACACATTTGACTAACACTTAGCATATTATGATTCAATCCTTCAACATAAATGACATCATGTGTATGTAGTTTTCCATCTATGTTCAAAGTTCCTTTACCTTTGAACTTTACTATTGTGTTATCTCCCAAGATGATAGATCCTTCCTTAAATTTGCTCAATTTGCTGAAATTTCTCTTATCACCAAGCATATGCTTTGAGAAGCCACTATCTATCACCCACAAATTCTACTCTTTAGCATGGAGTGTAGTTTGAGCAATCATGGATTGATTATTCACTCTCCACACATCATTGGGTTTATTATTTGGCTTCTTTTCAGAAACTTATGAACCTTTATTCACTTTGGAAGGCATGCATTTCTTTAAATTATGTCTTTTTGATCTTACAAAGTAGTTCTACATTATTTAGCTATGTGACTAAACGTATTGCAATTATAGCAAATTACATTTGTATCTAATAAAGGAGCAAATGAATTGTTACTTGCAATTTTTTTTTCTCATTTTAGGTACAAATCTACAATCAATAGACCTATGACCAAACTAACTATTGTATAACAATAACCATAGAAATAGTAGGAATTCCTGGTCATATCATTTCTTGATGTAATATGAGGAGCTCTTCTAACCTCTATCTTTTTTAATTCTCTCACTTTTGTGTATCCATCTACATTAGCTACCTTTGTCTTCTTCTTCTCTTTAAGCTTATTTTCAGCTTCATCTTTCTTCATATAAGCTATGTTTGAATATGTATTTGTGGCATTGCAAGATTTTTATTTCTTTGCTCCAAATTCTCCTTCTACTTTAAATTTTTCATACAGGTTAGTAGATGTACTAGTTATGTAAATTTTCCCCTTTTCATAACCAAGACCTAGTCTCTCTTTTGAGGGATTTTGAGAGTTGATCAATGCATCAATAATGTCTGATCCTCCTATCAATTTTAGACTTTTATCTAATTATCCTTTAGCTTTATGAAGATCTTTTATCAAGGCCACCATCTTTGATTATAACACCAAGCCCTCATCTGATTTAGATTATAGTTTAAATTTGACTACATTTTCTATTCTTTTAGCCTCTTCAACTTGTGTCTTTAGGATCACTATCATCTGATTAGATTTCTCTAGACTTTTGGACATTTTCTCAATTTCCTTTTATCCAAGCTTCTTCTATTTTGAGTTCTCTTTTCTCAGCTTGTCAATTCCCTCTAAAGCATAGATGAGCTCACACTCTAGATCCACTTCTCCTTCTTCTTCTTCATCTGAGTCTTCAACTTCTTCTTGATCCATAAAAGTTGATTATATTGTCATGAATAGGACTTCCTTTTCCTCAGCCATAAAATCATAGTCATGATCATCATGAGAACTAACACTGTCATCCATTGAATCACTGTCCTCTTTTGTGTATAGACCTTTCTTGTTTTTGAAGAAGTTATTCTTCTTGGGATAGTAGGGTTTCAAATTTTTATTACTCTCTAATTGCTTAGAGTTTTTCTTTTTATTATGAGGACATTTAGCATCAAAATGTCCTACTTTACCATAGTTAAAATATTTAAAGGGTAACTTACCTCTATACTTTTCAAATCCTCTCTTTAATATTCTAGTAAAGTTGGTTTCTTCTTCATCAATATCTTGGGATCTAGATGTAGGTGCTTCTACCTTCACTAGTTTGGATGCTTTGAATGTAACTTCTCTCTTGAAGGTATCTATCTCTCCCATTCTCATCTTATAGGTTGTGAATGTTCCATGTAACTCATCAATAGTGATCTTATCTACATATCTTGCTTTCTCTATTATAGATATTTTATAATCATATATTGATGGCAAAGATCTTAAGACCTTTTTGATAATGATTGGTTATTTGATTTCTTGTCCAAGGCCTCTGATTACATTGCCTATTTCATCTACCTTGAGGAGGTAGTATATAATCTTATCCTCTTCATTCATCTTAAGGATCTCAAACTTGCCTTTATAAGTTTGTAGCTTAGCCTATTTTCCCTTGCCATCTCCTTCATAGATGCTCTTTATTTTATTCTAGATATCTTGTGCATTTTGATAATGCATCACCTTGACAAACTCTGAGTTTGACAATCCCTAAAGAATAACATTTTTTTGCCTTGGCATTGCTCTCATATATCTTCTTGGTAGCCTGATCAGTATGAGTTATACCAGGGGTTGTGTATCCATTTACCACAGACATCCATACATGAAACCTTAATGAGGATAAATAAGTTTACATTCTTATGCTCTAAAATGAATAGTTTGATCCATCAAAGAGAGATGCCTTGTTTGATGAATATCCTTCTTGACTAGCCATTTGTGTTCACTATTATAAGATCTACCTGAGCTGATTAAGCTTCTTTCAAGGAACCAAACTCTGATACCAATTATTGGAACACAAATAGATATTAAGAAGGGGTAAATTAGTATATCAACTAAAACTATTCCTTTGAATACTTTTAAAGTAGATTAAAAGATATATGCAAATCACATCAAATGTGTAGAGATCACATAAACAAGTACACATGACATCATATGTATACATGGAAAACCCATTAGTAAAAACCATGGTGAGAATAATCGTTAGAATCTACTATTCTAATCTAGCCTCATAGTTAAAACCTCACTAATTACAAATTGAAGGGCACTAATCCTAAGGAGACACTAATCCCATGATTCAAGATATTCAACTCTAAGGAAGCACCCACTTCCTAATCTAAGTACCAATTCAACTTATCTAATGGCACCAACCTATAAAATTATTTTATGGAGCTACAACTCTAGATTATAGCATAGATTCATAAATGAATCCAATCCTTCTATTCTTTGTTACAATCTCTTTGTGACTTTCTTCTCTTTACCCCTCTATCTCTATGTCTAGATATGTCTCTATTCAACACACTTCATCTTTATTTCTCTCTACCTCTATCTCTATGTTTGACTTCACTTCATATCAATAGTAATAGCTCCATCAGCATTTTCCCATGTCTTATATGTCATATATATAAGCAATGGATCTAGGGTTCCTTATCTTCACATCTACTATGTGTTCACACTTGGACTGTAACACATCATTCTTTATTTTGGACTTAGTTCATTATTCCTTGAATTATAAATTTACCACGTCTTGAACTTAGCTCCACCACTATGATTCCTAGTCTTTTTACTATTTATAGAATTTTTTAGACTCTATTTTTGATGCACATGCACATTTACATAGATTTGATTGGTTACATTGATAGATCTCATTATTTATATCATGATTTAGGGCTTACTCACATGTTCTTGCAGCTGACCATTAGACTGGACATAACTTTAAATATTAATCATTGATCTTACATTTGGTGGCATGATCTATTGTTCTATATTCAAATAGCTCAACTTTAAAATGCATCTATTTGATCACATTCTGATAGGCTCACACTATTTTTTTGATTTATATATGCTTCCAAACTTTAGTTTTATCAAATTTAAAATGCATATGTCAATCTTCCTAATCTGATCTTTCATGTATCGTTGGATCTTCATACTATCTCAATCTTTACTTTTGCCTAGATGTTAAACATCGATCTATTCATTTCATCTCATTACTTCTTAAACCTTTAGATCACTTACACTCCATCAATCTTCTTAGACTTGATCAATATTTAACTTTCCACTATGTTGATAAATCTCAAGAGCTTTATTCCATTTGAGTCCACTTGCTCTATTGGATCTCCTTTGCACAATCATCTGTTCACCATCAAATCTTTTGACAAGCTCGATCTTTAACTCTTATAGCTCTCAAGAATGTGAAACTTGGCATAAGTGTGTGCCTTATGTACATTGTTGACAATTTCCACTATTGAAACATTTGGCATCTTCACATTAATATTTAAAAATTTAACTTTAAATTGCATCATAGATTTATTGTGTAATCTTCTTGATTGTGACACTTGTCACTTGCACGTTTACTCAAAGGTCATTTTGATAATTTGACTTCATTGCACTTCATTGGATCTTATTTTTATTATAAAGTGATAGTCATTGATCAATATGGGATAAATATAAAGTCTAAGACTTAAGAAATATTAAGCCCTTTGAGTTGGTAATTACTAGGTTAAAGGGGTTGGTTTTATAATGACAACAAAGGCTTGAGTTATAACTTAAGCTATCAAGTCCTGCCTATATCCAGCGAACATCAAAATAGAAAAACTTATTGATGCCATGACTTAAACCTTAAGGGTTTAATTGAGAAACCCTAAATTTTCTAAGAGAAAATATAATTCAATTCTAAGCTCATTCCTTATCATTTGAACCTACAGACTATATGTCTAGAATGCTCATAAAAGACCCATAACATATCTACTATTTGTTTCCTTTGCAAATTTACATAAATGATCTTTTTAAATGCATGACATCTTTATAAGACCTTGTGCATGTTTTGACTAAGTATGAGGATCATTTTAATATGCCTAAAAGGCTAATTTTGTACCTACATAAATCTTATCACTCTTCATGACATGACCTAAAAATTAACACATAAGATCCTCTTGCATTGGGAATTCCTTCCATATATCCATTTTCTCCTAAATCCTTCATATGTGTAAGGTATGGCATCATTAAAGTGCCTATTTATATTTATCTTGCAACCTAAAAACTTTGACTGTGTTAGAAAACACTGTCAAAATGTCCTAGAGCCATATTTTTCTCAAGCATATCTTCAAATACACTTCATTGCATGGCTTCAAATATAGTGCATAATAACTAGGTACTAGTGTGATCACAACCATGTGACCATCTCCCCCATACTCATTCACATGTAGAAATGGTGACATAAACAAAATGCCTTCTCATCTTTTCCTATCATAAACCAAAAATGTCTAAATGATCAATATGAAGAACTAGATGAATTTCACTTATGCACTCAAGCACTCTAATCATCTGTGAACTCTAATAGGATTATTTTCATATCCTCTAATCACCATAATCAGTCCTAAACATCAATGACATGCTCATAATGTTCCTTTTGACATCAATGATAATCATATTTCTAACACTCTGAATTATTGTTCAAAAAGCTATCAAAGGATAAATCATAGCTTATCAACTTGTCACAACTCCTATGCCTACTATTTACCACCTTAAAAATAGTCTTCTCAATGATAATATTCTTTATATTGAAGATTTAAACCAAGCCATATCCCTTAAAGATTACTTTTATAACTTCACTATTGATCTTGAAGCAAATAATCTCAATGAATTTGATATCCTCCCTGATACTACTAAACTAAAAATAGTTATCAACAAACTTCTTGAAATGAATGTTGATTTACATGAGGATACTTGGACCCTTCATTTTAATAGTGTTAAATGTATTCATGGAGCTAGGGAAGGTTGTATTCTTACAATTCATTTTGGCAAAATCATCTCTTTAGATTTTTTCTTAACATATGATGTCACTGAAAACATGGCAAAGTATGAATCTTTAATCTTAGGCATGAGAGTACTCCTTTCTCAAATTTTCTAAAAAGTGTAGTCCTTGCCAACTTCATGATGATTTATTTAATTCACCTCTATCCAAGATTTAAAACATTGAATCTCCCTTGTCATTCTCCATGTGGGGATTAGATCTCATAGGCAAATTACCTCAATCTCAAGATGAGCATGTCTTTATAATCACAACCATAGAATAATTTACAAAATGGGTTGATTTTATTCCCCTTGTTAATGTCACTAATACTACCATCTCCAAATTTAATCTTAATCAAATCATTTTCTAATTTGGTGCCCCTCATACTATTAATTTAGATAATGGTAGTAATTTTAAAAATAAAGACGTAAAATATCTTTATGATAAATTTAAAATAAATCACAAATTTTCCACACCCTATCATCCACAACATAATGTCCAAGCTAAGGCCACTAATAAAATTCTCTAAAAGACCATTCATGAAACCCACATAGATTGGCACCTTCATCTCTATCTTGCTCTTTGGGCCTATCAAACTAGCATACTTACCACCTAACATATGTAATGCCACTAGGGAAAAAATTTCTCTCTAGTCTGTGGTTTTGAATTAATTCTTCCATTAAAAGTTGATCTTCCCTCTCTTTGTATATCTCTTCATGGTATTGTTGACCAAATTTGACCCTACAGGTCAAATTAGGACCCCTATAAGTAAAAACTTAATCTTTAGATGTTTTATGAGTCTAATATTTTATCATATGGTATTTTATAGTCTATTTAATTTAATTTAATGCCTTTTTAGCCTTAGTTATGGTCTGATTAGTTTATATGTTTTTTTGAGTCACATAGTAGCCATTTAGGGGTCATAAATTCAAGTGTCATGGTTTTCAAGGTGTCCAAGTGTCTTAGGTTTCATTAAAACATCCAATAATTCATATTCCCTATCAAAAATGTCAGTCCCATCTGAAACTTATAGGTTATATAACTGAAAATCAATAAATCAATTGAAAAATGAGGAGTTTCACACTTGTACAACCCAAAAGGGAATGTGACACATGGGATAAGGTCATGTAATTTATATTCATCTTCCTTAGACCCATATTAGTGCTTTACATGCTTTTAAATTTCTAAAAATGGTCTAAAACCATTCTACTCATTCTTCACCCTTCTAGACACACTAAAATGGTCAATAGGTTTATGCTTGGTACAGCGAGTTGAAGAGGTTGTAGGCTAAATGCCTTTGGTGGGTGATATTACAAGTAGATAGATTCATTTTCATAACAAGTGTTCAAATATTGGTTAATTTTTCTTTATGAATCATCTCTAACAAGTTGACTATGTTTTTTTCTCACTATTTCCTACACCCTATAGGTTTAGTGTTTCAAAAAAATTGGACAAGTTTGTATAATCCATTTGGTGATGTTGTTTCCAAATGATGTTGACTATATAATAAAATTATCTCCATTCATGTTTTATTGTTTCAATGTTTTTTTATATGAAAATCATCTCATGTTGCAGGAAGGTGCCACCATATGAGATCTCAGTCAAGTTTCCTTGTTTGTAGAATGCTTAGTTATCTGTAAGGGTCTCATGTGAATAGGGTATGATTTTTCCCATGTAATAATTCCATAATTATTACATAACTTCATTTTTGGTCTCATAACATCATGCTTTGATCAAGATTTTAGTTTGTCATACTCACAATCAAATCTTTACCTGATTTCAATGGTAGCCACATGTGTGAAGCTTGTCTAGTGTGTCCATGGAGTTGTAAGGAAGGTATGTTAACTTGTTCAAGTCATAAAGAGATAAATATATTCAATTTAAATTTTTTAATAAGATGCAATATTGGTTGAAATTTCATGCACTACACAAACCAGTCACTACCTACCACTACTTGCTCTATAACAGGTGCTTGAAAGAGGATATCATGCTAAAATAGAGGTTTTGAAGCTTGTCTCAATATCCCCATAGTGAAAAACATACATTTGAGGAATTGGTAATGAGATTAAGTATGTTCATGAGACCATTCATATATGCACATTTCTCTAATTCTATTCATTGCCTACATATAATTCAAGATGCACCTACAGGGGATTCTCAAGATGATGTCATGATGAGATGGGAGATTTGATAGGTGTTTCAATATTTTAGAGTGTTAAGACTGAATTTTAACACTTGGTGATGTCATATAATTTATCATAAACACATACATCTTACATACTATCCAAATTTGTATCGACTACCTGTATGTGAAAATGTCCACCTATAGGTGGCATCATAGAGCCATGAAGGTACTTGTATGGGTAATTTAGAGCATGGTAAAGCCCTCCTTGCAATATTAGTATGTGTTTTTTTTATCATAATAGACCTATTTTAAGCATCAAGTTGTAAAATGGAAGTCTATGTCACTTTATAACATAAGATGATCATGTTAAGGGGTTTAATCCCTAAAAGGTGAAAATAGAGATATGAGCCATTTTTTGGATTTCTTATAACAAGGTTATCAAGAGATTTGAAGCATATAAATGTGTATACCTTATAGCATCCATGAAATAGAAGAGATATAAAAAAATATGGTTTGAATAAGATTAGTTAAAGGTGGTTGTCGAACGGCCCAAAGAGGCACTTTTATGCACTAATTTTAGGTAGTGAAACCTACAGGTTTGAATCCCAAAGAGACCTCTTCACCCAAAGTTGAAAAATTAGACCCTACCACCATGATTGAATGGTTCCAAATAGTTTTAAGTAGTAATTATGATCTAAATGCAAATTAAAAATAATAATATGTTTTGTTTTATTTCCCATACACATCTATAGGTGTCCCATCATTCAAAAATACTCACCTATGGGTTTCTTTTTTCCTAAGAGGTTGACCTACAATTGATTGTTAGCTTCTACACCACACATAGCAAGGACTTAAGCAAGTAAACACTTATATTGGTATATGTAAGATGAATCTATATGGCTCAATAGATTCAAAGGTGATGTGAAACCTATTCCAAGAAGAATCTTCATCTCCAGGACCCTACATAGCCAGTTATAGATGACTATGAGAGGTAGTGAGCAGAACGGGGTAATGTTCTTAGTGTTAGTATAGCCCAAACATGAATGAAAAGGTCCAAATAATTTATGGATAATATTTTAATTTTTAAAGAGTTTCCTTTAACTATTTTCAATTCTAATCCATGTAATACCACCTATGATTATAGTGCCTTGGAGTAGAACACAGTTAGTAAAATTGCACACAGTCTTAAACAGTCAAGGTATGGTAAGAGATATGTAGGAGTTTTAAGTGATGGTAAAACTCATAAAACATTTATTATGACAAAAATATCCTCTTTAAACTCTCATGGTATATATATAATATGGAAGGGTCTTTAAACAAGCAATACACAATCCATACCAAAAATCCTACACACAGTCTACCCTTTCACAAGTTGTCTTGAAATTTGAGAGATTTGGAAGGTAAAATGATATGAAAAAGGGATGAATTTTTGTGTATAATGTATTTAATACTTTTATAATCTCATAAAACATTTATCTTATATAATAAAATAGGGGAAGTGCCCTCTTTTTTATCTCAGATAGAGGGCACTTCCTTTGTGCACAAATCCTACAGTTTTGAGAAAGGGAGAAAAAAGGGTAGACCAAGAGCTAAGTGAACATTTTAAAAATGTGTTTAAAGTTTAATCACACATAATATAACATGATAAATCTTTATGATAATTATTAATTCCAACAAGGTGGTTTAGACCCTCAAGGTTGCAATTAGGTCTATTAGGCATGGTTAGGCCTAGAATCCAAATGGTAGGTAAATTTAAATTATCACTATAGGATATCATTCCAATATATTTTATAATATTTTAAGGGTAATTTAATATGTTTTAAATCTTCCAACTTTCATATAAATCATAATTAATCCAATTTTTGGCTTAGAGACAACTCAGGGATATGCAAAATGAAGGTCCAAGCTCGATAGGCTAGATTGAAATGCTCACATCTCCTTTGAAAATTTACATGTACATCCAAGAAATTTGGAGGGGTTAATATCTATATTTAACATCACTCTTGTGAAAAAAAATTTCATCTTTAACTTCATAGCTTTATGAACAAAGCTTAAGAGCAAAAAAGGACTCAAAACCCTCACAAACCCTAGTTATAGACCCGATGTGGGAAATGAAGATGGAGAGATATAAACATGGACTATAATGAATATAAAATTAGATTTAAGTTGTATAGGAATCTTCAGGTCTACTCCCCATCCTTTTAGACTATACGTAATTATATAGATGGAGTATAAATCAGGGTTTTCTTCATAATATTTGTTTTTTGCAAGTTCTAGGAAGAATCTAAATATGCCAATCACATGGAAGTAAATATTGATACTTAATATAACTCCAAATTTATATTTAATTCTTCATAAAAACTCTTAGGTTCCTTAACAAGATCTCTCATCTCATCCAGTTAGAACTAGCATAGTGAACATGATAGTGAGAAGGGTGAAAAACTTCAAGTAAGATGATTTTAAGGTGTTCCTAATGCCTCTAAGGCTATGTATGGCCTTGGAACATGTAATTAACCTAATTTTATGGGTTTTAATATAAAATTTAATCTATTTTTGAGGCTAAGTGTGAGGGGTGATTGAAAAAGTAGTTTCTTTGACTGCAAGCAGTGATGGCTCACTTTTAGAGGAATACAGGTGATTAAGAATGCAACCAATGCATGGAAAATCATATACAAAACCCCTCCCTCTATGTTAAATAATTATATATATATATATATATATATATATATATATATATATCTAGTCAGTTTTGGGATGCTCCAAAAGGGGGGAATGATTATGATAGCTATATTGTGTAGAATAAGGAGTTTGAGACCACATTTCATGAGTTGCATAGTTTGGAGAGCCATTTATCCTATCAGACCTTGCATGGTTTATCTCTTACTTCATTATTATGCACATGTAACTTATCCTCTAAACATTAAAAGTGTCCAAGTGACCTTTGTACTTCTATTTTCTCACTTCTCTCTCAAATTTTATAAGTAGTGACTTTTTAAGCTCTTTGGGGTAACTTCCATTAGTTAATGGTGAAACTCTAGAAATTTTTATACTTTAATGTCTCTTTAAGCAATAAGAAAGTGAACTTTCCTTTAATATATATTTAAACAATAATAAAATGAATTTTCCTACTTACATGCTTCAGAATTGAGTCTTGTTGCAATATTGTTGATCTTGCCTAGCAAAAGGTAGTCTTTTCTAGCATGTTGTCTTTAATTGTCCACCAAGTGTGTAGAAGAGCAATTATTTCAAGTCTTTTTTAGTGTTTTTACTTAGTGTATGAGATTTTTAGAATTTTTTTATGATTTTATTCTCCAAATTATCATCACTATCCCTCCTAAGCATTAATATACCTCTTGAACCTATCATATGAAGCATTGATGTAATAATTTGTCTTGATTTGTGAGTTATGTGTGAAAGAAACTTTGATTTTCTCTAAGTAGTATAAGTTAAGTCAATATGATGAAAATAATTATTGGTTCATCACCTTTAGTTTTTTTTAGTTTGTTCTTCTTAACCCTTTTGATGTAAATTTGATAAGTAAATAAGTGTTCAAAGAGTGCATCAAGGGAACTAGCCCTTCTAGAGATTTATCTCACCTATTGGTTACCCACAACTTGTGAGATGTTTGCATTGTGCCACTTGGATGAGGAGAGATGAGACATCTCTTCAAAGGGTGAAAATAAAAATGAAAATAGGTATCATATTTGATGAAGAATTATGTGAATCTCACCTTCAAACTCTTGATCTTCTTGATGAGCATTATTTTTCTACTTTACAACACAATCACCAATATGAGGCCCATATTGCCAAAAAAATATAATAAATAAGTCAAATTTGACATGTTTAATGTTGGTTATCTTATCCTTAAATTGTATTACACTCATGATAAATAAGGTAAACACGCCCAAAAATGGTGGGGCCCTTATTTAGTCAAAGATATCCTTGGCTTAAGTACTTACTGTCTTCAAACCAATGAAGGCTATGTTTTCAAAGAGCCCACAAATGCATAATTACTCAAGTATTTTGCCTAATCCTTCCTTTATTTTCATGCTTTATATATGTTATCTATCTAACACTTTTTGAATGTTACTTACATGGGTCTCACCCTCTAAAATAATTCTCTCTTTTCACAAACCCTATTCCTTCATTTTGGTCTTTTGGTTTCCCTTTTTCTCTTGAGTTACGTTGTAAAACTATAGATAGGACATATTCTTCCTCATGATGTACTATAATCCTCTTTGTTTTCATACTTTTTTTGTACACACTTTTTGTCACCCCTTGGGTTTTTCTTTTGTGAGTTGTAGTGTAAAACCATGGATAGGACCTGGCCTTCCTCACAAATAATGTCTTCTTCTTATCCCATTTATTTTTCCAATACTTTTTGGCACCCTTGTGAGTTTATGTTTTATTAGTTATAGTGTAAGACCATGGACAAGACCTGGACTTCCTCATAAAATCAACATTTTATCATTCTCTTTCTAAAATGTGTTTAGCAATGGTTACCAGTTCTTGATCTTTGTTCTTAACTTTAGATTTTGGATTTTTTGATAGATGGAATTTGCACAATAAACTATGTTAGAATTTTCCCCTACATTTCCCTCATTATTATGATAAAGAATCACACTTTTCTATCATAGTAACCCTTTTTCAACCCTTTTTCACATTTTTTGTAATTTGAAGTAATTCAAATTGTTTCATGTTTCATTCCTTTTAATTTCCTTTCCTTTTCACTCCACATTAGATAAAACAAGGTTGAAGTCAAGATAACACTTTTATTTCACCTAACTTTAATGAGACTCTTAGACATCATGCTCTCTGAACTTCTCTCTCTTAAAAACTAATTCCCAAGTATTCAAATGATAATCATCTTTAGCACCCATGTTTGGTTTTCTAAATATATATAAAGGAGGAATACAAAAATCTATCAAGAAAGTTAAAATCCAAATCATTTATGATAAAAGGCAATGATACATAAAAGGCAACATACAAATTTTAAAATTCAAATTCACACCAAAATATGTGATTACAAGCACATCTCCTATCTCCAATTGAAGTTCAAAATCCATAGTTAACCTCACAATAGAGTCGAGGTCCATTGGGGTGAAATAGGTCAATAGATTGGAATATGATAATTTAATAAATCTATGGTGCTACATACTTTCTCATGTAAGTACCCAGTCTTTTTAGTAGACCGATGGCTATGTAAGGGGTCTTGAGGAATGGAGAACACATTGTGGGAAGGTAGGTCCATTTTTATTTTCATGCATATAGAATTCATGGGATGATCTAGATACTTCATTTGTTGACCTAAGACTTGTGTGGCTAAGAGAAGTTCTTTAAAATCCTTAAAGTCAAAATGCCTCTTGTTTTGACAAACCTAATTTGAGTGTCTTGACTTTGATAAAGAGTTCCTTTACCTTGGGTTTTCTTTCATTCTCCCCTCCACCCATTTCATTTCCCCCCTTGATAGGCATGTGTGATTCTAAATATGTTTCCCCTCTTATTTACTTCCCTCTTTTTCACATCTTAAAAACATGTTAGCACTACTTTGTTTCAATTTTATCTATCCTTAGAACAAAATAATATGTTTGAATAATTATGGATTACTTTCTTTACACCATGGCTTTACATTTTTATACATGTGTTGATTTATTTTACCATTTATCATTATTGTACCACCCTTTTTGTGGACACTTGGGTCTATTTTTTCTTTCATCTATTTTTTCCATTATTGAGTGAGGTTGTCTTGTTACTTCTCACTCACCACTATTGTTTTCCCCTTTATGTAGCTTTTTCCATTAATTATTGAGCAAGGATTGTTACTTCTCACTCATCGATATTATTTTTCCATTTTTTCTTGACCATCTTTATTTAAGTAAGGATTTTTACTACTTTCACATTTATGTTTGATTACCATCTTTTTTTGACATGTATACTTGGTTTGATTTGGTGAGTTTACCTTGCTTAATTAAGGTTTACTTGTTTGAGTTTTTTGGTCTTTAGTAGCCTTGGATTTTTGGTTACCTAATTTACTCTATTTTGATTTAGTCATTTAGTCTAACATAACACTTTTCACCACAACTTTCCAAATTTCTAAGCACATCTCATTAACATATCACTAGTTACCTTGGTTTTCCTACATTTGTTTGTTTTTTATCTTTAGTTTTTTATTCTTGTGTTTTTTGAAGTAGTGTTTACACCCTCCATAATTAAAACTATAAACACAATAGATAACCATCTAGTGATAAAGGTAAGTTAAGGTACATATTACATTTAATTTTTAGTTATTTCCATTTTTGTCATTTAAATTTTAGTTATTTTATGTTTTAAAATACTAGAATTTTTTTTAGCCTCAGGGTTGTGTGTTACTATGCTATTTTCTCCAAGCACCACCCCCTGTTGCACCTAAGTGACACAAGATGATATTTGAGTGGGGCATATGTATACACATAATATTTTCACACTTTTATTAATTTTTGATGATTTATATCTTACAAGAACCCATCAAGTCTCAATATCCCTAAGTGCACACCCTAAGGTGTGCACCGGTAAAGGGGTGGGTAGACCATTGGTGCTTCATAGGATTATTGTCCTTTATTGCCACTTATTATCAATCCACCAACTCCTAAAAACATTACTCTAAGATATTACTCCTATTTTTTACACTCCTCTAGTATTTTACCACCTTTTTACCCCTTTTCCTAACCTAAAACCCCTTTTGATAGTTTACATGACTAGTTCAACCTTGTACTCTTATTAGTGAAACTTATTTAGGGTCTAGGTCAACTCTTAGCTGACCTAGTGATTTTTTTTCAATAATGATACTAGGTCGACGGGGTTGACCCTATCATCTAAAATTTTTGGAAGGGTTGAGGGTCAAATCCACTTATATAAACACATCTATTTCACCATTATTAGAGACATCAAGAGTTCTTATTCATTTGTGCTTCTTTACAATTTGCTCTCCCACCATTCTACTTGAGTCTTAGCTTAAGGTTTCTACTTGGAGAACTTATTCTTGTAGAGAAATCTTGGATGATTTGGTTTTTCTTAGTGATCCTTACAAACCATAATAAAATCTTGTAAATCTCTTTTAGCCAAGGGAGATATTGAGTCTTGATGAGTTCATCTTCTAGGTAAGTATCTCTAACTTTGTTCCTCTCTCTAGTAGATAAAAGTAGCATAAGTAATAGATTTTGAATAATATCACTCTTCTTCTCTATGTATTGGGGTATTACATATGAATATATTAATTATGACTATATTACACATGTTTACTAACCCCCATGTTGTGCCATAATCTTTGGTGAGCAACATATTATATTTCCTTTCTTTACTTGTTATTAGTTTAGTGAATATGAAAACATAAGACTTAGTTAGGGTTATTGCATAGTTTTTATTGACTAAAGGCTTCAAAACCCCCCTATTGATATTATTTATGATAATATATTCCTTAAATGGGTCTAATAAATTGACATATTGGTCATGTTCCTGATTATCTAATGTATCCCCAATTGAAAGTGTAATTAGGATCTATCTTCTCTAAGCTAAGATTGATTTGTGGATCTGATGTATTTATGTTTGCATATAGTAGGAACATATCACATGACACCTACACAAACCCATAATAAACTCATTTTAGCTTCATAAATCCTTTTATCTCAAACCACTACTTGGAGGACACCATTATTATTGTTCATATTAGGCCTATGCATACCCAAAAATCATGTCTTGAATAACTAAAGCATAAACACAACTTTTCTAAGAAACCATGGTAAAAAATGATACATACATAAGATAAATAACCTTAAGGTCATCACCATATGCATTAAACTTCATAAATTATGGGAAAATAACCAAACCCTTCTCTGTAAAGAGCCAATGTGTTAACCTTCTCTCTCAGAGACCTCACTCGATGTCTTTAACATAAATTTTGCTTTATTTCTTAAGAAAAAAGTTGTAAAATTTAAAATAAAGGTGAGGTTAGTAGAACCTAGATTTGGTTTACACTCCATGATCCAAATTATTGTAAATAATCCTCTTTGGCTTAGGAGGAATGACCTATAGATAAGAGATCACTAAATAAATGGTTGATTAATTAGATAGTAGGGTGGATTACCTAGCAAGCTAGATCCAAAAATCACAAGCTTCCTTAGAGGCTATCAATCCACAATTTCAAACAATCACGTCTTAAACATGAAAGATAAATTTCTTACATAAATAATAGAAAATATTTAAACTAAGTACAAGAAGTGTTTGAAAAGAGATGAATTTAACTAATATGAATCAGACATGGTTCAAAAAGTAGGGTGATGTTATGTGATCAGGTAGAAAGTTAGAAAGTGGGATTTAGTTGGGATATGATAGGTAGGATTGACTTGCTATTGAAATTGTCACATAGTGACCATTAGAGGTTAGGTAAACTGTCAATGGTTAGGTAACTGTCGATAGTTGGGAGACCATCGATAGTCAGGGGTAAACTATCGATGGTTAAGTGACTATCGATGGTTACTATCAGATTTGGCTTAGGTAAGGGTAAGTCTAGTTGGGAAGGTGGTTGAGTGATTTTAGGAGGTGGGTTTAAGCTATATGTTGGTTACAAGACTGGGATAAGGTAAGTAATTTTTTGAAAATAGATACTTAGTTCTATTACATGAAGAGTGTCAAGGTGAGTGGCTGAAGAATCAGTATGGAGCCTAAATTAATTTTGGTAGAGTGTTGGTATCTTGGATATGATTTGATTAATTGTAGTGCTTTTGATATTTATCATGCTCATTGGAAGCTCAACTAGATCCATCAAAATAAGTTATGATATAAGAAGATCTGATAATTGTTGATCCTGATGGTTGTTGATTATTCTTGATTCCCCCTTTCACCTCTTCCTCCTCTTTTTTATAGAAGGAAGAGAGAGGTGAAACAATAGGTTTAATAAGGTGTCTAATTTTATCCTTGACATGCATTGATCATGCACATGTTTAAAATAGCTAAAAATAAAAAATTAAGTTGGAGTTGATCTAGAGTTAACCCTTAAAGTATTTAAAGTATGACCATCGATGGTCAAGGGTCAACTGTTAGTGGTCAATAGGATTTAGAATAGTCAGAGTTAGTTAGACTGACTTAGGTTTGGTGTTTAAAAGGTTGTGAAGTGGTCTCAAGGAGGTTTAGAGGTGGTTTATGGGTTGGTGTAACATCTAAAACCATAGTGTGTGGATTTATAGTGTCTATATTTTGCCCCTTTTTATTATACAATTTATATCTACAAGTTGTAAAACAAAAAATGAAAGGTTAGTTTGAATGTTCGACTACCTTGAGCATCAGAGGATGTGTTCCCCCTTAAACTAGGAAGTCATGAGATAAAATAGAATTAGATGTGGGTTTGACAAGTAGTTAAGTGGGTGATTATGTTGGTTGGATTGGGCATCAAGGTACAAACATGCACACATAATGTGACTAAATGCAATATCACATATCGTACATTGACCAAAATGCCATGGTTAAAGTTGTTAGTAAAATAAGTGGTGTTAAAAGGACAAATGATAAGTAGACCAAGTGATCACATTTAGGTGTGGCAGTTAAGTTACACTCATAAACACAAGTCTCTTAGGTAAGGTCAGTGTATTCATAGGTATTCAATGTAAGAAGTGCTCTTAGGAAGACATGATTGGGTCAATGTGCAAAATGTATCATGGGTTCAAGTTGTTCAAGATGGAAATATAGTCATAAAAATTAAAGTGACCAAGGTAAGGTCATCATAAAAACATGCAAAATTTGGCCCAACATGACCAATATTGAGGTTATATGGTTGGTTGTTTGATTGAGAGATAATGGGTAATCCAATGGTAGGTAGTTGGTAATATTTAGAGTAAAAGTGGATGATATAGATGTTGATCACATTTGAAATGATAAGTTAGATTTGAAAATTTTAAGGAGGTTGACCATTGACGGTCAGGATCAACTATTGGTGGTCACCTACTAATCATCAATGATTATACATTATCCCTAAAAGGGGTGATGGTAAAAAAACCATCAAAGGTTTTAGTTGTTTATTTGTGCATTTGACCCTTGATAATTGCCATGTGGCTTGAGTGATAAAAAATGGTGATGGTGTGTTAGTTTGAGTTGAGTAATTTATTGGGTGAGTTGAGTGAGGTTGATTGGGTGGTGACTAAGGATGCAGAAGGCTCAAGGTAAAGTGTGGGGCATGTTGGCAGTTCAAGGGATTCCTCTACGATGATGGTTGAGGAATGAGGTAGGTTTTATACTTGTATCTATAAATTAAAGTTGAATTTCTGATTATGTTGTTATTTGGTTAAAAATTTGGGTTGGTTTATGGTATGTTAGGGTTAGGTTTTATTGTGTTTTATTATTGGTAAGAAGTAGGTATGAAGTGGGATAGTTGAGTAGGTACTTAGTGTTGTGAATGGTAATAAAGGGTTAACTGACATGGGTATAGTGAAAAAAATTAGTTTTTGGTGTAGGTTATAGGTTATTTGGTCAAGACCTAGGGATTGAACATCACTAGCAATCACTACATAGTAACCATCGATAGTCACTATTGACTAGTGGTGGTTGATATATGACCCTCAAACTATTATTGTGTAGACCACTAGTGATCGACTACTTGACCATTGGTAGTTGAAAGTTGATCAATGATGGTTTTATAAAGAACCATCACTGATCGACTCTCGACTGTCAGTGGTGGGGAAAAGGTTTATAAAAGGGGTAGAGGTGTTGGGTAAAAGGTGTAATTGAAGGCTTTAGTTTAGTGGTCAAGTGTTTAGGTTAGTGTTGAAGGGTGGAGGTTAAGATGTTTAAGGGTTTAGGTAATGACAAGTTAGAAAAGGTGAATTTGAAGGTATGTTTTCATGTATAGGTTGGATTGGGTGAACTAAGGCATTAGTTGCAAACCTTTCAAGTGAGCGAGAAGTTGTAGATGCATAAAAAAGTTCCCTAGATCTTCAATGAGATACATTGAGGCATGATGGATCCATACTAGGATCACATGACCAAGGTAAGATTAGGAGGCATAAGGTACTATCAACACATCCCTTGGGATGAAATTATGTTAGTGGAAATCATCGAGAGATGGGATATAGCCACTAACACATTCTTACTACCAATAGGTGAGATCATAGAACATCACTTACCAATGTTCTATAAAATTATCAATATTTTGCTTATATATTTTATTTACACAGTGATCGATATTGATGGATTTTGTTTATGATATTATAATGTTTATGCTTTTTTGTACATGATAAATATGTTTGTGATTGTTTCTATGGTTTTAGATGGATATGTTGTAATTTATGTTCATGACATGGTTATGGGTTAATGGATCATAGTTTTATGGATGTGATACATGGTAGGATGATTATGATGTTATGATTAGGTGATGGGATGTTCATGATGTTATCATATGATGATGTTTTTTATGATGAGATGTTTTTTTGGACATGTGGATGAATCGTTGATTTCTTACCTAGATAGGCATGTGATGGATAGCATATGTGGATGATGTATGATTGAATAGTGATAGACATCTCATGATTAGTTGGTGTTATTGGTTATTTAGATCAAGTGATATTGATGTTATTTTGAGTAGAGACATGTTGAGATAGGTTATATGTGATGATTTATTGACTTATGATGTGATAAAAAGTAATATTGTGAGGATTGTATGGTTTTATGATGACCACAATGGCTAAGATGTTCTTTTGATTAAAAACACTTAAACAAGGCAAAACACATAATTGGTTTTGAAATATTTTTAATGAAATGTATATGATTATATGAAGGTGGTTGAATATTAAGACACATAAAGTAAGTTGGATTAGAAAAATAAATGTGAAAGAGATGGGCTAATCAAGAGATAAATATCATAACAAATGTATCAAAAATTAGATATGAGAGAATAAGAAGAAGGCACGATGCTTCTTCTTTGGTAAAAAATAAAACAAACTAAAGTACGATCAGCTTACAAACATAAGTCCTTTAAATGCTTTGCATTAGCATTCATTTGTTGGTTAAAAAAGTGTTTTGATCACATAATATCAAGTAAGCTCAAAATCTCTTGTTTATAGAGTGTATAAAGGGGAGATGGATGAAAATGGCATTGTCTTGTGATAGTAGCATGCCTCTTTGGTAGGTTACCAAAAGAGCCAGTATCAAAAAGTCCATGTCATATAAAGTGTAGACTAATCGATGTGGGAAGTCTACTTATGAAATCTAATTGGAAATTCCACAATTATTTTGCCTTTTCTGATTTTTGATCATGGGTATTTTACTATTTTTTATTGCTTGGAGGGATGGGGGAAGCTGATCAATGTGGGAAGCTTTAAATAAATTGTTATGATTTGACAAATCCTTTACTTAGCCATCCCTTAAGGGAGTGGTCTAAGTTTATTAACTTTTCTTAATAATTTTGATAGTTGTCTTTCAAGGGAGCAGTCTACCTTATATTGAGTAATTTTGATATGTTTTGGTAGTTGTCCTTCAAGGGAGAAGTTTGTGAATGCTTGAAATGACCCATTAGAGTTTTAATTTTTTTGTGTGATTTTGTCATTGATTGTGTTTTTTTGCTATTGACATGAATTTTCTTATATAGGCTCAAAAGGTGTACCTTTATGAAGGTAAAACTAAAGCACAAGGAGGTTGATGATGGGTAAAAAAAGGTTTAAACAAAAATGACCATGGGAATCCATCCTATATGGGGATGGAAAGAACCATGAGGACCATGCCATGGGTAAATAAATGGTACCCTCATTCAAGATTAGGTGAAGGTTTTAATGGATAATCACATTATTCAAACTTTAATTGGTTGTCCATAAAATAAAGGGATGTAGGTGGAATGAAAATAAGGGATAAGTATAAGTTAGAAAAAAAGTGGGTTTGGTCCTATTTAATAAAAGAAAGGATAAAAATGCAAAGCATTAAGGGGCTCAGGTTCTAGTTTCCCTTCAAGAGGGGATAATCGATAAGCTCCTAATCCATACTTGTGTGTTATGATATAAGGTCTAATCCAATTAAAAGAAAACTTACCCAACTTGATTTTCTCCATATTGGTTCATGTTGATTTTCCTTTAGGATAAGGTTTCTGATGTTGAATTCTCACACTTTAATGTGTTTTTTTATAAATGTACTTGATTCACTCTTGATAGACATAAAGATGGGTAAGCACAGCTAAATGCCATTCATCAAGTAGCTCAAGTCAGGTTAAACATTCTTGATGATAATCATTCTCAAAAATGAGATCTTTTAGGGATATGTGAAGAATGGGAATTTAGACTTTGAGAGGCAAGATAGCCTTGGCTCCAAATAGAAGAGAAAAAGGGGTAGCACCCATAGGGGTTTGAATGCTAGTGTGATATGCCTATAAGGTGAAAGGGATGTGTAAATTCTAATCCCAACCATGGTCATTAACCATTTTAGTTAGCATGTTATTGAGATTTTTTTAGAGGCTTCAGCCTACCTATTTGCTTATGGACAATAAGGTGATGAGAAACTTAACTTGATACCGAATGTGTCACAAAGACCTTGGACTTGTTTGTTTTTGAAATATTTGTCATTATCATTGATGATTTTATGAGGAACACTAAAATAATAGATAATGTGATGGTTGATAAAGTCGATAATATTTTTAGCTTTTGTTGAGACAAGAGAAATAGCCTCTACCCACTTGGTGAAATATTATATTAAAATGATGATATAATGATGTCACTATGAATAATGGGGGTTAATTTCACCAATAAGATCCAAACCTCATTTCGATAAGGTCTAAAGATCCTTGGATACTTGGAGACTATGGCTAGGTGCATGATGTAAATTATCATGTTATTAACATATGACACACTTTTTCACATACTCACAATAATCTTGGTTAAGGGTGGGCCAATAATAGCCAAGGCAAAGGATGAATTTAGTGATGGCTAGGTTACTAAAGTATCCCCCATAGATCCCATCATGCATTTCTTTTATAGCATGAGTGGCTTCACAACTACATAAGCAATGAAAGAGGAAATCATCAAAGCCACATATATAAAGGATTCCCCCCAGTATGGTATAATGTGAGGTACTCTAAATAAAAACTCCTTGAGCATTCCTAGAAAGATTGGAAGGGATGATGGCAAGGTTGAGATAGTTGAAGGTCTATTGATACCAAAGGTTGGTTTAGGTCTCCACATTGAAGATGGTAGGAGAGTCATATTTGACATAAGAGGGATGGGTAATTTGATGGATAATGATAGATAGCTTAGATTTAGAGGGTGCATATGGGATTTGGGATGTGAGATAAGCTATCATATTAGAAAACTTATTCGTAGATCATAGAGTGGTTTGGATATGGTAGTTTTCAAATGATGCTAAGAGTACATAGACTAGTTATTTATACTATTGTAAAACATAATTATTATATTTATAAGATTCATTGAGTTCATTGACCACAAGTTGAGAGTCACCAAAAAAATTTATCATTTTGACTCCCAAGGCTATCATAGTTTGGAGACCTATCACTAGGGCTTCGTACTTAGCCATATTATTGGTACATTCAAAATCTAGATTTAAAGATAAAGGAAGGGTTTCATAGTGAAGGGGGATAATGATGATGTCATCTCCCCCACCACATTAACACTTTGATCCATCAAATAACATGGTCTTTTGATAGGTGAATTTTGCTTAAGAGAGGGTTGCGATGGACTCATCTGGAAACTCAAGAGGAGGCCAGTTGTCTGCTAATGGTGATTTGGTAAATTGGTTAGAAATGACTTGCCCTTTAATTGACTTTTGATGGAGTAACTTAAGGTTAAAATTAGCTAAAATCATGAGCCACTTGGCTATACATTGATTTTCATATGGCTTGGAGTGCATATACTTGAGTGGGTCAGTATTGGTTATGGTGTAAGTCTTATGGTTGAGAAGGTAATGGTGAAGTTTTGTGGCCACAAAGACCAAAGTGAGGTAAATATTTCTGGTATGCATGTACTAAGTCTCATACTCTAAAATCATATGGCTAATGTAGTAAATGGATTTCTCTTTATGCTACTCATCCCAATAAACCAACATTATCCCTAAGGAGTGGTTGGTGGTAGAAATATAAAGGTAAAAAGGTTGATCTTTCTAGGGAGGAATGAGGATAGGTGGAGACAAAAGTTACTCTTTAAATGAATCAAAGGCCTTTTGATATTTGTTATTCCATTGAAAAGAGACATCCTTCTTAAGAAGGTGGTGGAAAGGTTGGCATCGCCGAGAGCTGAGAGATAAAGTAACAAATGGATTGGAGCTTCCCCTATAAGTTTTGGAGTTACTTGAGGTCGATGGGAGGAGGAATGTCAAGGATTGATTTTATTTTGGTGGGATCAACTTAAATTCCATAAAGGGATATGATAAATCTAAGGAGCTTTCCTGACAAGACCCCAAAAATACACTTCTTGGGGTTGAGTTAGACATGGTAATGGATGAGTCATTTAAATATAATCTTAAGAACAACCAAATGATCTTTACAACATTTAGATTTCCTAAGAAGGTCATCGACATAGTCTTCTATGATTTTGTGAATAAGGTCATGAAAGATGTAGGTTATAGTGTATTGGTAGGTTGCACCAGTGTTCTTTAGTCCAAAAGGCATGACCCTATAGCATAAATTTCCCCATGAGGTGATAAAGGTGGTTTTGTGTTGATATTTAGGGGCAATTAAGATCTGATTATAACCCAACAACCCATCCATAAGAAATAACATATCATGGCTGGATGTAAGATTAACCAGCTGGTCAATGTTGGGCAAAGTAAATTCATCCTTTGGGAAATCAAGTTTAAGGTCACAAAGGTCCACATAAATGTGAATCTCTATTATGGCTTTGGTGACATGTATGACATTTGAAATCCATTGGGGATAATCAATGGGTTGGAAAAAATTTATGGATAGGAGATGTTGAAGCTCTTATTTGATGAGAAGGGTTATATGAGGGTGAATTCATCAAAAAAATTGCCTAACTAGCTTGGCATCAAAGTTGGTGACTATATTGTGGGTGGTGATGGAGGGGTAAATTCTTGGCATGTCACTATAAGACCAAACAAATGCTATGTTGTTGTCTTGCATGAAGGATGGCAATTCTTGAAGCTCTTTTGAATTTAGCAATTGGCCTATTTTGATAATTTGAAGGTTACCCAAAGCACCCAAGTTGATATCCATGGTGGATTAATTTATCATAATTAAGTTTTCAAGGGGGAGAGATATATGGATAGAGGAATCTTATGCACCTAGATAGGCAAGAATGGAATCATCATCTTGACACCAATGGTATTAATGGTAGGAGAGTCATCTTCTACCATCTCAAGGTGGGTTAGAGGAATGGTTAAGATCACCCCATCCTTTTGATAAGTTATGGGACTAAGGTTGATCATGTTTATGAAAAAACATTAGGTGGGATGATGTCAAAATCCTTAGTTATCAATGGTGGAATGGATGGTGAGGATGGGATTTCCTCATCAATGGTGGTAATTGGAGGTGGGTTGGTTTGATTTTTAGGTGGTGTGAAATCAAGGCCATCTTTTTCATGAGGTTTTTGGGTCTTGATTGGAAGCACTCATGTGTCTCATGTTCATACCGACCTAGACCAAATCCCTTCTAAGCACACCTATAAAGATATGTCTTGGAAAACTCTAGTTTATCTAGATAGGAGAAACTAGAGGTGAATGGTCAAGGTGAAAAAGAGGTGGCAAAAGTGTCAAGAGGTTTATCAAGTCCCCCATAGGTAAAATTAGTTTAACAATTTAAAGGCTTGAAAGTAATAATGGCTCTAATATTAGGGTCATAATCAGGTTGTTGGTCAAGACTCCCATACTCTTGGGGAGTAGGAAAAGTGTATAGTGTCAAAAGGTGATATTCCCCCAATGAAAGAGGTTGGAAGGTTGATTCCAAGGTGTCCATTATGGGGATTTGGGTGGAAGGGATAGATGAACTGGTGGATGCTTCATTGGTAGAATAAGATGGGGCTTTGTCATTTACTAATGAAGGCTTGTTGGATGGAGAAAGGAGAATAGAATTGGGTTGGTATGTCATGTTGCATGATGTAAAAAGACTCAAGTTAACTTGTATGGTAACAACTTGACCTTCATGTTCAAATTTGACACATTAGTGCAAGGTGAATGACACATAGCCCATGAAATGAATCCAAGGGTGTTCTAGTAAAACATTATACTAGAACTCACCTTCTACAATGTATAAGAGCTCAGGAAGCATGTAGGGTCCTAAGAAAATGTGAAAGACAATAATTCCTAAAGTTATGGCCATAGTATCATTGAATGATCAAAACACCACTAAGGTTTTTGACATAATTTTCTCAGGTAATTTAAGTTGGTTGTATGTGTGGGAGGATATAATGTTGATGATAGTTCCCCCATCAATCATAACCCTTTTGATGTGTGTTTGGTTGATGTACATGATAATGAAGAGGGGGGGATCTAGATCATCTGGATGGATGGAGGGTATTTTTTAATCCTTGAAGGTAATAAGGTTGAAAATTTAAAGAACTCCAACAAAGGCTACTAGAGGTTGTGGGTCTTTTGGTTGGACCTCTATGAAATACAAAGCTTTTATCATCACTTGGAGGTGATGGAGTGAGGTATTCATTAGTTCATACAAACTCATCTTCATCAATATTTGGTGAATCTATTTCATAACTATGCATTGGATTGATTCAAAAGGGTTGGAATGAGAGGGACCCAATATAGATACCTTGAATTTGGTTGAAGGTAATGATGTTTGGTGTTATTTATGTGATTGGTTGGTGGAAGAGGCATATTTCCATGGAATGGACACATTTTATCTTCCCTTATCCTCTGGTTGAGATTGTGATTGTGTGACCACATGGATGGTATGGATTTGGGAAAGAGTTGGGCTAGAGGATTGCTTTTGTTTTACTTCAATATGAGATGAGAGTGGGGTATTAGGTAAGTGGTGGTTGATGGTGCTCGATTCTTGGGTTAGTAGTGGGATCATAGGAGGCTCATCTAAAAATAAGTCATCCTTGTGATACAATCAATGGATTAATACTTGGAGAGCTTTATAGTTCTTAGTATCATTCCTAGGTGTTCTATGGTATGAGCATACTAATTTATCATTATACCAAGATAGTTTAGGACTATGTGGGTCAAATAGTTTGATAGGTGTCAAGGTTAAGAAAGATGCTTGTAATAACCTCTATAGGATGGTTGAGTAATACTCAAACAAAGGTGGAAAATGTGTGGAGGTCTTAGGTTTGGTAGTTGAGGTGGAAGCCCTTTTAGGAATAGGTTTGATGGTAAGAGATTTGGATGAAGGAGCATTTTTGGTGGATGGTTTTGGTATGGATTATTTGGGGGTGAAAGGTGTTGGAGTAGATGCCCGATAAGTAGGTGGTTTGGTTATAGAAGGTTTTTTGAAAATAGGTGAGGATGAAAGTAGGAGTGATGGTGTAACCAAAAGTGGTGGTTGGATTTGGGTTTTATTTGAGATGTTTGGTTTACTTGCTAAGGTAGAAGGGTGAGGTCCCAAAATAAAAGGTAAAGTGGAAAGGGGAGGTAGAGTTTTGGTTTGTGGAATTTTGGGTGGTTTCACCTTCTTTATTGGCTTGGTTTTGGGTTTCTTTGATAGGTTTGGTGAAGTTAGTTCCAATTTTAATGAGGGATAAGTAAGGTTCTGAATAGGGAATATGCCAAGGTTTTTGGTGGGCTTGGTTGGAATGGTAGAAGGTGACTTGGTTATTTTAGGTGGAGTCAATTCAGATGGTTTAGTTATGGGTTGATTGGTAGAGGTTTCTATAAGTTTGGTCAGGGTGATGGTGGGTTCAATAGTGAAAACAAAATGTTGGGATAGAAATGGCATGGTTGGAGGCTCTTTCTTGGTTGGGTAAGGAAGCCTGAGATGGTGCCAAAATATAGCACGATTTATATTGGGTCGAGATAAGTAATCCAAGTTTTGAACCAATCTAGAGAAGGGATTATAGATGGGTCTGATCCCATCGATATTTATCTCAAAGGTCAAACCCATGGGTGGAGAGAGAGAACTAATTACCTCATCCTTTTCCTTAATCAAAGGCTCCAAGGTTTGGGAAGATGAGTCTCCTATGGGAGAGGTGGGTAGAGTGACCTCTTCCTTAGGGATGTTTTCCAAAAGAAGAGTGGATTGATATATGATGGAGGAGAAGGATACAGTGGTAATGGATGCCTCTTTTGGTATGTCACCCAAAGGAGAGGTTGGTGGCTCAAATACCTTGATGAGCAGAGAAAGAGGAATAGTCATTTCCTTGGTCTCATTTTACAAAGGAATTAAGAATGACTCCACTACCTTAATAAGTGGAGGGGGAGGAAAGGTGTTTTGGCCAATGGTTTCCTAAAAAATGAGTTGACTAAGAACTATGTTAATGTTATGGATTTCATGGTTGTAAGAATATTCCACTCTATTGTTTTCATTATTCACATAAGGGGCATGGTTGGTAAATGGCTATCTAAATATGTCAAGTGATTGATTTGGGGGTGCATTGGGGTTATCCAAAACAAGTTTCCCCTTATCAATGAGATTTTGGATGACATTATTGAAGGTATTACACCTATAATGTCATGTCCAATCACACAGTGGAAGGCACACAATTAGTTCTCCTTATACTAACTAGGTATAGGATGAGAGGAATTGAATTGTTGTGGAGCTTTGATCAGTAGGAGTTGTATGATATTTTCTTTCAATAACTTCTCCAAGATTGAAGCATATGACTCCCCTAGTAGATTAAATTGCTTTTGGTTGTTATGGTTTAGGTTTCTAGTGTTCTGATTGGAGTAACTAGAAGAGTTAGGTTGGTTAAAAATGGGTAGAGGGGCAGTTTTACGGACAACCACATTTGTGGTTCCCTTGTTTTTGGTGTTAGTGTTGGTTTGATTGTTAGGTTTGGAAGAGGGAGCCTCATTTGATTTGAAGGTGTAATTATTTTTTTTCAATTTTAGTTTCCCCTCATCAATGGCTCTATTCTCTAACTTATGTGCCATGGTGAAAGCCTCATCAAGGGTCTTGAAATTTTGAACCCATAAAGTGGAAGAAATCTGTTTGGTACAAGCTTGAGATAAGAGTTCAATCATCTTAGGTTGGGGAAAAGAGAAAAAGATTTGATTTATCAAGCCTCTGCAATGGGCTAAGATGTTATTTATGGACTCACCATCAAATTTCCAAATGGAGTAGAGATCGGTGATGGAAACTTTCTTGGGGATGTTTATGGAAAATTGATCTAAGAAAGTCTGAGCTAGTTGGGCAAAATAAAAGAGGGAGTGCTTTGTAATAGCAGTATAATAATATAATTCCAAAATTGATAGATACATGGGAAGAGTATAGAGAAGGAGAGCATCATCATAGGTGATCAAATAGCAAGAATGCCTAAATGCTCTCAAATGTTGTTGAGGGTCTTCCTTGCTCTAAAATTTTGAAAATTTTGGAAGTTCCCATTGAGGAGGATAACGTTGAATGGGGATGGGTGGATAAATTGGTTCATTGTAAATTTGGTCATAATATAAGAGGTTATGGGCACTAGATATGGATGACTCCAAAGTAATCATTTTGTCCATTAACATTTTAACAAGTTCCATTTGTGGTTGTGCACCCCCATAGTTATAAGGTAGATTGTGTTGGGTTTAAGTAGTTGCAACATATGAATAGCTAGTGGGGGGTTGAGAAACTATCATATATTAGTATGAATAAATGGGTGGTAGGTATGATGTCATATAGGAATACATGGAGATAGGTGGTTGGGTGAAAGGTAGAGGTGCATACCCTTATGGATTAGGGGTATAGCTCAGATTTTGTGTAATGGGGGGATTAAGATAGGTTGGGTTGGAGGTATGGTTGGCTTGGTAGATAGAGGATAGGTGGTAACTTTGGTACTGATGTGTGTAAGGGTATAACGTATGGGTACCACCAATATCTAAAATAGAGTAGAGGTAGGTGGGTTGGAAACAAGAAGAATGGTGGTGACACTAGTAGAGGGTACTCCTTCGGTAAGTAGAGTACCAATTCCCAAAGGTTGGGTTACTCCTATATTAGAAGGGTTGTTATTAAGGGTAGAAGGTGTTTGTGTGTTGGTTGGTTGGGTGGATTAGTTTTGTATGGTGGTATTATTGGGATTATTGGTAGATGAGGATGCTTGGGTGAGCAAGGGTTGGATGGAAGTGGTGGAAATAGAAGTGTTGCCCATAAGGTGAGATAGAATGCCATAAGTCAATAGGTAGAACTAAAGCAAGGGTATGGTGAGATATGGTGTTAAGGTAATGTTGGAGGGATATAGGGTTATTTTCCATAAAGGTGGTGAATATGCATCACCTTAGGCAACTATCTGAGGGATGTTAGGAATTCCAGAAGGATGGGGAGAACTCTTTGCATCTGATATGTACTCCATATATGAGGGAGAAGAGGAAGATGGATGATCAGGAGGTGGATCCTAATTTACTTGGTTTCTTAGTTATTTCCTAGTTAACACCATGTAAATGAGGGAAAGAGGAAGATACAAGCAATCTCACAACTCAAATAAAGAGAAGAAAATAAAAAATTCAAGGAAATGAAACACACACTAAAGCATGTTAAATCCTAAGGTTCTTTTAGTCAATCTTGTGGTTTATGCCTTAAGATTTAAGAATTATGTGACTCAACTTGGCTTGTAGAGAAGGTACTAGAAAAAAATTCTATGGTTGTTTTTAGGTTGTGTTTAGGATCTCAAAGGGATATGTGTCGAAAATCAATACATGGCTTGATATTGGGGCCTACCCCCTCACTTCACATACTACGGTGATAAGGGTGTCGAGTGCTTAGCTAAGATATATTGATTGCCAGAGATTATACTAAGCTAGTGAATTGAGTTAGTTCTCCCCTTGGTGATGAAATCTAAGTAGGATAGTTGGGAAAGGTGACTGCTAGGTGATGAAATACTAGTCAGGCCTTATGTCAATATTTTTATGCTTTATTAGGTGTAAGTGATTTGGTCTTATGTGTGTGATAAGATTGATTGTATGATTAATTCACTTGGTTAATTAAGTTATGTGAGCTAAAATAAGTAAGCAAATAATGTATGCAGTCAATTTTATGCCAAAAATGAAATTTTGATTTCATTACATGAGTAGAAAATAAGAAGAAGCACCTAGATGCAAATATTAACCCCATAAAAGACTCAAGGGTCCTATCAGGCATGCCAAAATGTTTCATTTAAATTTTGCATTATTTCTTAAAAATAAAGTTGTAAAACTTAAAAGAAGGGTAAGGTTAGTAGACCCTAGATTTGGTTTGTGCTCTGTGATCTAGATGGTTGTAGATACTCCTCTTTGGCTTGGGAGGAATGACCTATAGATAAGAAAACACTATAAAAATGGTTGATTAGTCAAATAATAGGGTGGATTTCCTAGTAAGCTAGATCTAAGAAGCACAAGCCTCCTTGGAGGCCGTCAATATACACTTTTAAATAATAAAGTCTTAAAAATGAAAGATAAATTACTTCCATAAATAATAGAAGATATTAAAACTAAGTACAAAAAGTTCTTGAAAAGAGATGAATTTGAATAATTATAGAAATAAATGATTGGATATTAATGCTAAATTAATTAAATATGGTTCAAAAAATAGGGTGATGTTTTGTGATCAGGCAAAAAGTCAAAAAATGGAATTTGGTTGGGGTCTAATAGGTGGGATTGAATTATTTTTATTCTCACATAGTGACCATCGATGGTTGGGTGAACCATCAATAGTTAGATAACCATTAACAGTTGGGAGACCATCAATAATTGGGAGACCATCGATGGTCAAGGGTAAACCTAACGATTAAGTGATCATTGATAGTTACTATCAAATTTGGCTTAGGTAAGGGTAGGTCTAGTTTGGAAGGTGGCTAAGTGATTCTGGGAGGTGGGTTTAATCTGGAGGCTAGTTGTGAGACTGAGACAAAATATGTAATTTACTAAAAATAGATACTTAATTCTATTGTGTGAAGAGTGTCGAGGTGAGTGGCTAAAGACTCATTATAGATCCTAGAGCAATTTTGGTAGGGTGTTAGTGTTTTGGCTATGATTTGATGAATTAAAATGCTTGTTCTTTCTATCATGCTCATTCTAATCTCTCCTAGATTCATCAAAATAAGACCTTCAAAATAAATTTTGATACAATAATCTCTGATAATTATTGATCTTGATACTTGATGATTATTCTTGATTCCCCCCTTTCACCTCCTCCTCCTCTCTTTTATAGAAGAAAGGGAGAGGTGAAACAATAGGTTCAACAAGAGGTTTAACAAGGTGTCTAATTTTAGATTTTACATGTATTTATCATGCACATGGATCAAATACCTAAAAATAAAAAATCAATTTGGATTTGAGTTGGAGTTAACCCTTAAGGTGGTTAAAGTTTAACCAACAGCAGTCAGGTCTAACCATCGATGGTCAAGGGTTGATCGTCAATAGTCGATAGGATTTAAAATAGTTAAAGTTAGTTATATTGAATTATTTTTGGTTTTTAAAAGGTGGTGAAGTGGTCCTGAGGGGTCCAGGGGTGGTTTAGGGGTTGGTACGACATCTAGAATTATAGTGTACAAATTTTTACTATCTACACAGCCATACAAGCCATTTTAGATTCAATGTATTACTCTCTTAAACTAAATTACACTATTATGAAAATAATTTATAGGTTATTCAAGTCTAAAATAACATCATGTTCATCATATATATTAACTTATGGAAAATAACATCTAACTCATCACTGCAACTTGCTTACCCAAATTTACCAATTTACATTCAAACATAGTCATGGTGAAAATGAACTTCAAAACTTGTGTCAAAACTTTCATAAACTTATAATTCACGCATATTATCTTATGATATCACTATATACAACTCTCATATAGAAATATAATATGGTCAAATGTCAAACTTGGTCTTGTAGACCAATCTAATGAATTTGTACCTTCACTATTTCATCTTCACTAGACAAGTCAACTTATGAGCAGCATTTTTATCATATACAATGATCTCAAAAAAATAAATATCTAGCATGAACATGTACTACATGTCTTTAAAAATATCTTCATACAATTGTATTCATCCCTAATTCATGATAACACATCCCTAATCAACTTCTCACTTGTATTTAGTTTTTTCACTATCTACACCATTAGGTCTGTTAGTAAATGGTCAACTTTGATGACCAATTTAACACCCATGAGTGATATAATCTACTCATAATACACCATGGTCATCAAATAAAATTCTAAAGATTCAACTTTCATCAATTTGGCAATGTTAAGTTGGTTAAAACTAACTACTACATCAACTCTCCAAGAAACAAGGCCTTTCTTGTAGGGTCCACTCACTCTCCTAACAAACCAATCAAACCTAGAGGTGCCTAATAGATTTGGATACATGATCCAATAAATTAAATATCCATACCAAACCATTCTAATCACTTTACAGCAAAATATTTCACATCTAATCATTGTTAGGGTTTTAGATAGGGTTAACATGATTTCTAGTATTAATGATTATTCATAAAGGATTGCCCCTCATTTCCAAAATTAATCCCTATATTTATTATCTAGGACCCTTCCCCATCTCTCGTCAATATCTCAGGTTCTCATGCATAGGTTACACATGCCAATAAACACTTGAAAGTTCTTCTCAAGTTGAGAACCTTTCATTATGTGCACTTGAAAAACCTCAAAACCACTTTTCATGCCTTTTATTATGAAATTTGACCTCATACTTGGTCAACACACTTGGGAAAACCTATCACACCACTAAAAATTCTCACATTCTCATTCTTTCCTTGGAAATTGATCCTGATACCCCATCTCATCACCATCTCTCTTTTTGCACTTTAGGTCTTCACCTGCAAGTCACATTAAGCCTTGAAACTAACCCTAAAGTCTCTTTCCATGTGATATCCACCTCATATACATGCTCATACAACACATCTCAGACTCAAAAAATTTCAATCATTCTTCATATGTCTTGTCAATAACTCATTTTGCCTTATTAGGCCAAGTAGGGTCTAGAGGTGGTCTAGTTACATACTAGGTTTGTAGGTCTTACCCGTGTAGGGTTACCCTAAGACTCACTTGAGTGGTCCAAAGCTTCATACCCATGCTTAAAAAAAAGTATACATCTTATTATTCCTATGTGCATCCATCTTACTAGGCCACCAATCTCATACCTTCTCATAGAGTCTTTTTATGGTATGACTAGTGTCATGACTAGGTTTCTCAAGAAATTGAAGATTGACAACTGACCTTGAGACACTCTTTGATGATTATACACCTTGATCCCACTAATATAATTATCCTTAGATAGTATCATGCCTCTGTTCATGCCTCTTCATGCTAATCATACACATGCTCATGATACGACTAGGCTTCTCAAGACACCTTGTACTTAATGACTAGTACTCAAACGTGATTACCTTGGCCTAAACCTTGAAATAAAACTCAAAAGAATCAGTATTTTTCCTTCAAATTATCTCTTAAAAATATAAAATAGGTTACCTTCAAATTCTCTCTTGTCACATGACTTCCTTGTCACAGTAAGTACACAAGCTTATACCTCACAGATCACTGGCCATGCATCTTTACCAGATGCATCTTGACATCAAATGACAACCTTGACATCAATGAAAACACTTCTCAATAGTATTTGTTCTATTAATGTCTAACTAACAAATTTCTCTATAAATTTGAAATTAAAACACTTAAATACTTCATGATGTTCATAATTAGTATTGGAACTAGTTGTAAAGCTTGGACTTGGTAAATACTATACTTCTTGTGAAGGTGAGAAAACTTCCCCATCCAAGATCACCTGAAATAGGTTTTCACTTAAGAGCTTGTCTTTATCTTTACTATTTTCTTGACCAACAAGTGCCTCAAAGATGTTTTCACCTATAAATCTTGATTTTTATCTTTTGTATGACCAAAGAAGTTTACTTTCTCTCCAAAGTAGGTGGTAGGGTCCAAAGAGAAGTTGAATCTTTATTTGTAATCACCAAGTACCAATCCATCTATAAGGCCCATATACTCTATAATATATTCCTTATTCTAAAACTCATCTAGAGGTATAATAGAATTTTGTTGGTCCCAATCAATACGTTCAAGATGGAAAAGGGTAAGTGGGTAATGAGTTGTGATGGTCATAATGGAACTAGAATCAAATAGGTCAGTATCAAAGAGCTCATTGTAGGCACTATAATAGGATGTTGTTTCACTATTGAGATTTTATTCATTATTTGAGTGAGAATAATCACTTTCAAAATACATGAGGTAACCCCTAAGTGGTATAAATCTGGGGCCTTGGTTCATAATAGGTTTGCCAACAAATAGAGGTTCAAGTTTACCTTGCTCATGTGGCCCCAAGCCTTTACCTATATAGTCCAAACTATCCATATTTTGATTAAGGATGGGGTATTTAGGATTTTTAAATAATTTTAGAGGCTATTAACATGTAATCAATCTCCTTCAGTAATGGCCTCTCAATCTTGATTTGGTGAAGTGTATAGTATAAATACCATTGGCTACCTTTGTTGAGGTATGTTATTATTCTACCAAATCATGTTGGGATTATTAGGGCTTTCAAAAGGTTTGGATAATCCATAGGACTTAGGAGATTTGGGAAACTTGCCTATATTAAAATCATCTTTCATACAGTATGTGGAAATGTCAGTGTTTTCAATAGTAAAATGGTTTATAATGGTTGTAGGAAATATATCAGTCAAAGTGGAAGAAAGGTAACTAGGGTCGATATAATTGGAGTCATGGCATTTATAAACTATGACCTTGTCCTTCTTAAATACAAATTTAGAACTAGGTCAATAGTTATAATTTTGATATTCAACTGCTAAATGTTTACAATATTAGTATGGATGCAAATTACCATAAATAGTGACCTTAATTCCAGAATGGGGGAACTTGAGGCATTGATGCAGGGTAGAAGGAACAAATCATACTGCATGGATCTAAAGATGACCAAGAAGTTAATCATAAGTAAATTCAATGTTTATGACATGGCACAGGGTATCATGTGTTACAAGCCCAATAATGATTGACAGACAAGTAATCCTAGAAGACTCTCTTTCAGCATTATCATATGATTTAATTATGATTATTTTTGGCTACATGTCTTTGGCGATATATCCCAACTATTGTATCAATTTTAGTGACACTATATTTAGCCCTAAACCATTATCTATAATAACTTTCTTGATTTTTTGATGTGTAATAATGACCTCAATATACAAGGGATTATTATGGCCTAAACTAAGGGAAGACATATCTCATTGATCAAAGGTAAGTTGTTGGCTTGGAGATAGATGTCCTAAAAGTGTTTGTATTTGGATAGGGTTAATGTCTTCAAGAATAGTGGATTGTTGGAGGAATTCATTTAGTATGGTCCTGTGAAATTTTGATGTATGCAAGAGATCTATGATAGAAATTTGCATAGATGTTTTGCTTAGTTGGTCACAAATATTATATGGTTCCTCAATAGTGGGATGATAAGGTTTGGCCTTAATCGATGTAGGGTTTGTTTTATGATTAGAAGGCATAGAGTTCAAATGTGTCTTAGTTTTAAAAGAAGGCAAAGAGCCTTGAAGGTTAAATTTTAAGCGTCTAGTTATAACTACATAATTTCAAGTCGATAGGGAGTTATCATAATTAGAATAATTGGGTGGTGGTCTAGAAATAGTAACCCATAGGAGCTAAAGTACAATAGAATTGCTTGAACTTAATGTAGCCTTATTTAAAGGAGAGGATAATGACCCTAAAATAGAGGGACCAACATTTCGAGAAGCCTCAGATAGTATATGGGGTTTTAATATAATGGTGGAAACATGATTACCAAAAATACACCCCACAATCTTATTATAATCATATGGCATAGTATTGTAGCCCAGGTTATTATTTTGGGTATTATGATCCTAATTATGAAGATGTTAATTCTATTTATGAATTTATCCTTGTTGATGTTGGTCATGGCCTTGGTTCTAATTATTCTATTGCTATTGTTGGTTGTGCTTGGGAAATGGGTCTTTGTAAATGCCCATATCTTGATTGGTATTTTGTGCTTCTTATTTTAATTTAATTTCTCTACTCTTAATCAAGTATTTAATGAGATGCCTCAATTTTTATGCATCAATAAACAATATGGCCAATAACATGATGAAAATCATATAAATCATCTTCATAATACCAATCAAGTTTTAGTTGATCTCCATTAAATGATTTAGGAATAGGCCATATGATTAAATTAACTACAACCAACTTCTAGAATACTACCTTAATAGGTTATCCTAAATTGTTGAATGTTTTAAATTTGTTGAATCCTCTGTGTGGAGTTCTCTGTAAAGTGGTTGGTGGATTAAGTTGTACATTTTGAGTTGGTAGAGCTTGCACTATTTTCACATCTTGATTTTGTTACTTCATTACCCACAATGTTTTTGTTTTTATGAAATGCTTTAGATTTCTCCATAGTGTTATCTTGAATAGGTGTTTGAGTCTAATTAGATGTTTGATTCTATGAATATATTTTTACTAGGCCTTTAATAATAAGTGATTTCTTTACATGTACACCCTTCTCAATGATTTTTTTGAATATGTTGGGACACAGGAGTCTCAAATTATGAGTCACCTCAGGGTGTAGGTTCTATGCAAAAATGTTAGCTAGCTACCTATCTAGAAAATTGTGCTAAAAGTAACCAGTTAGTGTTGTACATCATTTTAGATATGTTGTGAAGCTTTCTCCATCTCTTTGTCTTGATTTACATTAGTCAACCGTTGTCAAAGCATGTTCAGTGTTATAAGAGATATGGTTAACAAATTTTTCTAATAAATCATTAAAATTTATCATTAATCCTTTGGGTAGTTTTAGGAGCTAATCTAATGATTGTCCAGCTAAGCTACATGGAAACAAGTATAGTAAATAGATGTTGTTGTAAGCTGTGTCCTTGCATACTACGAAGAAGGATTGAATATTTTCTCTAGGATAACCCTTCCCTTTGTATTTATCAAAATTTGGTGGATCAAAATGAGGTGGAAAATGTACCTAAAGAATGCTCAAGTCAAATGGATAAGGACATATCTCATCAACCTTATATTTTTTTGTTAGAATGCATGTTTCATGCCTCATGACTATATATTTCATTGAATTCCACCCTTACATATTTGGTGAATTTTTTTTTGGAAAGTAATTTTTTTGGGTAATAATATACCCCCTAGGTATTCCCATTAGGTACATTGACCCTTTTCCTAGAATTTTGATTTTGGTTCATCCTTGGATGTGAATAACGTTAGTGTAAGATATTATTTTCTTTGTATTTATTATTATGGATTATTCCTACATATGTGTTTAGCTTTCTTAGGTTTTATTTTTAGGTCACTTAGGTATCATAAATGAGGTAATTAAGTTTCACATGCACATGAAAAAATTGCAGTCAAATTGGTGGGTAAGGTTACCCTTACCCACCAATATTGACATATGGAGCACACAAACCATTTGGCAAAAGTCTTGTGTTCACATTGCTAAATGTCTTGGCTCTATGCCTCCATTGTACCTATAAATATGCCTTTCATGTAAGATATTTTTTAATGAGTTATGAATGCAATATTATTGTAATTTTGCTCTATTTTGATTTCAGTCTCAATAACAGAGTTATGCTTCTATTTGCTTTGCATTTGTAGTTCGTGTGTTCGATTCTATCAGATGGATCTTAAAAAATTCCATCATGATATCATAGCTCTTTTCTAGTAATGAAAACTATTTTGTTTTTAATTTATTGAAATATTGATTAGTTTTTTGAGTTTGTATTATAACTAAGATTGTAAAGAAAAAACCTATAGATATGTGTGTATCTACAGTCCTTCTTCTCTAATTGGTGAACTTCATCAGTATTTGTAATTATTTCAATTGTATTGGACATATAAGTAACCTTTTATATATATAAAAGTAGGATTCAAGATGATTGGATAGCATAAAACATTAATTTTTGATAAGGAGGCAAGATTTACAAGTGTTTGGCAAATTTGTTTTTCTGAGAAAAATGACTGGTATTTTTTTTATTGTGATTAAATGGTAAAAAAATGCTCAAAAAAAATCTAGGTTTTATGCTCCTTTGTTTCTTATTTTTATATCATTTTGAAATCCATAATTTTTTTAATAATTACAAAATTTATCATAGTTTTACTAATTGTGATACTATTCAGAAAATTGCAAAAATTACATTTTTGATGATAAAGTTTAAGGAGTTTTTTTTAATTGTTTGTATAAAAACAATATTATTGTGGAAAATCATATTGTAAGGAGTTTTTTTCATTGTTTTGTAATATTCCTTATATTTCATGAAGGGTGAGGTCTAGTTTTGGCAGGCGGTCAAACCCCCTCACAAGCAAAACATAATTTCTCCTCTCCTTTGCTTAACTCACGATTTAACACTCTTGTTCTCCTCATGGACATCTTTTTGGTTGAGCCCGACATCCATTTTTTGTGATCTTGCACTGTTACTTATGTAATCATTACATAGATTACTCATTTGTGGATGCATTCTTAACTGAGTCTGACATCCATTTTTTTATGAGCATGCATTGTTGTTTGTGCCTTTAATGCAAAGATTTCACTCATTTCTATGCTAGTCACTTTGTTTTTGTGTGTGTTGTGTGATATTAAAAACTACATTGTACTACACATTCAACAACCTTAGATAATCATCTTTTTACTATGTGTATTATGTGATGGTGAACACTCCATCAAATCATGCACTTTGACAACATCAGCCATATATGTTTGGTTTATTATGCATATTTGTACCTATAATTCATTGTATCTGAGTGTAGATCTACTATGTAGTACCTTATTTTCACTGTATGCATTGTCTATCCTTCTTACATGAGTTGAAGCTTCATGAATCAACTTTATTATCATGTTTATGGTTGCCTTTGGCCCTACATGATATCTTAAAGATTGTTTGGGCTTTATTGTGCAAAAATTTGGTACCCATTGTATATGCACTAAAACATAAATTTCCAATTGTATGCACATTAAAGTGTTCATTGTATATGCACTAAAATATAAATTACTAAACCTCTGTAATTTGTGGGGGGGGGAGGGGGGGTGGTTCTTTTGGAAAGTTTCCAGGAGGGTTGTTGAGTGCCTTGCCTTCTCTATTACTCATTAATTTTATGTTTTCACTGCATCATAGATCACAATTTGGTTCCACTTATCACTCCATTCAATTATCATGACTAGAAATCTAAAGTTTAATTTTTTCTAAGAAGTAGAGGTTTACATAAGATAACCATGAATATGGAAACTAAATCAAAACTTGGTGCAGATAAAATTAAGTGGTATAATAGGTGTGATGAAGCATATGGTCTTTTGTGTTTATCTATTTCCCCTAACTTACTCTTTCACATTGAATCTGCTAAATCACCACATGAGATTTGGAACACTTTAGAATAACTCTTTGGGAAGTAGGATGTAATGAGGGGTCATGAGCTAGAGAATGAGCTCATTAATTTGAGTCTAAGTAATTTTGACACTATAGAATAATTTTTCACCAAACTTAAATCACTTAGTTTGCAATTAAAATTATGTGGTATAGAGAAAAAGGATGAACAATTGATCCTCTTTATTCTTTCCAAGTTAGGTCCTAACTACTCAGTTTTTGTCTCTACCTTTTATGCTTTGAAATGTGCCCTAGGACCTGCATAGAGTATGTCATCCTTAGATGATTTTTCCAAAGAATTAATTAGGGAGAAAGAAAAACTCATCCAAATGGGTACATTTAAGTCATCTAAATCACATGCTTTGTTGATTTATGACAAACCGAAGACTTCAATAAATAAGGAGAAGAAACAAAACAAGGAGGACCAAGAGCAATGAAAGGGTTAAAACTTAGATACTAAGCTAAAAGTATAATATGAGTCCTCTTTTTTAGGTGGGAAATCCAAGAAAGAGAGGATCACATGTGCCTATTGTAAGAGAACTTGGCATGATAAAACAAAATGTATGAAAAAATAGATTGTTCATTTAACAAAGATGCTTGAGAAAAATAACATCAATGTCACTGATATAGTCAAATCAACCCCATCAACACAAGAGTCTTATAAGGAAAAATAAAGTAGTAAGGGGAAAGGTAAAGGGAAGGCCCTTGTTTCAGTAGCATCTCAGCCATCCACATAGGTGATTGATTCTAGTGCCTCACATCACATGGCTTCTTCACAAGACTTGTTCTCATCCTTAGAGCCATGTTCTATGCCATCTATTCTAATAAGTGATGGTACTTATATTGAATTTTGTGGGAGAGTATTTATTTAAGTAAATGATGGAAATTTTGAAAATGTCTTATGTGTTCCATCACTATCAACTAATCTCCTATCTCTTTATCAAATCACCCACATTAGATCATGTAAGAAAGTTGAGTTTACTTCAGATTCTATTGTCATTAAGGAGTTGCATAGTAATACTATAGTGGCCATTGGGTAAGAAAATCACCAATCAAGGTTATACACCTTCTCAAATTTTTCTCTTGATTACCCTTATACTACATTACTCACACATTCTAATGGAGTGAGAAAACTATGGCATGAGTGATTTGGCCATCTAAACTATTGCTACTTAGAACAACTCAGTCAACAAGATATGTTAATAGGGTTACCTCATGTTCATTTTTATAATGGTGTTTGTGAAGGTTGCATGTTTGGTAAACATTTTGAAGAGAAATATGACAAAGGCAAATCATGGAGAGCCACTAAAATTTTGGAGCTAATTCATGGTGATGTTTCTAGACTATTTCCAATACCTTCATTCAATAAGGATAGGCACATGCTTACCTTCATAGATGAATTCTCTAGGTATACTTGGGTGTATTTTATTCAACAAAATTTTGAGCTATTTAACCATTTTAAGGATTTCAAGGCTCTTGTTGAGAAACAGTCAGGAAAAACCATTAGAATTTTGTGCATTGATAATGGTGGTATGTTAATAATTGCTTTGAGTAGTTTTATAATTTAGAAGGGATTGATCTATAATGAATAGTTCCATATAGTCCTCAGTAGAATGGTGTTATAGAATGTAAGAATAGATCTTTGAAGGAAATGGAAAATTATATGATATACTTCAAATCACTTACACCATAATATTGGGAAGAAGCCATTAATTGTGCTTGTTATATCCAAAATCATGTTCCTCATAAAACATTAAAAGCGATCACTCGTTTTGAATCTTGGAGAAATCAAAAACTTGAAGTTAAGAACTTTAGGGTATTTGGATCTCTAGTTATGGCCCACATTCCTAAGATGAAACATAAGGCCATGGAATGTCAGAGTAGGACTTGCATATTTGTTGGGTATGCAGAAGGTGTTAAGGGATATAGGCTTCTTCATCCTACCACATATGAGTTGTTAATTGAGAGGAGTGTACACTTTCAAGAGGGTCCATTAGACTCCACACATGACACTTCTCCCTCCTCTTTGGACTCTCTAGGATATGATGATAGTTCAGATGATTCAGATCATCTAGATTAGATACCTATTGATGAAGATTCTTTTTCTAGTTCAGATGATGAGGATAGTGATAGAGTTTCACCTCATTCCATTCATAGTCACATTTTTTAAGTTGAAGTTTCTCCCCTTGATTCTCTGATTTCAAGTCCTCTTTGGGTTAGATAGACTCTATAGAGTGCAGGTGATTGGGTTGGAAATCCATTAGATGTTAGATAGACCCATTCAAAATTTTAGGGTGTTCCACATGTTTTCATTACTTGCGCTTCTAATCCATAATCATTTCATGAGGCATATAGCATTCTTGAGTGGGATACAACTATGCATGAAGAGTATAGTTCCTTAATTAGGAACCACACTTGGTATCTAGTAATTCTTCCCAAGAGAAGGAAACTTGTTTGATGTAGGTGGATCTATCGAAAAAAATTACAGTAGATGGGTCAGTGGATAAGCTCAAAGCATGATTAGTAGAAAAATTATTTTCACAAGTTCCTCACATAGATTATACTGAAACATTTACTCTAGTCACTAAAATGAACTGTATTTGACTCACTCTTTCAATTACCATAGCTTATCATTAGGATCTTCATCAGATGGATGTGAAGAGTGCCTTTCTTCATGGTTACCTTGAGGAGGAGATATATATGGAACAACCACAAGGTTTTATGGAAGATTTTTCCTTAGTGTGTAAACTTTAGAAATATATTTATGGATTCAAATAGGCCTCTCAAGATTGGTATGCCAAGATGGATTCATTTCTTCTCACAAATGGGTTCACTAGATGTAATTTTGATCTGAATGTTTACATCTTATGGCAAGATAATTCACTCTTGATTTTGGTTATATATGTGGATGACCTATTGATCACAGGGAGTTATTCATCCTCTATTACAGTAGTGAAAACTACTTTGCACGATATATTCTCTATGACTAACTTAGGTTTATTACATTACTTCCTTGGTATTAAGATTTCACAATCTAACTCAGGTATTACCATTACACAATCCAAGTACACTCTTGATTTTCTCACATGGTTTCACATGGATACTTGTAAGCCAACTCCAAATCCCTTTCTTTTTGGATTCAAACTTAAGGTTGAGTGTTCTTCTCCATTGGTTGATGCTACCTTGTATTGATAACTAGTTGGCAGCCTCATCTATCTAACTCACACTAGACCTAATATATCATATGCAGTGGGCATGGTCTCTAGGTTTATGAAAACATCACATAAGCTTCATTGGAAAGCATCCAAATGGATTGTCTACTACATTTAGGGTACTCACAATTTTGGGATTCACTATGGAGTAGGCATTGATATTGACTTGATTGGATACACATATTTGGACTAGGTTGGTGATAATCAACATTGCAAGTCCACTTTACGATATAATTTCTCACTTGGTTTAGGATAATTAGTTAGTCTAGCAAGAATCAAAATCTTATTTCTTTATCATCTATTGAGGTTGAATATAGAGGGATTATCAATGCTTGTACTAAAGCTATTTGGATTTAGAGTATTCTTACTGAGTTTGGTATATAGTTCAAGTGACCCACAATCATCTTTTGTGATAACCAAAGCACCATCCATATCTACAAGAATTTATTCCAACATCATGGACCAAGCACATCGAGATTCATATGCACTTCATTTGAGAGCTCATTCATGGATAGGTCATTGATCTCAAATTTTTCTAGACTACAGAGTAAATAGCTGATATCTTCACCAAACCCTTCATTGAGAGTAAGTATATTCACTTGCATGCTCTTCTTAGGGTATGGGCTACATCAGCATCATCTTTAGGGGGGCTTCTAATCCTCTTCTTCTTTTCTCTCTTTTTTTTTTTGGGGGGGGGGAGTTTTTTCCTATGAGTTTTCTCCTTTTCCTCCACTTTGTGAGAGCTTCATTGTACTTGGGTACCTCATCAGGCCATGTTGCTAGGACCCAATTTTGTTTTCCCACCTAAGCTATGCTTAAGGGGGGTGTTAGTATAGGATATTATTTTCCTTATATTTATTATTATGGATTATTCCTACACGTGTTTAGCTTTCTTAGGTGTTATTTTGAGGTCACTTAGGTGTTATAAATGAGGTAATTAAGTTTCACATGCACATGGGAAAATTGTAGTCAATATTGGTGGGTAAGGGATCACTTAGGTGTTATAAATGAGGTAATTAAGTTTCACTTGCACATGGGAAAATTGTAGTCAAATTGGTGGGTAAGGATACCCTTACCCACCAATATTGACATATGGAGCACACAAACCATTTGGCAAAAGTCTTGTGTTCACATTGCCAAATGTCTTGGCTGTATGCCTCCATTGTACCTATAAATACACCTTTCATCTAAGCTATTTTTAATGAGTTATGAATGTAATATTATTGTAATTTTACTTTATTTTTATTTTAGTCTCAATAATGGAGTTTTGCTTCTATTTGTTTTGCATTTACAGTTTGTGTGTTCAATTTTATCAGTTAGATCTTGGACAATTTTGTCAAATAAGTCTAATGTTATTAGTTAAAAGGATTTTTTAATTGATTCCTAGATGTTTGATACTGATTCTTAAGAATTTATTATTGTGAAATATAAGAAATTTGGTGGTTTTATGGTATTCATTATCGATTTACCAAATGGCATTGCCATTGTTAGTTCATAATGGGAGCTTTTTATGTTTGAGAAGAAGTTAGTAAAGTGTTTTGTAAAATACCCCAACTTATGATTATTATGGGTCTTGAACAATGTGATGTTGTGACTGGGTAAGATTCTCCTGATGGTTAAATAAAGTGTGCTTCATATCAAGTGAAACTTGTTACAAAGTATCTATGGGTTTATTTTGTTCAGTCTACATCAGAAGTAGGATTGGCTAGGTCTTGTTGTATTTATTCTAATGGTTATTCTTGTTCCACAAAATTATTATTATTTATTGAATCTAAAACCAAAGAAGTTGTTAATTCGGTGATGAGTTGATCAACATACCATTGACTAATTTGTTATATTTTGGTCACACAATCTTGATTAGTTAGGGAAGAGTTCATAAGTGGGACTTTCCCTTTTCTATAATAAGAAATTTTTGGATTTGTGATACGATTAATAGGTTTCTCTAGTGGTTGGTCCTCTACTTGAACAAGTGTATGTAATTGCTCCATTAGGAAATCAGGCAGCAGTTGAGCTCCTGATTTTATCAACCTTAGGAGAGATTTGTCTTTATCCTCTATAGGTTGGTGTTCAAAGTAAACTTGATTGGACACTACCATGGTTGGTATGTCCTCAAACATGATAGAGTGTTCCTCCCCATCATAATAATTCTCTTCCTCTTAACTAGGTCCATAAAATACCCCACTACAAGTATACCTTTACATGTTTAATAATTATTTTCTACATTTATGAAATTTTTCAAATTTTGGTTTAAAAATGCTAAAAAGTGTTCAAATTATAAATCTAATTAGATACAAGGTGGACTTAGGTATATAATCAAAAATAAATGGTGTGATGCCTCACAATCAAAATAAGTAAAATAAGTCCTGAGAATACTCGATCTTTGTTGGTAGAAATTGGTAATTAGAGGAAGGTAGAACAATCTTGAAACTTAGGGTGCAAGTTAGCATAATAAAACCTAAGTTAAAATTATGTTAGTACCATAAAATATTGATTATGACCATAGAGGGATGTGATCCTAAAAATTATAATAAGGCTCAAGTGATCCAAGAAAGTTAGGATGTATGCTAACACATGAAATCCTAAGTCTAAAATGAAAAATGATTAGGCAGCACAATAGTGCTTAATAAAAAAAAAAATTGAATGATTAAATAACTTAGAGCATGAGTGAATACAAGATAATATAAGTTTGAAAAATAATAGAATGAGTAGTGTCTAGATAAAGGTTTTCAAACTAAACTGAAAAATTCACCCAAGTTACACAAGTTAAGCAAAAAAGGTGAACCACCTAAGCCTAAGTTGTAAGAAAGACTTTGGTGTATACCAATCGTGTTTTGGTTTAGAACTTAGGTAAATTTTAAAATTTGGGATAAAGGGCCTTAGATATCCAAGTGATGAATAGTCTATTCCTAAATGAATAACATAATGGTGATTTTTAGAAACATAACCATAAAAGATTTGATTCATTTTTTAACAAGGTTAAAATATTTTGAATTAATTTGACCAGCATAACATCTCTTTCAAAATATGGTGTCTAACATGTGTTTTGTCTTGGATGTGCTTTGGTTTTGTTTTCAATGTGGCACACACACAAAAAAAATTTAGACTAAAAAACAATGCAAGTAAATAAGAACAAGAAAACACTGAAGTGTACATCCTATCCTAGAAATTGACAAGGTTACTTCATACCATTGGATTCCATCAATATACTCCTTGAGAGGAAATAATTTGTTAATATAATAAATTTAAATGCACATGAAAATTAGGGTTTTTTAGACCCCCTCTTCTCTCAAGATATTATATGATGACATGGAACTTTAGGGTACTTGTCCAACACTAATAGTACTCTATAATAAATGGTGTTTGTCTAAAAACCATAAGTTTTGATCGATCTATATGGTCCCATATGTGTGGTTAACAATAGGGCACAACACGTCATTTGAATCTAATCTAATAATCTTTTTGTATAAAGGTCTTGTCTTTTTTACAACCACTACATCCGTTAGATTGCTCAATGTAGTGTGATGTCTAGATTAGGCCATTATTCTAAGGTATATTTTACTAACTAAGCTAGTTTAGCCACTCAAACTAATATCCCAATAATTCACCCTTAATTTGTATTACCCACCATGGACTGGGGTTGAAATGATACCAGGAGATGAAATCTTAGGTCAATGCTTCCCTAAAAAAAGTATGGGGAGGTGATGAAATCCCATCCATATTCAAAGTGCAATGAAATAAAATTTTGACTTTAAAGGTCGATTAGGATCACCTAAGTTACACAGAGCTTGTGGAGTGCCTTTGAGACATTCCTTATATGATTTGGACTAAGTGAAAATGCAATGAATGAATTAATTTTGGATCACCCAAGTTCCCTAAAGGAGATGGGGGGAGATCATAAATGCAAATTCCAATTTTTAAGAAAATAAAACAAAAAAATAATAATAAAATTCAAAATATCTTAAGAGCACTTAGTCTAGAATTTATGTTCATTTTAAAGCACTAAGTGAAGTGTGAAATGAGTTTTACCTTTGTTGTTTTAAAAATTAATCTAGTAAAGTGTCTTAATCCTACAAAATAGATTTGTTAGTAGTCAAGTAAGGGTGTAGGATATCAAAAGGAAACTAAAGTTTAATCTATTAACTCACTAGATTTTGACATAGGGTGACATCACCATTCTATAGAGCTATCTCTTTGTTCCATAAAGTGATTCCATTGTTTTATAGATCAATATTTCTATTTCATAGAAAGATAAACACATTGTGTGGTGACCCCACTAATTAGTAAGAAGACCTCGTTGATTAGTACGATGAGTTTTCCAATTTCAATTAAGCTCAAAACACAATAGTTACCTAAAAATTTCGTTTAAGATGATTTCATTGATTATTAGATGACCCCAGCATTCCATATGTTGATATCATTAATACACAGGTCAATCTCTCTAATTTGTAAAAACACATAGTGAATAGAAAATCACAATAGTCAATATCACCATTTGCATACATGACCTCATTGTTGCTCAAGTTTACAAAATAGGTTATTTAATGCATTATTAAGGAACACCAATAATACTAATATAGAACATATCATGATAATCCCACTCACTCAAGGGGTAATGTCATTGAAATCAAGAAATTAAATAGGAAAACAAGACAAGCAATACCCTCCCATAGTGGCTCTCTTTCAAAAATGATCCATAAATGTGTTTGTGCCTAGATTTGGTGTTCCAATTATTTTTACATGCAGTTGGGAAAGCACCCCTATCATCTCTTTTATAACCAATGGCTTTGGATCCTTGATTAATCAATTTAGTGGATTTGGTGAAGTTCTTCTAACAAGATTTTTACTCAGGTTGTTTACACTAAAAATCTTAGTCCCTCTTGAAGCTATTTCTAAATAATAACATTCCACAACTAAAGCTTAAAACTTATGGTTATGGCTCATGTATTTATAGCTTTTCTAAAAATGTTAAGAATTAACCATGACCATCCATATTGAGATCAAGATGTGAGGCCAAGAATTAATTCAACTTTGGAAGACAAAGCCATTAATATTTTGGAATAAGGGAGCATTAATAACGCATGAATGGTCTTAAATATGATATTTATCTCCATTAATATATGGTGATTGACACCCTTTTGATGATTTCATGGGTGATTTCATAGCCTAGATATTTTGAATTATGAATTTCCAATAACATGTATTCAATAAATTTCCATTTATTTTCTACATAAGCTCTTAATCTAATTTGATTTGCTTAATGGATTTATTTAGTATTATATAATTATTAGAAATTGGTCACACATTTAAACAAAAAAATTGAAAATGTTAATTTACTTGGTCATAATTTGATTGGAGTTGAATCATAAGATGATAACAATTGTGAACGGTGCATTGCCCCATTCGGGAACACATAGACACAAATTGGCACTTGCACATGACATGTACAAAGAATTAGAGCATTTAGATGGTGTAGAATGAAAATTTGCTTGGTTGAAAATTTGATGTGAAGGGAATTGGGAGAAAGTAATTATTGTATAAAATGCATTTCCCCATTTAGGGATACATGAGTAAAAATCAACACCTACACGTGATGTGTGCAAATAAATTAGAGCATTTCAATGATTTTGGTCTAGATTGTGCATTATTATGGAATGTCATTCAGATTTTCAATTTTAACATAATAGTGATAAGATTTATATGTCTACACCCATCATATATTTAGGGTAAGGTACTACTAATTGTATGTTTTCAAATATGCACATTCCCACATCCAAAGCTATCATACCTAACAAGTTACCATGCATAGAGAGTGTATTCATGTTATGTCATTATAGTCATTTATTGAGTTTTGGCCATTTTCAAAGTGGGGATTAGACTTTATTGGTGCCATCAATACTAACTCATTAGCACAACACATGCTCATCCTTATGGAAACTGACTACTATACCCATTGGACTAAAGTTAAAGTGTGTAAAAATTATACAATCGATGTGGTAATAAAGTTCTTCAAAGAACACATCATTACCAGGTTTAGAATGTTTACTATGTTGGTATGTGATAATGGTATTGCTTTTTCATCTATTCAAACTATTGAATGGGCCTATGAGAACCAAGTAATCTTAAAACTTTCTTCTAATTATTATTCTTATGGTAATGGGGTAGTGTTGGGTGAATATTTTGTCGACCAGCTAACTGGAAATCAAAATAGTTCCTATCACCATAGCATAGGGAGATTGGTCATCCAAAGTTGCAGGGTTACCACATCCAATGGGGACAAATCTCTCCTCTCATCAAGGGGAGGTTCCCTATAAATATGCAGGAGCTATATACTATATAAATAAGTAGAAAATAACACATGGGGGCAGAATAAACCATCCATCTCTCTTCTTTCAGAGATGATGCTCATAGACAAAGGAGAAAATCTTGGTGGAAACACTAAAGGCACTTCTCTTCTTTCAAAAGTGTTCTTTTAGGAAACAACAGGAGTTTCTTTTAGGTAGTAAAGTAACTGATGGCAAAAGGGCACAGTAACCAGTAGGATGAAACAGAACACAAAGTTTCCACCTTAACTTCCCAAAGAGTATATCACAAAGGATAATGGGGGCACAAAGTTGTCCCAGAATCCTCAACATAGAAAGAAAAGAAAAACACATACTGAAAGCAAATGTGAAAGCACAAAGTCTTCCTCACAGTTGATTTCAGGACACTTTACTGATTACTTTCACTGGTTCTTCTTGTCAAATTAAATAAATAAGAATGCTTCTAGGAAACAGACATAAGAACAATTTCTTAAAGTGGCACTAGCCAAAACAGCACAAAGTCTACAAACAACTTGCTTTCTCATTCAGATAAAATGAAATGGTATTACAATCTAAGCTCAAAGTCTCAGTCTTCTTCTTTCAAAATGGGCAGAGTTTCACTCCTATAAAATGAAAAGTCTCTCCTTAAAAATGAGAGATATTACAATCTTATAGCAACTATGCAAGGATTGGCACTTTTTTCTATGGGACGGCCCATGTGCATTCTAAGCATTGGGAAGAGGAAGCTGCTTGATAAATAATTCTATGTCAGCTCCTATTTTGACTTTAGGGGTTTAGAACATAGGCTACCATTTGTCTGCAAACAAGACCACTCCTTTCAAGGCATTCACGTGGCTTGTCTACTCATCAATGAAAAGTGAAGAAAAATGGGTCACATTGTTCACTATTTTCACCTCTTAATGACCAATTCACAGACACTGTGTCAACCGCTAGAGTAACTCCTTGAATTGACACCTTCCTTCGCCACATGGCTCTTTTGCCCCTTCCTAGCTTTGTCTTCCTTCTAGCCTTAAGCCTTTGAATTTCTTCAGATATCCCTTTAAATTTGATGTCCACGAGACCATCAATGGTTGCCATCTGCTTGAACCATGTTGAACCTTAAACCCGTTAAACCATTGAAAGTTCATCAGTTCATTGGTTCATTCTGTCTCTTTTGTTCTATCACTTCTTGGTTCAATTTCTTCTTCGCTCCTTAGTTGAACCATCTATTAAACCACTTGTTTGTTTCTTTTTCCTTGACTAAGGCCACTTTTAAACTTTTGAACATATGAACCATTGAACTTCGAACTCTTTCAGTTTAATGTTCAATCGGTTCATTGGTTCATTCTATTTCCCGCTCAATCACTACTTCCTTTATCTTTCTAAGCTTTGAGTGAACCTTTGAACTTGTGAACTCATTGAACCCTTTGGTCCAAGGTTCAACGGTTCAATCAGTTCATTATTTTCATCTTTTGAAGCCCCTTTTGTCTAAGTCTATGAAGGTTCCTTTTTGTGTCTTTGTTCAGCCTTTGGGACATCTCAAAGGGAAGGTGTCCCTTCGAGATTTTAAAATGGTCCTTTCTTTGTCATCAAGTGCCCCTCACAAGGGTACTTATCCTTTGGGATGTTCAGGCAGACTTCAAGCTTCATCTTTTTTTGTCAGGCAAAAAGCCTGAAAGAATTCCTTCGGACAAAAAATCTAAAGGAAAGTTCATGTTACTTAGCCATTCATTCTTTTCCATTTCTTCAGACTTTTTCTCCGAGTGAATTCCTTCAGACAAAAAGTTTGAAGGAATTTTCCCTTAAACATTTTTTTGAGGAAAATCTTCCTAAAAGGATTCTTTAGGTCTCTTTTACTTAGCCATTTTCTCAAGGGATTTCCAACTTTTGTCCACTTTTGCTCACTGCCCTCCGCAATGGCACTTATCCTTCGGGCTCTTGGAAGACCCCTTTGAACTTCTCGATTGAAAAAATGGCTAAGTGTTGAACCCGTTTCTTTCCTACATAGTCTGTAGAAACTACCCTTGAGAGTCTGTAGATTTGAGCTTGCTTGCAGAGTTTGTAGAAGCCAAGTTCATAGTTTTCTCTAACTTTGAAAGACTCCATAAGCATCTATTTGTAGAGTCCATAGATTCAAGCCTATAGAGTCCATAGATTCAAGCCTATAGAGTCCATATATTCAAGCCTATAGAGTCTGTATATTTTTAAAAAAGCTTTGAAAAATGAAGAAATTGAATGCTCAAAGCAATTTTTGAAAAGGGGAGAGAGGATTTTGGTCTATGTAGGGCCAAAATAGTCCGTAGGTTGTCCCAAAAATGAGTGGCATTTTTCAGGGACAATAGCTGGCTCCAGTTGGGGAACTACCTTCAATTGGAAACTTGAAACATAGCTAAGGGGAGTAAAAACCAGAATCTCTAGTGCCTTGAAGTGTGCCATTGGGCTATGGAGTTGCGCTACCCAAGAAGAAAGGCCCCAAAAAATGAAAAAAAAGAACACAAAGTAGAAACAAAGACTATACAAATGTACATATGTATAGCTGAACTTATCTGGTACTTCAAGAATGGAAGTACTTTAGATGCTGCCTCTTAAGAGGCAGTGAAAATGGTCCTCTGTCTTGATAAACTAGCAAGAAGCCATTTTCTCCCCAGAATCGGTGATGGGTGAATGGAACTCTCCACCAGGAAACCAATTTTTTGTGTCCTCCCTTTGGTTTTCTCCTCTTGCCCCATAGCAAGACTTGAATTTTAATCTAAAAACCATGAATCTTTTCTCTCCTGGCAAAGAGTTCCTTTTCCTGATTTTGATGCACAGCAGCATGGTCCATTACCATAATTGGTTGCTCTTTTGGTTCAGTCTAGCACATGATTTGATTGTTCCCATTCAACACCTATCAATGATCAGTGCTATCAGGCATACTTGGTGTTGTTCCATCTGAACCACTTCTTAGATCATCACCTACAGGATTTTCATCTGCTAAAACATGAATGTCTTCATTAGATAGAAAATAATTTCCCCTGCCTGAAGACTCAAATAGAATTTGAGCCTCAGGCCTTGATGTCTGAGTAACGACATATTTTGTCTCCTTTTCTAGAATCAACCTCTACATTACACCTTTCACAGGGATTCTTTCCTGAGACAAGTTCATGCTTAATTCCCCTCCAACATCCTTGTAGAAGTTTTGCCCAAGAAGGATGCCATATGATGTTGGGACATCGGCCACTAGGACAGTCATCTTGATTCGCTTATCTGGAAAGGCAACAAATGCAAATTGGGTGTCTTTAATTTGCCCCAGTAGTGGCACTTTTTTGTTCTCCATGGAGAAACATCTCCCAAATGTCTTGGTCAATGTGGGACCCAAAGATTCTACCACTTTAGTAGGCATGACATTGTCTAAAGCCCTAGAATCAATGATGCAATTATTGAGCTGGTGACCATTTATCAACAGGGAAACCTAGAAAGGCTCTATTTTCCTAGGGACAGTAGGAGGGGTAATGACAAGATTGTTTGGGATGGGCATGTTCCTTGGGGGATCATGAGTTACTTTCTTAACCTCTTGTCTTACAGGGATGGTTTGGTTCTTGGCACATTAAACCAACTTGTCCAATTGCTCAAGATTGGACTACAAGAACTCAAATTCAGACATTTGAATTTTGGTTTTCTTTATATGGTCAATTATGTCAAATTCTTGGAATGAGCCAGGAGCAGAGGATGGGAGTTTATCTTTTTTTATTTTTGAAAGGGGGAAGACTGGACTATGAATTTGAATTAGAAGGTGTAGGGGCATTTGAGGTACTTACCTTTCTTGTAATCACCAGATCCTTTGGCTGGAAGGGCAGAGTGTTCCATGCTTAGCAATTGTAATTGCAGGCTGAGCTCACTCCTCTGTTCTTTCTTTATCAACTTGTTGGGATGATTGATTCTTGGACCAGGTGAATACTATGTATGATCCCTCAATTGCTTCACCTTTACTTTTGGGTTCATCTTGGTAATTCAGGAAACCAATGTGGGAGTCACCAGCTAATTCTTCTTGATCTTCCATGAAGAGACCAATGTCATTTTCTTGATCAAACTCAGGTTGGAAAGAGAAATCATGTTCAGTTTCTAGATATCCAACTATTGAGTTGGTTGGAGGTGATTTAAGGGCAAGGTTCCTCTATGGGGGAGGAAGATGATTTGGTTGCCCCTGATTCTTAGCAGCATTGCCTTGGTATGCTTGATTCCTAATTGTCCTCCTTAGCATATCCTAATTAGGAGAAGTAGACATAACTTGGGACATTTGTCTTCTGAGGACCAGTAATTCATTTGCTAGCTTCTACACCATTGGATCAGTGGTGGTTGAATGTGAGTATTCAGAAGATGAAGAGGATTTACCTTTATTAGGGTTTCTCCTTATCTTTCCTGCCAAGATAAGGTCATCTTCTACCTCAATAGCCAAGTATTGAGCAGTAGCAAGGTCTATGTGTCTAGCCTGTCTCAGCAAGAAAATCACTTTAGGCAGTTGTGATTTGATGAAGAAGCATTTGAGGTTCTGAGGTGTTGGTTGGGTGACCATGGGAATCATGTGCCTCAGCTTGTTGAACCTAGGAATAAAATCCCTCATAGGCTCATGAGGCTCTTTCTTCATCTGAGTGAGCTGGGCTAACAAGGCATGTGCATCTTATGTAGGCTTAAACCTGGCTTCAAATTTGTCTTTTAGAGTGTCCCAATCAGTCACTGATCTAGCCTGTAGGTGGTAGAACCAGTCTATAACAGTGCCTTGTAGTGTCTCTATGAATAGCCTGACTGCTATGTCTTCAAATTCCACCCTTATTATGCCATAGGCTATGCTGAAAGCTAAAATATGTTCATCAGGATGAACTTTCCCATCACCAAAGAATTTGGGGAAATTTTTCCTTGAACTACATGGAAGCTCATGCAGGGGTGGAGTCAAATTAAGTGGACCAAAAGAGTTACCCCAGGGGCCTTGAGCCATGATTTGATTATGTAAAAGTAGGATCACAAATCTGGGTGGAGAATGGATAGGAAAAGCTCTGCTACCAATAGAAAAAGAAGCTCTGCCTTGTGTTGGTGACCTGGTAGGGCTAGGAGGAAGACTCCTAGTTCGTTGAAGGTGAGGTTGTGGAGGAAATAACTCAAAATTACTCTGTTGCACCAACTCAAAAGTAGGGTCAATAACACCTTGATATTTTTGGCTTATTGTATAATGTGGAATTGCCATATTGTAGAACAAAAATGGAAAAGAGTAGGATCTGCTTTATTTTGAAGCTTGAGACTTCAAACTGCATGTTCTTCCCAACGGCTCTGGTTTTGTAGACCAAATAATATAACAGAGATAGAGGAAGATGGTAAGGCTATAATGATAATGGGTAAGACATGGAATAGAGTCACTAGATGATGTAATGGATAAGGGTAGGGACTACTTCAATCTAAAACTTGAGGTTTCAGACTGCATGTTCATCCTTAGTAGAGTCGCCAAAAATTGTTGCACGAGGCTGGGGAGGAAAAATTAACAATGGGAAATCACTGGATCAATTCATTCTTCCATAGCAGGATGCATGGATAAGGTTATAATGATAATGGGTAAGACACAAGTGATGTTTCAATCTAAAACTTGAGGTTCTAAATTACACAAAATTACTGTGTCCCCAGTGGAGTCACCAAAAACTATTGGGTGAATATTTTGTCAACCAGCTAACTGGCAAGCAAAATAGTTCTTATCACCATAGCATAGGGAGATTGGTCATCCAAAGTTGTAGGTTTAACACATCCAATGGGTACAAATCTCTCCTCTCATCAAGGGGAGGTTCCCTATAAATACGCAGGAGCTATATACTATATAAATAAGTAGAAAATAACACATGGGGCAGAACAAACCATCCATCTCTCTTCTTTCAGAGATGATGCTTATAGACAAAGGAGAAAATCTTGGTGGAAACACTGAAGGCACTTCTCTTCTTTCAAAAGTGTTCTTTTAGGAAACAACAGGAGTTTCTTTTAGGTAGTAAAAGTAAATGATGGCAAAAGGATGCAGTAACCAGCAAGATGAAATAGAACACAAAGTTTCCACCTCAACTGCCTAAAGAGTATATCACAAAGGATAATGGGGACACAAAGTCATCCCAAAATCCTCAACATAGAAAGAAAATAAAAACATAGACTTAAAGCAAATGTGAAAGCACAAAGTCTTCCTCACAGTTGATTTTAAGACACTTTACTAACTACTTTCACTGGTTCTACTTATCAGATTAAATAAATAAGAATGCTTCTAGGAAATAGACATAAGAACAGTTTCCTAAAGTAGCACAAGCCAAAATAGCACAAAGTCTACAAATAACTTGCTTTCTCATTTAGATAAAATGAAATGAAATTGCAATCTGAGCTCAAAGTCTCAGTCTTCTTCTTTCAAAATGGGCAGAGTTTCACTCCTATAAAATGAAAAGTCTCTCCTTACAAATGAGAGATATTACAATCTTATAGCAACTACGTAAGGATTGGCACTTTTTTCCATGGGATGGCCCATGTGTATTCTAAGCATTGGGAAGAAGAAGCCACTTGATAGATAATTCTATGTCTACTCCTATTTTGACTTCAGGGGTTTAGAACATAGGCCGCCATTTGTCTGTAAACAAGACCACTCCTTTCAAGGCATTCACGTGACTTATCTGTTCATCAATGCAAAGTGAAGAAAAATGGGTCACGTCATTCACTATTCGAACCTCTTGATGACCAATTCATAGACACTATGTCAACCACTGGAGTAACTCCTTGAGTCGACACCTTCCTTTGCCACTTGGCTTTTTTGCCCCTTCCTAGCTTTGTCTTCCTTCTGGCCTTAAGCCTTTGAATTTCTTCAGGTATCCCTTTAAATTTGACATCCATGGGACCGTCAATGGTTGCTAGCTACTTGAACCATGTTGAACCTTGAACCCATTGAACCATTAAAAGTTCATCGGTTTATTGGTTCATTATATCTCTTATGTTCTATCGCTTCTTGGTTCAATTGCTTCTTCACTCCTTGGTTGAACCATCTGTTGAACCACTTGTTTGTTGCTTTTTCCTTGACTAAGGCCACCTTTGAACTTTCAAATCTATGAACCATTAAACTTTGAACTCTTTCAATTTAAGGTCCAATCAGTTCATTGGTTCATTCTATTTCTTTCTCAATCACTACTTCCTTTATCTTTCTAAGCTCTGGTTGAACCTTTGAGCTTGTGAACTTGTTGAACCCTTTGGTCCAAGGTTCAATGGTTCAATTGGTTCATTCTTTTCATCCTTTGAAGCCCCTTTTGTCTAAGTCTATGAAGGTTCCTTTCTACGTCTTTGTTCAGCCTTTGGGACGTCTCGAAGGGAAGGTGTCCCTTAGAGCTTTTGAAATGGTCCTTTCTTTGTCGTCAAGTGCCCCCTGTAAGGGTACTTATCCTTCAAGATGTTTGGGCAGACTTCAGGTTTAGCTTTTTCTGTTGGGCAAAAAGCCTGAAAGAATTCCTTTGGACAAAAATTTTGAAGGAAATTTCATGTTACTTAGCCATTCTTTCTTTTCCATTTCTTCAAACTTTTTCTCCGAGTGAATTCCTTCAGACAAAAAGTCTAAAGGAATTTTGCCTTAAACATTTTTTTGAGGAAACTCGTCCCAAAAAAATCCTTTAGGTCTCTTTTACTTAGCCATTTTCCTGAGGAATTTCCAACTTTTGTCTACTTTTGCTCACTACCCTCCACAAGGGCACTTGTCCTTTAGGATATTGGAAGACCCGTTTGAACTTCTCGATTGAAAAAATGGCTAAGTGTTGAACCTGTTTCTTTCCTACAGAGTCCGTAGAAACTGACCTTGAGAGTCCATAGATTTGAGCCTACTTGCAAAATCTATAGAAGCCAAGTTCATAGTTTTCTCTAAATTTGAAAGAGTCCATAGACATCTATTTTTGGAGTCCATAGATTCAAGCCTGCAGAGTCCGTAGATTCAAGCCTACAGAGTCCATAGATTCAAGCCTGTAGAGTCCATAGATTTTTGAAAAAGCTTCAAAAAATGAAGAAATTGAATTCTTAGAACAATTTTTGAAAAGGGGAGAGAGGATTTTGGTCTGTGCAAGGCCAAAATAGTCCGTAGGTTGTCCCAAAAATGAGTGGAATTTTTCACGGACAACAGGTAGCACAATCCACTAATAAAAATTTGCTTGATGTAATTAAGAAAATTTTGGCAAAGAACCCTAGGGAGTGACACAATGTTTTGAAATTTGCTTTATGGTCTAATAGAACCAAAATTAAGGTAGCCCTAAGAACGTCACCATTTCACCTTATTTATATCCAAAACCCCATCTCTCTAGTCAACTTGAGAATACCCACACTATAGTTTATGAGAGATTACCTAGAAATAAATTATCATATAGATGTTCACCTACTTAACCTGATACAACTCAAGGAAAAGTGTGATGCAATCTTGCTACATTTTAGCAAACATTTATAGGTCATCAAATGTTGGTTTGACTAATGATCAAAGGTGAGATCCTTTATAATCTCTAACATGGTCCTTCCCTAAGATAAGTCTCATGAGAAAAAGGGACAACACAAAAAGTTTGATGCCTTATGGTTATGTCCCTACCAAATCTCTAAAATCTTGGATGAGAATGCATTTCAATGAATAGTTCCTCAAGCACTACTTCCAGGCTTGAATTAGGCTAGTAAGTTCTTGTAAATAATTTTTCTTTCCCTTTCTTGTTTTATTTTGTTTTCTTTCCTACTTGTTTGTTAGTGTACATTTGTTTTTCCTACTTTTCCTAATTTTCATTTTTGGTTCGGCCTTGTTACTTGTCTCTTTTTGGCCAAGTCCACCTATTTTTATTTATAGGCTCCTATGTTGGTAAAAAAAATGAACAACTAAAATCATGTGCATAGGTAGCTCGAGTGATGCTTTTAATATGTAAGTGATCTAAATAATTTATTGCCTTAGATTCTATTTTCAAATTGGTTATGAAGGTCTTGCTATCATGTGTGTTTTGAATTCTTTGAGTTGGGTTAAATCTAGGTAAAACTATCTAGTCAATGAAGACATTCTATTAAATCCAAGCACAAAATTTAAATCTATATGGTTTCTAGTCTTGCTTAGATGAACCTGTTACGGTGAAGGTCTAGGGTGAAAAATCTATAGTTATAACTTTCACTTGTTACTATGGTTTCCAACCTAAAATTGAGATTCTAAACAAGAGACAAAAAATAAATTGAGACAAGAAAAGAAAATAAAAAGAGCAATTTAAATAAATACTTAATTCTGGGTGATTCGGGTAACTCTACCATAGGATTTCTATCCTAGTTGGTGGTGGAGCAAGGCCTAGAGTGGGATCGGAGGTAACTCCATCAAGTTTATGGACACCTATCTGACAGCAAAGCAATGTTTAGGCAAGCATTCTCAAGGTAAGATTAACTAGATTTATGATCATATTTTTAGTAGCTAGTCTTGTAAGTTCCAAGAAGTAGTAAACTAACTCATTTACACACACCTAGTCAATGAGAATGTTTGATTTGGTCCTTTAGTCATTCCCATCTTCTCCTCTCTTAAATATTTTCATGTTTTATGTGTAGTCTCAGCTAGTGAATCTAGGTTCAAAGACATGATTTTATCATTTCAAAATACTCAGGAGTATTTTCTAGTATAGATATCATTTTTTGTTTCTTGTACAACATACCCTATTTCTTACAAGAACCAAGAACCTCTATTTTTTGCCTTTTACTCTATTCCATCTTGTGCTCATAGTTCATTGGTCTCAACACTACAATTATACTTGGTGGATTGTTTCTATTTGAATGTTGAACTACCATTGGAAATGCCATGCCCATGTGAGTCAACTTTATATTTTACACTTAGCATAAAAGTGGAGTTATGACCTCTCAATTTACATTTAAAGCGTGGTTCTCTTTTTATAGCTATCTTAGCCTACTTTATGGGTAATATTAATATTCATGCCCTCTATATTCTTGAAACCTATCTCATTATGATGACCATCCTATATAACACTTGGCCCTGAAGCAAAGTTTTGTTGAACTTCCACTCACATGGCATTCTTGCCTGTCAGTTCTCTAAGCTCCCTACAGTCACTTTGGGAGTCACTTTGATTTTCATGCCTATTGGACCCTCAATACATATTCCATCCTATCCATATTGATTATATGAATAATTTTCATGTTTTACTCATTGAGAAAAAACTTAGTTTCAAGACATTTATCCCACTTGTCGGATCTCTAGACCTATTATTCTCTGAATTGCTCAGATTTTTGTAGTTGCTCTAAGGGTCATTTAAGTTTTTGTGCCATTTCAACATTTAAAACCTGCTCCATTATCTTCTTTGGGCCTATTCTAATAAGTTTCATGTTTTGATCTTCTCCCATAAATTACTTCTTGATCTTCGTGCCATGCTTGCAAAATCTTGATCTTTCGAGTAAAAAACTTGTAAAATTTTCCATTTAGGTCATTCAAGTTAAAATTTGTATGCCCAATTGTAATCTAGTCTTTTGGGGATGAATATGTCTTAGTTCAAAGTATTTACACCCCTCAAGACCTAATCAAGTTTCTAAATCCCAAATAGGTCTTGGCAGAATTTTTACGCTAAATCCTTATCTATCTAGACTTTTTTATGCAATTAGGTCTTTTTTTTGTTGAGGGGTCTTGTATTTCTAATCAAGGTTTAAAACCTAAATTAGGTTAGGAGTGACATTGTAGGTATTTTTGGGCTTGAAATCTTACGTAAAAATAGCCTTATTCATTGATATTTTATTACCCTAGCTCCATGTGTAAGTGCTTGTAGTTGTAGTTGGGGGTGGGAGCCCCGACTAGGTCTATTGGGATTTCCTGGACCCTAATCTTATCTATAGGGATATTTACCTCCGACCTCCTCTATGACTTTACCTTGGGATTTTGAGCCCTAAAACACTACCTATAATGCATCCTAACCATTCTAAAATATTGATAGTGTGTTTTTGGGGTCTAGACCCTGATTAGGTCTAGGCCCCCCTTCAATTTTAAATTTTGATTTCTTGATATTCAAGCATAATTTAAATCAGACTTTTGAATAACAATTAGGTCTATTAGCATCTTCAATAGGTTCCCTAGTGTTATTAGGGCTTTAAAATCCTGACTAACACTAGGATTTAACTTAATGAACTGTAATGTTAAAAAAAATACCAATTACACCCCAAAAATCCTAGATTGGTTTAGGAAGGCCATGTTTTGGTAGTTTTTTATTTTTCTAGCATAACTTTTGCCTCGCTTGTCAAAAACTAAAACTATTTGTTTTGACTGAATTGTAACTCCACCACAGATGTCCCAATAGCTTCAATTTTGTGTAATTTTATCCATGGAAAAAAATCTTCACATTTTTGTATTGCTTTTACTATTCATTGCTTTTAATTACAAGTGTTAACTTGATTTTTAGTCTTATGTAGGCATGCGAATAGTGAAAGTGGTGAATTTGGGAGAGGAGGAAGAAGCTAAGGCATTAATGGAGGTAGTTTGACATTTTAGAGGGAAATTTTTCCCTTGGAAAACTCCATTAGATATTTATTGGAAGCCCCCCATGGGTAAAGGGTTGGCTTTTTATCCTCCCACAAGAGATTTGGAGCTAGACCCTTTCAATTTTCTAAAGTTTTCATAATTTATTAGTGTTAATCTCTCCCTCAACTCCTTTTCTATTGTATGCTAATGAAATTTTGAGAGATTTATTGTATTAGACTACTATTATAATTGTCAAAATGATGAATGTTGATAAATAGAAAGATTAGAAGTGTTTGCTCTTCAATTTGCGTGTGTATATGGTGGTTTTGGTTGATCTTTCCCTATTTTCTCTCCTCAAAATCTTGCATTGGATTTTATTTTATTGTGCATATGTTGGTTAGATAAAATACTAATTTATGGAGTTCATATGATCATTATCTTAAATTTGTCAGTAATATTATAGCCTTTTATTTCTCTTTTTCCCTTGTCTTTTATCAGTTGTTAATCTAGGGTTTAAAATCAATATTTGTCTGAATGAATAGATTAATATTTGATTTATTTTATCCATTATATTATTACATTATTGAATATTCAAGATATGTAATGAATGCACACCAAATCAGTTAAAAACACAAACTATACAAAACCCTTAATGTTGATTTGAAATTTAATACTAATACATACTTGAGTGAATATTAATCTTATTTATATATTTTTCCATTGTTATTTTAGTATTTTTGAATAGTTTTAATCAATGGAATGAATAAAAAATCATCTACAAATCATACCAAACAAAAACCTACACCTATTGATTTCATAATTATGCAAGTTTTATATGCAATGTTGTCTATTTTGGTTTCCTTCAATCTGATTACATAATGAATAATTGAATGTATATTTCATCATTTTAAAGTTCATGAAACCCATATAAAACAAAATAATAAAATCACATCATATTTTACATTATTTACATACCCAAAACTTGTTGAAATGCACATTTGAAATCGAAGATAGGTTAAACCAGTAAATGTCCATTGAATGGAATAGTCATAATAAGCCACTGAGTGAATATTGGTGCACCTTGACCAAGATAGAAACCTTGGGGAGATCCTCTGAAATATCCTTTCAAGAGATGCAATCACGAGATGAACATAGAATTTTGGTGTACGTCAACAAATTCATTTTCTTTATGCTCTAATTCGAGGTAGTCTAGTTAGGCTAGGGAGAAGTTATGGCTAGAGTGATCATGATTTTCCAATAAAACCCCTAAAATCCTAAATTAAGATTTAAACACTCAAAACCTTTAATGGAAACGCAATATTTTTATTAAAAATGTTCTTTTCCCTTCAACATGTATCCTACAATGATGAAACTCAAAATTCATAATAGACCAACTAAACATAATGTACTCCATGCATAAATAAAAATTACTTTGTTTGCTATAAACCATTGTATATGTACACAATAATATTCTTTTATGTTATTTTATTCAATAACAAATCACTATCACCTAACAGTGAGTTAAATACCAAATTCATCCTTAAATTAACAATGTATATCCAAATGTTAGATTTGGTTAACAAATTTTTATGTTATAGTCATGAACTTAAGTGTTACGACCCTCAAGGAATATTTTACTTAACATCATAACTTATCTTGGCAAGTTTGCACACAAAAAGGGCTACATATAGTCAATCCTTTATAACCAATATCTACCAATCCAAGGAAAATTATATGCCATTCTATTATAAAATTTAATACAAGATCAAAACACAATATACAATTGTTCATAATTGTGAAAAACCATGGTATTAAAATGTATTTAACAATAATAACTTTGTTTTAGTTATATCTCAGGTAATAACCCTAACATGGAATCATCCTTATGGGCCTGCAGGTGAGATCAAGATCTCAACCCCTGAGCCATATGGATGAAAAATTCTACATTATTATTAATGAAAACATTAGTGTCATTCAATATTACAAACCATACTTAAATAACCAATAGTATAGTAAACTATTATCCTTAATTTCCATACATTTGATGGTTTTTTACAAAATAAGAAGAGTTTCCAATATATGGACAAAGTTTATGCTACTAAAATTTGTAATTAAAAAGCCATGGTCTATCTCAAAAAATAATAATCCTACAGTATTTGGGATTCAAGTAACGTTTTTACATACTAGTAAATTATCTTTCACAAACTCAAACTAAGAAACATCACAAAGCAATCATTTCAGCATATAAAGGAAACCCATCAAAATTTGAGAATCTTAAATTGTATGTAAATGAAAAATAATGTTTTAGAGAGTTATCAATGATGTCATTGTGATGTCATGGTGGTGTCTTGGTGAGTGGATGAAGTGATTTGATAGCCTAAGTAATAATGACAAAGTGTGTAATGTGCTTATCCTAGTATGCTTGAAGTATGATTGGTTGATTTTCTATTTTGGCATGGTTAGAGATGTTCAGGGATGAGTATGGAATATTGAGCATGTGAAAAAGGTACCTAAGATGTTTTATAAGCTTTAAGTGCTTGTGTTCATGAGTGTATTTCATCTAGTTGATCATTTTTATCATCTAGACACTTTAGGTCTAGTGGCAAAAAATATGAGTAGGCAATTTGATGACATCACCATTGCCATGTGGGAATTAGTTAAGAGGATTTGGTCATACGGTTGTGATCAAATTAGTCCTTAGTTGTTATGTGCCAGATCTCAATTCATGCAATGAATCATAATCAAAGATATGAGGATGCAAAGTTGGATACTCAAACAAAATTCACTATGTTCCCATACTTAAACAAATTTGCAAAAGGGCTCAAGTAGAGTTGACTAAGCATGTTAACGAGGTTAGCATTCAAATGAGTAGAGGTATCAAGACAAAATGATCATATGGTTTTATTAATTTGTATTCCTAGTTTCTATGTGCTAATTCTTAGATCATATGACTAAGCATGACAAAATATTTGCATGTGCAAAGTTGGGCTCCCAGGTAGTTTGATTGTGTTTTCCCATACTTAGCCAAATTTATAATGTGGTAAGAAGAGTTGAGTAAGCATATTGATGAATTTATATATCACGCATGTGAGGGTTTTAAGATAAATTTATCACATGGTTGTATTCTCCTATGTGATGAGATCATATGGTCCAAATTTGAGAACATGTGAGTGAGTGAGGAAAAAGTTATGACTATGAGATCATATGGTCCATACTTAGTCATTTCTGCACAAATTTAAAGTTTAGGACCAAATGGAGATCCAAAATCTCATGGGATTTCATATAGTGAGCATATATGGTGTGCATCAAGTCAAAAAGGTCAAAGTGTTCATTGGTTAATAGAGTTAAAGATCATGACCAAATGAAGATCCAACGGTGCATGTTGAGTGAGATGGAAAGAAGTGCACAATGTTTAATGAATAAGAAAAGGTAAATGAAAATATCAAAGGTAAGAGGGTGTTCTTATATTTTAATCAAATGGGGAGTGCTTCATAATAAATACCTAGATGATCCACAGAGATCGATGGTGTGTATTGAGTCAACATTACAAAGGTGCACGAGATGAGGCCAAAGTGACTAAAGTTTAATGTTTGAGCATTGGTGCTTATGCATTAAAGTTTGGATAAGATCAATGGTTTTACATTGATCTAAATCTGAGGGGACATAAGATGAGAGTATAGTGTTATATGTTTAAATATGATCGTTGGCATTTAAATATTTGAATTTTATAAAGTGAAAAACTAGTATGTGGGTTTTAGACCATATATTTTGATATAGATAGAATTTTCTCATGATGTAAAAATAAAATATGAAGAGGAATCCATGTCACATATAATTAACTTAATTTAAATATCTAAAAGTTTTTATGGTCAAATATATTAAGGTTCAAAGTTGATTGTGTGTTCGTGCATGGACTATATGTGACCCAAGAAGACTATTCAAGCTTGTTTTGGTATTGTTTTGATATATCTTGATGAATTGGCTATTTGGGAGTGTTCTAGACTCTATGAGGATCATATCTTTGCATTATGAAGGTTTGATCATTCATATATAGTATGAACAAAGCTTAATAAGTTGATTATGTATTTTTTCATGGTGGCCTTATGAACAAGGCTATTGTTTGAGTTCATTGAGCTTGCACATAAGAGTGTAGTGATGATTGTAAGCATTTGAGGATTTCAAAGTGGAAATAAGGAGTGGACCCATGTAATTTAAATTGGTCCTATGTTATTTTTTTATTTAATTAAGTGTTAAATGAGTGAATGGTTTCACATAAGACCTACAAGAGCTACAACGGCCTTATTAAAAGGTGTAGTTGCTTAAGGGTGACCCATAGATGCTATAGCCAACCTATGAAGATTGTATTGAGATATGTCTCAATGAAATAGTTAATTTAAGGATTAAGGTATGCCTATTGGCCAACCAAGATGATGACGATGATGAATGCTCTATAAATAGTGAAATCAAATATGGTGATTTCTAGGCTTTGAAGAAGAGACTTTGAGAGAGTGTGAATGTGGAACCAAGTGAAGGAAATAACATTTGAAAGAGAAGGTATAGGTTAGTGATGAATAGAATAAATTAAATAGGATTATACATGCTTGTCTTAGCAAGGTGATGAAGGTGGTCACATAGGTCATTGGACTTAATAAGCCTAGAAGAGGCAAAATGGGTGAGTATGCTCAACAGGCTATTTGAGAGAGACTTAAGTGATATTTGAGAGAGGCTTGGATGAGTGAATTATGGATAAAAGGAGAGGTAGAGTTTCTAGTAGAATATTTGTTGAGCATGTCAAATTGAGGACTATTTGTATTACCTATTGGTCATAATTTTATTAGTAGAATAATGTTCTTATTATTTGAGTATGAACAAAGGTGAAGAGTGATAATCAGAGGTCCATCATTAGGTGTTGAAGACATTAGTTCAAAGGTGGGTGTGTTCATAGGTGTTATTGTGGCATCTTAGCATTTAAGGGGGTTACATCCTCCTTTTAAGGTGAAAATTGCTAAAGGTCTAGTTGTTGTTGTAGCTTAGCTAGATAGGTGTGGTGGCTCCTTGTGGGATTGTAGTCTCACTAAAATAAAGGATGGTAGTTCCTTGATGATTTTTATATGGTCTAAATTGGATTTGTCATTATAAGACTATAGTCCATCATGTACGTTTCAGTGATTTTTATCCCCCAAGAGGGTTTCCCACGTAGATGTTGTGTTGATGTGATATGTGTTCTTATTCATGCTTTAGATGTATGTGCTTTCATGTTTATATTTCTAGATCAAGTTGATGAATGTTGGAATGGTTTTAGAATTAAATGTACATTGTTGTATACTAATTCACCCCCCCCTTAGTATCTACTTATAATAATTGGTATCATAGTGGGTCCTTTGGAGGAAGCTTAATAGCTTGAAGGAAATCTTAAGTAGCACAAGATGGCTAAGCAGTTGAAGAAATAAAATCAGCGGTAGAAAGTTGTTATCAAGGCACTTGAAGAACATATGTGTAATTTGAATAAATATTCCAAAGAGGATGATAATGTTACCAATGATCTCAAGGTTCAGCTAGTAGATGCCAAGACAAGTTTGAGTTCAAAAGAGGAAAGTTGTTCAAAAGAAGAGGACATCATATGTGATGAAGAAGTTTGCCATGATAGTGAAGAAGAAGTTGATCTAGAAGTTGAGCTCATGGGTGGACTTGGTGAACTGAAGGAGCAAAGAATAAGAATCATAAGATGAGAAATATTATCAAAGGTATTGAGGCACAAGTTAGTTATCTTAAGGGAAGTTTTATAGAGCAAGCATGTAGAATAAAGGATGACATGGTTAAAGAAGCTAAGAGTGATAAGGAATATATCCAAGTTCTTAGAGGTTAGCTAATGGCTATAATTTCAAGTATAAGAACTAAAGAGGATGAGAGCATTCAATTGGAAACCAAGCTAGATTCACTGATGGATGAGCATGAGCAATTTGTTGTCAAGATAAGCAAGCTTGAAGAAGATTAAAAGAAGTCAGATCAGATCAAGAGCAATTAAAGAAGACCAAATGTTTCAAGGTATGCTAGTTTATTTAATGATCATTGTTATACATGTAATAAGTATGGTCATAGGGATAAGGATGGTAGAAGGAAGTCAGTAAAGTATGGACGTTCATGGAGCCTTGGAAGGAGCAATTGATCATGGACTCAGATCAATCAAGTGTTATGTTGAATGATATTGTTTGCTACAATTTCAATAAAATAGGACATATTGCTAGATTTTGCAAGGATAGTTTAAAGAAGCACTCAAGTCTTGACAAGAAGAAATATGATCTTAAGAAACACTCAATTGTGTTGAGACCAAAGTCTATAAAGGATAATCATGATCAAGGTAGATTGTCTACTATAGTAAAGAAGGAATCAGATATGAAGAAGATATAGGAATGTCAAGAGAATTTTTATATTGTTCAGATAGAAAATGAAGATCACAATGATCATCAAGATAAAGGTATGAATGATCTTGTTTGTTTTACATGTCATAGATTTGATCACATTGTTAGGTATTTCAAGAACATGTTGAATCAGTTCCCAAAGAAAAATAAGGTGTGTGGAGCTCCAGGTGTGCAAGGAAAAGGTTACACTTAGGTATGGAAACCTAAGCATGTTAAAAGAGATCAGTCTAAGACCAACGATGGTTTGTTTGCCATGATAGATATGAAGGGAAGAAAAGAGTTTATGTTGTCTACTTTCACTGACAAATTTGAATAAAATAATGAATTCAAACATCTTTTTAAAGTCAAGCTGGACTACAAGTCAGAGAAAGATATGGAGATATGGGAGTCTCCCAAGTTTTGGGAATTTTAGTCTCACTATGTCAAAGGGGTGTCTCTATCTAGGCTTCAAGGAGACACTTAGAGGAAGCTTGGTGGTTGTCAGATATTATTTGATGAGATGGTATGTAAATAAGGTATGTTTTTGCATTCTTTTATATATATATATATATATATATATATATATATATATATATATATATATATATATATATATATATATATATATTATAGTATGTAAATAAGGTATGTTTGTGCATTCTTTTATATATTTGTTATTAAAGAAAAGAAGCCTATGAAGAATCTCAGTGGTCCTATCTTGAGAAAGACTTAGCTTGTTGGTCATGGTTTGTATGTTTTAATATAAAGGTGAGTTTAAAATATATATCTACATATCGATTTTTGATTCTAGGTAAGCCTATAAATTAAAGGCCTTTCTTCTAGGCTTATGTTATAGATCTTACTAAGCTTGTTAAAGTCTTGTTGAATAGTATTTCAAGACTTATTGAAGATGTCATGTTCCTGATGAAGCATGAAGTTATGGGGAGCTTTGTAGTTGGTCATGTCTTGGGATTAGAGGATTAAGTAGTTAAATCTAAGAAAGGTGTGGAGAATCAAGTTTGTGTGCTCAAAATGATAATGATAATCAGACAAAGTCTTTGGTTAAGGGGGAGCAACAAGTTCATGAGCTTGCTCTAGTGGTTTGTGAAGGAGCTATTATGAAAGGTCAAAATGGGTAAATCTAGATGAAATAATGAGATTGATGAAATTTCAAGAAGACTTTGATGCTCAGCAAGGTCTATACACTTCTTTGTGATGTGCTCCAGGTGTTTTTTGGTCTGAAGGCCTAAAATGGCTTATAGGAAATTTATGCTCCCAAATGTGTGAAGGTTCAAATTTTGGTCTGAAAGTGTGTGATGGGTGTTTCCAAGTGTGAAACAAGTTTCATATATGTGTGTTGACCAAAAGGAGGTTTGTTAACTTTGTTTTAAGATTTTAGGGTTTTAGGCTATGCTAGAAAAGTGGTTTGCCTTGCGATTTGAGATCTAAGGCTTCTTAATATGTTAAATGGGCCAAATGGGTGGTCAAATCAAGATTCAAAGATAATTGAAGGTCTATGGCTCTCAAGTTATTTAAGTTTTTATCATGTTAGAGGCCTAATTAGGTAGTTGGTTTGTGAAGGAAGTATATTGTAGAGGATAAGCTAGTTATTTAAATCCAATTTACCTGAGGGGGAATATGATAATACTCCATATATGAAGTTTTAGGTCCTAAAGATGTGTCTACTAAAAATAGTGGGCTCTACAAGTTCCAAGTAGGGCTATAAGGAGACAAGACATGCCTAGTTTAAAAAAGAGTGCTTTTTGCTCAGTTTCTCCAAAAGAGCAAGGCATGTTTGTTTCAAGAAGAGTTTTCAAGTTGGTTGAGTGCATGTTCCTATTTCATGAGTGGCATGAAGTTCTATTGATGATTCATGTGGTAGCTATAGAGAGAATGTCAGTAAGCATGTGTGTTGGCTATTCATGGTGTTTGGAGATCTAAAGAAGATCAAAAGGTGAAATGGATCAGAGATCTTAGGGTGAGTCCCTCTTATATGTTTCTTGGTGATTTCCATCATATTCCATTAGCTTTTGTGTGTTCTTTATTCATTGGTTGCAGTGCTTGGTTCAAGAGAGTGTTGGCATGGAGCAAAAAGAAGTTATCAAGGTAAGCATAAGTATGTTCAATGCAAGGGGGAGTTTGTATCATCTTTATAAGATGGTCATCTCTAGTTGATTATATTTTCAAGTCCTCAAGATCAGTTTATGTCCACTTTCTCATTGTGTCAAAGGGGTAGAAAGTTCTTATTGTGGGAGTGATTAAAGAGAGAGAATGTGAGTTGTATATTGCTATATATGATGGTTGTTGACATTACTGTCAAAGGGGGAGATTATTAGAGAGTTGTGAGTGATGTCATGGTGATGTCATGGTGATGTCATTAAGGTGTTATAGTGAGTGGATGAAGTGATTTTATAGCCTAAGTAATAATGACAAAGTGTGCAATGTTCTTGTCCTAATATGCTTGATGTATGATTGGTTGATCTTCTATTTTGACATGGTTAAATATGTTCAGAGATGAGTATGGAATGTTGAGCATGTGAAAAAGGTACTTAAGATGTTTTCTAAGCTTTAAGTGCTTGTGTGCATGAGTTTTTTCCATCTGGTTGATCATTATTGTCATCTAGACTATAGGTCTAGTGGCAGAAAATCTAACTAGGCAATTTGATGATGTCACCATTACCACGTGGGAATGAGTCAAGGGGAGTTGGTCATATGGTTGTGATCACATTAGTCCCTAGTTTTTATGCTCTATATTTTAAGTCATGCCATGAAGTGTGGTCAAAGATATGAGGATGCAAATTTGGCTACTTAGACATAATTCACTATGTTCCCATACTTAGCTAAATTTGTATAAGGGCTCAACCAAAGCCGAGTAAGCATGTTGATGAGGTCAAAAATCACATGAGTAGAGGTGTCAAGATAAAATGATCATATGGGTTTGTTCATTTTTGTGCCTAATTTTTATTCACTAATTATTAGATCATGCGACTAAGTGTGACAAAATATTTGCATGTGAAAAGTTGAGATCCCAAGCAGTTTGACTATGTTTTCCTATACTTAGCCAAATTTACAATGTGGCAAGAAGAGATGAGTAAGAATATTGATGAAGTTATATCTCACATGTGTGATGGTTTTAGGATTATTTTGTCACATGGTTGGATTATTCTATGTGAGGAGATCATATGGTCCAAATTTGAGAACATGCAAGTGAGTGAGGTAAAAGTTATGACTGTGCAAAGTTGGCCTTTTAGGCATATAGCAATGGTCCCCATACTTAGTCATTTTTGCACAAAGTTAAAGTTCAAGACCAATTGGAGATCCAATGGATTGTGGGAGTTTGTAAAATTAAGATATATGGTGCTCATCAAGTCAAAGAGGTCAAAGTGTTTCTTGATTATTAGAGTTAAAGATCAGGACCAAATGAAAATCCAATGATGCGTAGGTGATCGTACAGGAATGATCTAACGGTGTGTGTTGAGAAAGATGGAAATATTTGAATAATGTTTAATGAATAAAAAAAGGTACAAGATAAATATCAATGGTGAGTAGGTTTTTATATATTTTTATCAAATGGTACACGTTGCATAGTAAAGACCTGGATGATCTATAGAGATCGATGATGCATATTGAGTCAACATTGCAAGGGTGCACGAGATGAGGTCAAAGTGACTGAGGTTTAACATTTGAACATTAGTGCCTATACATTAAAGTTTGAGGAAGATATATGGTTCAATATTGATCTAAATTTTAGAGGATAGGAGATGTGAGTATAGTGTCTAATGTTTAACTATAACCGTTGACATTTAAATATTTGAATTTTACAAAGGGAAAAACTAGTTTGTGATTTTGGGACCATATCTTTCAATATAGATAGAATTTACTCATGTTGTAAAAATAATAGATGAAGAGGACTACATGGCTAATCTAATGAACCTTATTTGAATATTTTTAAGTTTTTATAGTCAAATATATTAAGGTTCAAAGTTGAATATGTGTTTTTGCATGGGTTGTAAGTGACCTAAGAAGATTGTTTGAAATTGTTTTGGTATTATTTTGATATCTCTTTATGAATTGGCTATTAAAAAGTGTTGTATACTCCATGAGGATCATTTATGTGCATTATGAATTTTTGATCATTTGTATACAATATGAACAAAGCTTAATAAGTTGATTGTGTATTTGTTCATGGTGTCCTTATGAACAAGGCTATTGTTTGAGTTGATTGAGCTTGCACATAAGAGTGCAATGATGACTGTAAGCATTTGAGGATGTTGAAGGGGACATAAGGAATGGACACATGTAATTTAAAGTGGTCCTATATTATTTTTTTGTTTGATGAAGTGCTAAAGGAGTTAATGGGTTCACAAAAGACCTATAAGAGCTACAAGGGCCTTATTAAAAAGGTGTAGTTGCTTAAGGGTGACCCATAGATACTATATCTAACATATGAATATTTTATTAATTTATGTCTCAATGAGATAGTTGCCTTAAGGGTTAAGGCATGCCTATTGGTTGACCAAGATGATGATGATGATGATGATGATGATGATGATGATGATGATGATGAATGTTCTATAAATGGTGAAATCAAAGATGGTGATTTGTAGACTTTGAAGAAGAGACTTTGAGGGAGTATGAATGTGGAGCCAAGTGAAGGAGTAACCTTTGAAAGAGAGTGTACATGTCAGTAAGGACCAACAAAGAGCAAAGAGGATCAAACATGCTTGTCTAAGCAAGGTGCCAAAGGTGATCACATAGGTCATTGGACCTAATAAGCCTAAAAGAGGCATAATAGGTGAGTATACTCAAGAGGCTATTTGAGAGAGACTTGAGTGAGATTTGAGAGAGGATTGGATGTGTGAATTGTAGAGAGAAAGAGAGGTAGAGTGCCTAGTAGATGAGTTATTGAGAAAATCAGATTGAGGACTATTTTTATGACCTTTTGGTCATAATTTTATTGGTATAGTTCTTATTGTTCGAGTATGAGTGAAGGTGAAGAGTGATAATCAAATGTCCATCATCAAGTGTTGAAGACATCAGTTTAAAGGTGGATGTGTTCATAGGTTTTTTTTTGGTGGCTCAGCATCTAAGGGGGTTGCAGGCTCCTTGCAAGGTGAAACTTGCTAAAAAGTCTAGTTATTATTGTAGCTTAGCTAAATAGGTGTGTTAGCTCCTTGTGGGATTACAGTCTCACTAAAATAAGGGATGGTAGTTCCTTGATCATTCATATATGGTCTAAATTAGATCTTGTCATTATATGACTATAGTCCATCATGCAGGGTTCAGTGGGTTTTATCCCCAAGAGGGTTTCCCATGTAGATGTTGTGTTGATATGATGTATGCTCTTGTTCATTCTTTGGATGTATGTGTTTTCATGTTTATGTTGCTAGATCAAGTTGATGAATCATGGAATGGTTTTGAAATTGAATGTGAGTTATTGTATACTGATTCACCCCCCCTCTCAGTAGCTACTTCCAACATAATTTTCAAATCTTCCACAATAATGTCATCCCAACTAGCTTCTACCTTCATTTTCTTTTTTAATTTTGTGTCCCACCTTCTAATTTTCTCATCTCTTTCTCTATTTCCTCCATTAACCTATTCATGATCTTAATTTGTATGCCTACATTCTTTTCGTAGATCTTGTAGTTTACTCAACCTTATTCAAGACCCACTCCTTCATGTATTTACTTCCATTTAATCATCTTGAATTCACTCCATAAAGTCGGTTCCCTGCACTATGCAAGGTTTTCATAAGACAATCCCCAAGCTAACAAAAGTCAAAATAACCTAATAATTTCCATAATCCCAGTTTTGTTATGAATTTATTGGAACCCTAATCTCATAATGAGCTTTTGATTTAACAAAGGTAATGATATTCCTTAACCCATATCCAAAACATTATTGATGATAGATTTAAATTACCTTTGCACACCCTCAAGATTATACATTGTACACCACCATGGTGGTTTTGTATTTGTAAGACTTTAATGACCACAAAAGGGAGTTTGCTCATTCAAGATACTCTCAATAGGGTAATCATAATATAACCTAGTTGTTATGCATAAAACTCCCATTTTTAGCTACAACTATGTAGGTAGTACAACATAAAACTCAGCGAGGAAGATGAGTTATAATATATATATATATATATATATATATATAAATCAAAAGTATATATGATCATGCAAATAGTACAAGAATAGGATTCTGAGATCAAATTTTGTTTTGCATGCAACCTGAAAACACACTCAACATGCAGAGTATGTGTTTCATAGTACCAAGTTATGATCCTCAAATAAGACTGAACACGATCATGAAATTATAACTACAATATATGGGCTACCTAGAAGAAAAACATGCATCATGAATAATATGACAATTAAACATTCATTGACAACATAACTAAACACTACGAGACCCAAATATTGTTTAAACAAACTATGTAGCTGTGTGATGGCTCTCAGTAGGATCTACGTACTTATACATGTCACAATATGCCACCCTCTCTCCTATGATGCTCTCCCTCTGTACTACTCAGTGAGGTTGAAACTATCTTGCATCCACCTTAAACACATAGAATGTAGTTAGTCCATTTATATCAATATAGCTAGAAAAATAATTAACAATAAATGATATAACTATCATTTTATTATCCATGCACCTTAGCCATTCACTTTCCATTGAATACATGTACTAAAAATAAAGATGCAAACTAGAAAATGCAGCAATCTAATTAAAATAATCATAACAACATATATTTGATTATACAAATCAGTAATGTAACTAATCAATAGTCTCAATGTCTATTTAAAATAAGACTTGTTTTTAAAGGATTAGTTAGGATCTAACATATATCCCTCCCTAAAGAAGATAAAATTGATATTCATTCTTTCATGCAATCCCCCTCACTAATTTTTCATTTGTACGATTTGTCCAAGAAACTAATCACATTGTTTTATGTTTTTATTTTTTATTATTTTTTTTCTTTTTTTGTTAAAATGGATTGTAATCTTGAAAATTATCATATTTCTATATGAAAATAGGATTAAATGGGAAACCCCCATCAATATCATCAGGAAAACCTGCAAAAAAAACCCTTAGGAAAACCTTGAAACAAACATTCATGTACAAAACCATCCCTCAATTCGTGAAGAAATTCTACAAAATAAAGAAAAATTTGAGTAAATTAATGTAGGGTTTAGGACATAAAGACACCTCTCCTAATGTCCATGAACTCATGGAAACATTAACTAAAATTGTAAAAAACATTGGTACCTTGGGCAACCAAATAGATTCCCATGCTCGAAATGGAGGGATCAAAAAAGAGGGAAAGTACTAAATATTTCTAAGTAGATATTAGCTCAATATTTTTTTCCCACCCTATTACAAGATGACTCGTAAGCTCTAATAAAATAAAAAAATTAATTAAGATGTACTTAAGAAAATTTGTGATAATTTATGGGATCGTTGGTTGATAGTTTTGTATAAACTACCCAACCACAATTTTGATGTGCCATTATACATCTTATGTCGATTATACAATGTTTGCATTGGGGAAGAAAGTTAATTATTATGACTTGAGAGATGTCAAAGGTGTTGATCATTGCATGCCACAACATAGAATGGGGGCGATGAGATTAGTCTAAGGGCCATTTTTTCCTCCTCCTTTTGTTCATCCCCCTCCTCTTGTCCTTAACCCTACGATCACTTTTGAGGTTGTAAAGTAGTCTTTAGTTGCTATCAAATCTCTCACGTAGAGTATAATAGAGAAGGGCTAATACATTGTCACTTTATTAGGAGGTGAAGTTGGCATGGGCACCTCCTACTTTACTGCACTTTCCTTCTAGGAGCAAGTGTGGAAAATTGCTCAATGAAACTACTTAATCCTTGTTTTGAGATGACTTCTTAGTTTGTCTTTTCATATAATAATATAACATAAAATAGATGTTCTTGTTTATTTAATGCACATGAGAAGGCATTGGGAGATGATCTATCATGTCCCATCCGAAGAAGAGGATGATATAATTAAGTGGTTGTTAATCAATATCACTATGAACCTGTACGCTTTTAGATTATTTACATGTTGCATTCTATATCATGGGGTAGAAACTAAACTTAAAATTTTCCAAACCAATTTTTATTGAATATTCAACATTTTCACACCTTTATTAGAAACTATTAGCTATGTCTTGTGTTAGTATACACATTTTACATTGGTTATAATGTATCAAGTATGTGGTATATAATTAATATATTAATCAATGATGTTCACAAAGTGAAATGATACATTTTGATATTTTCAATGTAAAATTTAATGAAATTAAGTATGATTGTTCAAACCTTCCATGATAATTATGATATGGGTTGTATGATGGTGAAGAAATTTAAATTTTACCCTTTACAGAGTTTGGTTTATAGTGGAGTTAATGTGTTAGAAAGTTTTCTTAGATTATGAGGTAAAGTGTGTGGCATGGAGACAACAAATTAAATTCTAGTTCATTAGGAACATTTTATCTTGCACTCCTCACATTTATGTCATCAACAGAAAAATAATAAGAAAAAATAAACATGCCCACATTTTTCAACAAGACAAATACAAGTGCCACTTATACCCAACAAACTTATTCTATCAAGAATATCATCACAAATACGAAATATTTATTTTTATAAAATAAACATGATTTCTTGATAATAAAAAAAATGTTCTATATTTTTTTATAAATTATATGAAACCCAATAATTATTTATATTTCTTAAATAAATCAAATAATTATATTAAGTTATCATATAAAGATCATTAAATAGCACTACAATGATAAATAATTAGTTGTCGTTTCTTTTTCTGGATGTGCTTTTGTCAACGAAAGAGAGAGATTGTTGCATGCTGGCTATGGGGTTCAAACCCATGCGCACTTGTGTGCAGAAGATCTCAAGTCTTCCCCCTTAACCTCTAGGGCAAACCAGCTAGGCAGACTACCTTCCAACTCTTTTCTATTCTACTCCTACAATATTAGCATTATTGTTTAAATAAAATATTGTTCAACTGTGGAGGCTGCCTGGTTTTGTATTTCTCATTTTTAATAAAATTGAAACTGCGTAAGGAGTCAATTCAATTTGAGTAAAGTAACTTGTTCAAATTGAGTCTGTGTTGTGAACACTGCTATACGCTAGATTTATCAAAAACTAAATCTGCACAACTCGTTATCCAGTCGTTGTAGTATAGTGGTAAGTATTCCCGCCTGTCACGCGGGTGACCCGAGTTCGATCCCCGGCAACGGCGTTTTGGATGTATTTTGCTTTCTGTTATTCCATGTTTTTCTGCCTCGTGGTAATCAGTTTTGAAATTAATAATTACAAGGAAACAAAACAAACAGAGCAATTCACTTTCAGTTTTGATATATATAAAGAGCTAAAAATTTATTTTGTCATAACATTGCATCCATGACATTTAAACATGGCCAAGGTGATATGAGGCGCCATCCCTGACATATAAACAATTACATACATGGAAAAGGAAAGCACCTTCGAAATAAAAAAATCCCACCATCTCATTTTCTTAAACATATCATTTTTTTTATTTATAAAGTTCATGTTTTCAATGTTATAATAATTTTTAACTTTGAATGTAAATCTAATGCACACAATTTTATTGGAACTCCTCGATATGTTTATTATTCACAAAAATAATATCATAGAGATGGTTACAATAGAAATGCAGTCGGTTGGTATTCACATGTTGTTATCCATGTCGGTACAAAATACACCTTAAAACAATAAAATAAATCAGAAGGGACCATCCACCCATCCTAAGTGGTATCTAAGAGAGCCTAAGAAACTATAATTCATTTAATGCCCGCAATTTTAATCAATGCTTGAGTCTAAACTAGTGTTGCACAGAGGCCTCTCTCTACTCTTATTGTATCAATTGTATTAAAACTTTGTTAATACTAAGAATACAATGCAGAATATCGATATTTATTGTACTAACTGTATTATATAATTTTAGATACTAAGAGTATAAATTTATTTCATATTATTTTATATATGTTATGCACATTTGTTTGCGTACAAGTTATTCACTCAAATTAGGCATTATTGAGCTCGATGGTGACTTCCTAGGCTTGATCCCCTTTTGTGTGTCCTCACACAACCCACATGTTAGCCTCATGCTTATCTTGACACGTTTGATTAGATCATATTTAAATTCAGTTGCAATCGTTCGACCCTTCCGTCCTTTTAGCTCCTAGTGGTTGGAGTTTAGTATGCATGCTATTTTTTCCAAAGTTTGAATCGATGTCTCCTACAAAGAGACAAGTGATTAGATTCATTTGATCATTAAGTACAATAAAAAACATATCTACTCTTAGCTGGCATTTTAGAACAATTTTGAAACCCTATACTAGAGTTAATTTTGTTATACAATTTATGTTTACCGATATCTTTGTATACATTCATGGGTCTTACAAAGAAGAAGAAATTAACTGTATTGGCTAGCAACTAACCCTATCCACACAAGGTCCCAAGACCAATCCTTATCTATTTTAGATTTGCAGGATTTATTCATTTCAGTAGAACAAGAGTCGAAGTGCACAAAGGGAAGAAGGCACAATTATATGTCTCTTAATGTCATATTGTGTATTTAATAAGGCAATGTTTATTGTACTTTACATATTTTATAATGCTTGATTTGAGGTATGCATATTTTATGCATACATTTTTGTGAGCCTTAACTATCCTACACCTCCTAGGGTTTTATCTTTAATAAACCCTGACTATACTACACCTTTTAGAGTTTTATATATTTGACATTATGAGTAACACCTTCTTTGAATGTGAATGTGAAAGATGTGCCTTTGAAAAATGGTGTAGATTCAATTTCAAATATAAATGCCCATAATATGCTTTTGCACAATAATGTGGCTGACAATATTAAATATTTTGATCGTGATTAATATGTAAATGTTTGAGCTAATGGTAATATTGAAAGCATTCAAACATCTATGTCTCAAAATACTTCAAATCCCACTAGTGAGCCAAATGAAACCCTAGTGCCCAATTTAATGCGTTTCTCGTATAAAACCCTTAAGATATTACCATTATGACATATGTGTTTAAATAATTTATACATGAAAGTTTTCCTCATGATGTAGCCATTCCCTGGCAACCATCTCCTACTCCCCCCTAATTTCCCAATCATCTCCAAATCCTCATATTTCTCAACCATTTGTTGATCGTCCCATTTCCAAATTTTTTTGCCAACTTCAAACAAGTTATTCTCAACCACAATGATTTGAGTTTCATTACTCCTCTTATCTACCGTAACTTATTCTACTCATCCACCTATTGTTCTTATGTCAATTTCATTCACAAATCCTTTTCCACAATCCAATTCTTCACCCCTAATCCCATATTTATTCCCAACTTCAAAATTCTCATTCTCACTCTACCACCCTTATATTCCTCATGTTTTGATTATTTGTGGTATAAGAGTGAATAACACCATGAACTAACTAATTAAACATTGCCACAATGGAGATCTAGAGAAGTACAATAATCTACATGTTTGAAATACACTAATACCTGAAATTGAGACTTGAACAATTAAAACAACTGATAATTTTAATGTGAAACTGAAAGAGATGGATAAAGATAGATGCGTACCTTAATTTAACTTATCTATGTTTTGGAGCTGACTGAGATGTTGGTAAAAAACAAGGAAAATTTTAGTGGCCAATAATAAAATGAACTTGGGGTTTTTCAGGTGAATCCATTTCAAAAATATGGTGAATTAGTTTGGAATGTGGATAATTGTGTAGGCAAATCAAGTGTTAGAATGGGGTGAACCAAGGATGGTAGGATGTAACATGAAATATTGCAAGTGCTCTATGCACATTACAAATAGAGACCAGACCATCAATAGATTTATGTAGATGACCCAACTATGTATGTGGATGGACCAACTACATATGCAGATGACTATATGCATACATAAGTAGATAGATCGAATGCATATGTAGATATACCATCTGTATATGCAGTCGTTCCATCTACAGATATAGATGGGTCATTTACATATGTATGTAGATGACCCATCTACACAAATAGATGGACTAATTGCATATGCAGATGGTCTATCTACATAATAAGATGATATGTCTACATATGTAGTTGACCTATTTGCATATGTTGTCAATCCATTTGCATGTGTAAACATGTCAATTGTATACATAGACAGATGGAGCATGTGGGGCCTACATTAAATGCCACCACATTTAATGCTACCAAAAATGTTTCTATAAAATTAAACCTCACCTTGCATTTTTTACTTTTTCACCATCTTCTTGCAAGCTAGCCTCCTACTTCCAAGTTCTAATGATAGTCCTCCATACCTCCAAGGTTGCACACACTATTTCCAATTGCCAAGGCCTAACACCAATGCAATAATGGCTACCCTGAGTTCATCCGTAGAGGTTAAAACACAATACAAAAATCTCATGTGCACACTGATCCTCAAACTTCTCCAATAAGAACAAGATATATACAAAGAATGGATCGAAAAGTGTAATTTCTAGGGGATTGTTTACATGTCACAATATGACACAAATACTTGCTAAACTTTCTATTGCAAATATTCAACACTGCAGTATCGAAATTTAAAATTACCATCAGCTCACATTTTTTTTTGTTTGGGATTAGTCTTGAGGATGTCCATAGACTAACAAGCCTAACCCACCAGAACACGAACCATGTCACTATGAAGGCCTTACTATTTGATGTGGAAAAAAAAATTGGAATCCCACTATGGCCTATAGATGGATGGTATGATGTTTTTATTTTATAATTCATCCATTTTGTAGAGTACTTTTACCTATGTTAGTGGTTATTATTAATACCCTGTTAATGATTTTTTAATTACAACTACCCACAATCGAAACAAAAAAGGGGCTTAAAGTTGAATCTATAACACATCTTTTTTTGCTTGCCATGATTAAAATTTTTCAATTCAGACTAGTAATGCAGGGAAGAGCATTAGACATTCCATTTTGGGCTCTTGTGTATATCCTACGCACTCTTAGTGGTGAATAATTTGATTGGTGTTCATTTCTATCTAACATAATTAAGGATGATTTGAACTTTGCTATTTGAAATGAAACTAGCATATTTTCATGTATAAAGTTTATTATTGCATTCTAATATGAGGCATTTTTTCAATTTTAGGGCACAAATATTCCAACCACTCTCCATCAAAAAATGGTTATCAACTCACTCTCCATTGCAAACTAGGAGGTTAGGTTATAATGCATTATAATTATTTTAAAATGATTAAATGATCTCTTTAATATAATTAATATTTTATTTATTTCTTATAGAAAAATATAGTTCAAACCATTGCTAGAAGAAAAGAAGCAATTATAGGTAATTAACCTCAGTGCCAAGGCCTCCACTGAATCAGACATGGATGCAGAATCATCTTCGTAACCATTTCTTAGACATAAACAAATGAGGAGTTCAATTGTGCCTCCACATCTTGTTTAAGCTTACTCTCATGTTGTCGATGTAACTTCTTACACAATGCCATTATTAGTATTGAGAATTTCATTAGAAAAAATGAATAGTTTACATTGTATTATTTTGATCTTTTATATTTATGATGTCAGAATCTCTACCATAAACTTCATGTTATCAATTATATTTTGCACCTATTTTTTTGTAGTAGTAGTGTGGGAAATCTAATGACACAATAGGATCACCTCCAAGCTATGAGACTTCAAAAAATTGAGGTGAACCTCTGAATAAGGCTGAATTCCTTTCACTAATCTTAGTGCAACTGATTAATGACCAATTCACTTCAAACTGTAACTTTCTTAGTGATCTTGCTCCTAATTAGAGTTTTAACTTGTGAGGAAAAGAATTTTAGAAGTAGTTTTAAAGCTATAAAAGTAAAAAAAAATTGGTGATGCACCAAAGGGTTCTAGTGGAAATTAATGCTTGCTTTGATTGAAGAAAGTTGAATAATTAAAATGTGAAGTTTATTGAAGCACAATCTTACACAAATATGAAATCAAAGTTAATATTGAGCATTCTATCAAACAAGGAACAAAGTTCTTGATTTTTTGTCAAAAAGATTTCAAAAGGGTAAGATAAGTACCACAAGTGATTCTTATATAACTGAAACAAGACTTAGATCATTCACAAATTTAATGAAATCCATACATACACAAAGATAACACAAGATAAAGGAAGGCAAAACTTTAGTCTATTTAGTAGTCTCTAGGTTATAGCACAGATCAATTTCTCAAAGGCAAAAAAAATGTCTAACAACAAAAATATCCTATGGGCTACACATGAAACCCATATTTATACAAAAAATCACTCTCTTGAGAGAGAGAAAGTAAAAAACTCTTATGCTCAATTCTGGAGCAAGAAATCAAGGAATCTACATACAAATGTCAACCTTCCCAGCTTGAAATGGCATCTTTAGTGGAGTAGAAGGAAGAAAAGAACTTTGCAATGGCTGGGCACCTCACCAAGTGTTGAAAGAGGAGAAAAATTTTTTGGAAATTTTTAGTTAAACCATCTCTCTTTGAGTTCAGTTGCGGAAGTCTCCTTACAAAAAAAGGGCACTACAATGAACTTCATGACTTAGTCAGTCTTCTAGCAGAAATTGATGCTTTTTGGATATTTTAAGATATAACTTGCAAATCCTAACTTGTAATTGGTAGTTGAGACTTCTAAAAATTTTAAGTCTTTTAACTTAACAAAAAGGAAAGAGTAAATTACAACACGAGTTTTTACAATTTTTACCATTCAACCCATCAAAAATAAAAGTATGAAATACAAGTTGCACTTTTCCAACTACATCTTAAGAAAAAGATAATTGAAAATTACAAGTAGCTCTTTCTCAACTTAAAGCTAAGACCTATCAAAATGATAGTTGTAATTTGCAACTTGCAACTTTATAATGTATCTTAAAACAATTGCAGTTTACATGATGTATTTCAAATAATCAAATAATCAATCTACAATAATGATTTTTGAAGATTACTTGTCCTTTTTTTATTGTATCTTCTCTATATAAGCATCAAATATGTAAAATATTTCTTGAAGGTACTCTTCATCAGGACCAAATGTGTAAATATTGTTGGTTTCACATTATGTTGTTACCTCAAATAGTTATCTAGAAGCATCTCTGTAAACTTGGATATCTTTTCCCATTTGATAGAGTGTGTTATGATACTTGATGAACTGGTGGTTAGAATTCAAGTTGAAAGTTGTATCATGTGTTGATTCTTTCTTAATTACCCCTTTGAATTTATCTTGGACATTTTTAATAGGATGAGGTTTAACTTGGTGATCTGTTGAATCACATTACAATTTAAAAAGTGAATCTTCAATATCATATATTGTATATGTGGCCTTGTCATATGTGTTTTTAGCCTTCTCAATACTTTTACTAAGTATTCTGATTCTGAATTTAGCTTCCCTCTCCCGCTTATCATGCTCCAAAATATTTTTTATTACCTTTTCTAACATGAGGGTGTCACTTTCTATTAGGTCAATGGCCTGTAATTTCGTAAAGTAGAGGTTCAACCTTTCAACCTCTTCTTCATATTAACTTATTTATGCCTTTAGAGATGCAAGATCATCCTTCAAAGTCTTGTAGTAGTCCATGGCTAGTTCTATCACTCTGTTCCCTTTTGTGATTAGTTATTCAACCCAATCTTTTATATCCCTACCCACTATACCAATCTTTGTCATTGCCTCAAATGTTTCTTTGTCAAGGAACTGAGAGAGAGAGATTGAGTTGGCTAGGTAGAATCAAGTGGATTTGCTAGGTCTATGAACTTTATTAAGGTAGTTGTCAACTGATCAACTTTGTTCTTTAGTTTATATTTAGTGACCTTCTCACTATTCATTTTCTCAAAAAGAAAGCATATGCTGGTCTAAAAATCATGTTTTAGTCATTCTCTTGTTAGATAACCTAGGTGTACCTTAGATATCTGATAATGCCACACCACTAAATCTTCCTTTTACTTGTCAAGTGGGGGAATTTCTATCTCCACATATTTTTCCCCAATTTCATCATATGAGATTATAGATATGGTTTTGGGGCCTTTCTTTGGTTGCTTGGATGCTTCTAATAGATCAAAATCTAGTGTGTTAGGAGATATCATCTATTTCTTTTTCTTTGACATTAATTATGCCAGCCAATTTGGAGTAGCTAACAGTGAGTCCTCTGTTGATCCAATAGACACCACTACCTATGAATTTTTAGTTGAAGCTACTACACTAATGGTTACCATGACAAGTGCCATATCTACCATTGACATTATCATTGAGTCTTCGGTTGATGATTTGGCTATCTCTTCCCCATAGGTGGGTTGAGTATCCATAATTGTGTCAGTGGGTATCTCCATTTACACCTCCTTGGTGTGGGATTGGGTCAATGTGAGAGTGGAAGGAGGCAAGGATACTTGGATGGGTGAAGTGGATGTGATTACTAGGGCTGTGGAAGTTGGAAGTGACATAGGTGGAGAGGTAGGCACATGTGGATGGAAAAAGGGAATATGTGGAAGGGTGGAATCCAAGGAAGTAAAAGAATCAATAAATGTAATGGAAATTGCCAAAGTGGATGAAATGGGAAGTGTTATGGAAGATGAAGATGGGGTTGTATCCAACCTAGTGGCTTTGATAGATAGTGAGGTTACAGTTAGAATGATTGAGTTAACAACCATGTATTATTGGGAGGTGTTGGTTATCAATGGGGTGGAACTGATTGTGGAAGAGGGAGGTGGAGGTGGAGTTAGAATAACCAACTACATTGATTGAATCATTTCCAAGGAAATCACTTGCATTGGTTGGTTAGATGAAGGGACAATTACTTGTAATGGTGGGCTCATGGAAACATGAGGTGTAATTGATTACACTAGTGAGCTGGTAGAAATAGGAGAAGTGATTGCTTGTGTTGGATAGATATTATAGATAGGAGGAGGGGTTATAGTAATTGTGTCCCCTATGGAAACTGATAGTGGTTGATCCATTAGTTGGGCTGCTGGCTCTTGGATACTGAAAGAAGCTCTTCTTACTTTCTGCTTTTGCTTTTGCTTATGTAAGACAACTGGCCCCACTACTTGATATGCTTGAGTTTTGTTGTTAGAACTTTATACTATTTTTACACTAGACCCTTATCCTTCACTTCTCTTTACCTATCTATGATATTCAAGGTCTCCTTAGTTAATTAACCCCTTTGCTCCTTAACCAGTTCAATGTTCTTTTTATAACTAGGATGGTTTTGTCCAATAAGGAGAAAGATTCAAGTGTAGACCACCTAACTTGAGGAAGATGTTAGAGGTAGACTTGATTATCATAATATACCCTATCCACTTTTTATTCCTCATCTTTCTAATCTTTTAGAAATGGTGCCATATCATAAGTTTTAATTTATTCTAGGGTCATTCTATAATAATATCTCAATCTAACCTCTTCTTCATCCTACATATCTTCCCAATAATCTTCATAAAAAATAATGTGGTAATATGAGGGACCCACTATACTGGTAACATAACCAATCACATCATAAAAGGTCCAGGCATTAAGAGCTCTCAAGGTCATCTCGGTCATCTCTGCATCCACATATTTGGCCTTTGATAGAGAAGGGTAGGTGTATCTCCCTGTACTAATAGGGAAGTGGATCCTTGTCTTGTGCCTACTTGGTAAGAACTTGTGGGTTTCCACTAGTTGCATGACAAGTTCCATTAAGGCCCATTTGTCACTTACATATCTAGGAAGGGTGTAAGGACAACCACTGAAACCACCAACTTTAATGTATGAATATGTGGGGAATTAGATAAATTATGATCCCCAATTTGTTATTTCTATTGTTGAAGCATCAAAAAATCTTGTTCTTACCAGTACTTTTTCAAATATTATTATTGATCAATAGATAAAAAATCATTAACCCTTTTGAATTGTTGTTTTCTCCCTTCTAAGGTGAGATCAGGGTAATAGTTAAAAACTTTGTTGATGTTCTTTGGCACTATGTTTAATCTTGATAATACCCTCTATTTTGATAAAATATAGATGAGGTAGGAGATCATATAAAATTTTCCTATATTTTGATCTTCCATCAACTGTTTGTGAATGGAATCACTGATCAATTGGGCCCAGTGAATGTATTATTTGTTTTGATGGATTGCTTAGATATAATGGTACATCCAATCTTGATAATTCTTAGAATTTGGGCTCCCTGTAACTCTATGCAAGAATATAATGATATCTCCTACTTCATCCTTGAAGTATATCCTAGGTAGGTCTTAGGCATTCTTGTAGATGTAGATCGAGGGGTTTTTTAACCACTATTTGTTTGAAACCTGTAACCAGGCTGAGTTATTATCTTGATAGAAATTTTTTGAGGAATAAGGGGTAATGTCTATGTAGCTTTCAAATTTTGGAATCAAGAACACAATATCAATAAAATCTAGATCAAGAATCAGAATCTTCTCCCCTTTATCATTCACTACTTCCCTCTTCTCAACATCATAGTGTTTAGCCATGGTGAGCAAAATATTGGGGCTTTATACTAAGAGTGGGAAGGCTAAAACCTGAGGCAAACCACTATTGTAGATGCTCTAAATCCAATCTTTCTTAAATTCTTTATTGACTCTATTCCATAAGTCTACTAGGTTTGTATGACCTAGGTTTGTGTTAGTTATCTCATTGATGTTTGAATCCAAGCTAGATGGGATACCAAGTCCAATTGACTTGAGCTTCATCTCTTTTATAGACATGTACACTAAGAAAATAGGTGCAAAAAACCAACTATAGAGATGGTTAGGATTTGGGCTTACAATTACAAGTTATTTTTCAACTTTGAACCTGATGGGGTTTTGTTATGTTTTTGTAGTTAAAAAATTTTAGTAGGAGTATAATGTGCAAAAAAAATTGTAAAGTCTAATCAAATTTGGCAAGATTTTAATTTGAGATTGCACTTGCAATGTCTAACAAAATGTCTAGTGGAAAAATGGTTTGCAAAGGCAAGTCAAACTTATGACAGGAACTCAAAGTTGTTAAAGCAAGGGGAATCTATGCCTCAATTTAAATGGGGGGTTTTATGTGTTTTTGAAGTTAAAATTTTTGGTGGATGTTAGAGTTTATAATAGGAGGGATTTTTGCCTTGTAATTATGTAGGGGATATTTTGAGAATATTCTAGATTTTATGCAAACCCTAAGTATGAAAAGTACCTAGATCAATTTTAATAACAAGACTCTATAATTGTGGGTAAAAACTAGAAAACATGAGCAACCAAAAAAAATGATGACATTCCTTTGACAATTCAAAAGATAAAACCCTAAATTTTTACAAGATAACCCTATGCTTTACTAAGAAGAACAATGGAAACAACAACATGGAAAAGACCAAAGGAAAAATTTAGGCAACCTATGAGAATATTGTATTTGCATGTGCAAGGGTCGGTAATGGCAGATATGGTGCATGGCATTTGTGTTTCTTAACAAATGGTGGTAAATAAACTCTGGTTAGTGGTGTTTCCCATTTTGGAGGTCTAGATCATAGATTTACTTGGAAACAAAGCTCTAGCTTTGGTTTACAATATTGATAATGATGCAAAAAACCTAATTATATACTTAAATGATGAAATTAATACTAATCATGATGGTATATGGATGAATGGTGGGAAAATGGGTCCACAAAGTCACTTTGAAATTTTGCAAGTTTGTAATATTGTGATTTGTTTTTTATTCTCCACTTTCCATTGAGGGGGTTTGTTGGAGGCAAGAAATGCTTTGGAGGTGGGTAGTGGGATCCTGGTTACACTTTGTGACTTTGCAAATTTGTAAAGTGTAGAGAGAGTTTAGATTCTCATTGGGTCATGGTGAAAGGTAGGAAGCAGAGTCTGCGTTACACTTTACAACTTTACGAAGTTGCAAATTGTAATGTGAGTTTCGATTCTCACTAGTATTGATGAAGAGTGAAAAGTGGAATCTTGATTATATTTTACAACTTTAAAAAGTTGTAATTTTTTATACGAGTTATGATTCTCACTAGGTCTTGAGTAAGCATGAAATCAAAGGTTTGGGTGTACTTTATAGCTTTGCAAAGTTGAAAAATGCAAAAAAATATTTGATTTCTATTTGGGTATTAGAAAAGATATTTAGGCCATTTTCAAATCTTTTTCTCAAAATTTTTTATGGGTCTCCCTCAAGGTACAAGGTGTTTTAATATTTTTGGCACAAAATATCAACATTTTTGGTGACCTCTACGGGGTGATTGAATTCTAATCAATTCATTTATATTATCCTTATGGTCCATTGGGCATGGATTCATTTCAAGTTTAACACATTCTACTTGGAGAATAAATAGAACTTGGGATTGCCTAAACAATAACAAAATAGGGAAAACAAAAACTCCTAAAGAGTTACAGATTGTGCAAAATCACTTATTGAGGAAAAATAGCTAAACCTAATATATACAAATGTTTGGAAAGAATTACAACCTCAAAAGTAAGCTTTGAGGTATATCCCATTGACTAGGATAGGTAGCTCTGATCCATCAAGCCTAGATAGCTAGAATGCATTGGCTCCTTTGCATTGTGTTATGATGTATGGGACACTCTATATTACATCAAACTTTGTATGCATGCTTGGGCTTGGCCCTTTCAGCATCCCATTTAAGAATCATGTCTCCTTTGTTGAAGATCCTATCAGTTGATTTTTTTTGTCAAAAGTTCTCTTTACTTGAGCTTAATTTGCTTTCAGAACTTGCATTGATTGGTTCCTAACTTCTTCTAGCTCCATGAGTTCTACCAACCACATGGTAATTACATCATTTTCAATAATTCTAATTGGTGATTGAGTTCCAGAGATGGCAACTCTATTGACATTGGAATTCTAGTTTCCCTTCCATAGACCAAAATGAGTGGACAATTTCCAATGGCTCTTTTAGGAGTGATCATTTTAGCCCAAAATGTTGATTTCAACTTAGTGTGCCATGCCCTTTGGTTATCCTCCATTGTCCTTATAATAATACTTATGAGATTTTTATTGGTAGATTTGACCAAGCCATTACCTTGCAAGTAATAATTGGATGATGTCTTCAAGTATACATTATGTCTCACTACCCATTCACTCATCTGAGTGCCCATAAAATCTTTGGCATTGTCCAAGATAATGGTATTGGGAACACCAAATCTAGTGACAATGTTATCCATGAATTCCAAAACAAATAATTATGTGGTGTCTTTTAATGCAATTTCTTTGGTCCATATGGTGAAATAATCGATCACTATAAGGACCCATTTGTGGCCTACATTTGATGGTGGATTAATCATGCCAATAAAATCCAATCCCCATTGAGCAAATGACTAGTCAGATTGGATTGGTTGGAGAGGGAGAGATATTAGTCTTTACTTGCCTATAAAGTAAGAACATTTCTCACAAAATTTCACCTATTTATGTGCATCTTTAAATAATTCAGGCCAATAGTAGCCTTCCATCATTATTTTTATGGAAATGGTTCTTGTAGATAAATGGTCACCCAATGAGCCATTATGAAATTCCTCGAGCACCTTGGGGATATGATCATGCTCAATGCACCTCAACACAACTCCTTTAATATATTTCCTAAACAAGATCCCATGAATAAGAGCATATGGAATAGATTGGAGTCTAAAGTACCTCTTCTTGGACTATTGGAGCTCATGTGGGTATTCTCTAGTTTGCAAGAAGGTAGTCATGTTATTTAGCTAGCTATTGAACAGATGAGATTTGGTTAGTTGGAACACCCGTTGAATGTATATTACATCAAATATTGCATCAAAAGTCTTTATATCAAAATCAAACTACTCACATAAGCCCTTTCCTGTTATAAGCTTAGTCATTTTGATGATCACATCATATTCCATGACTTTTGTGATCCAACCTACTCTCTTTTCATTTATTTCCTAGATCAATAGGAACTCGTTGATGCTCTAGTGATTAACCATCAGATGAATTTTGTTATTTGAGAGCATGTGCCTAAATTTTTTGAGATCTTTTATTGTTGCATGTACTTGTTTCTCAACAAAACTATACCTTTCCTCATAATCCTTTAAGGATTAACTAAAAAAGGCTATAGGTTGCTCCAACTATTCTTCATTCGATTGGGACATAATAGTTGATACATTAACTTCACCTCGAAAAGCATAGAGAATGAAATAATTCTTGTAGTTGGGATTTACAAGGGTAGGGGCTTGAGGATAAACCTACTTGATGGCTTCAAAACTATCCTTTCCTTCCCTTTTCTAGCAAAAACTAACCCCATTTTCAAGCATAGCAGTAAGGGGTTTGGCCATGGAGGTAAAATTTGGAATTAACCTCCTTATGAATTTGATCATTCCCAGGAAACTTTATAACCCATTTTTATGGATTGAAAGTACTAGTGAAGATATAACACTTACACTCTCTAGGTCTATTACAAGACATTCTTTTGAAACTATGTGTCCCAGTAGTTTCCCTTAATAAACTATGAAAACACACTTCTTTGGATTGAGGTAAACTTCAAACTCTCTACAACTTTCAAAAACTTTTGTAAGGTGATCTAGGTGGTCACCAACCTATTTTGAATAAACAATGATGTCATCCAAAAACACCATAATCATCTTATTCATCAAACCCTTGAAATCCATATCCATGGCCCTTTGGAAGGAAGCACCAACATTGGTTAGACCAAAATGCATCTTTTTATAGGCATATGTGCCCCATTTTATAGTGAAAGCAGTCTTAAACTAGTCAGATTCATAAATTAGGATTTAGTTATATCCAAAATAACCATCTAGAAGGGAAAACCTTTTAGATATAGCTATTGTTTGGAGGATTTGCTCCATGGGTGGAAGGGGATAATGATCCTTCAAGGATGCTTTGTTTAGATCCTAGAAATCTACACAAATCTTGATTTCACTAGTCTTTTTCCTAATAGAGACCAAGTTAGCAACCCAAGATGAGTGTTTGATAGGGAAAATGATGTTAGCTTCTATTAACTTGGACAACTCACTTTTCATCAAGGGCTCTATTTTTGGTTTTATTGGTCTATGTCTTTGTGTAATAGGCTTAGTATTTGGGTCAAGCTCTATTGTGTGTTGGGATAAGCTAGGGTCAAAAACCCTTAGATATTTATAACTCTAAGTGAACTTATCATTAAATTATTAACAAAATCTAATAAAATCTTGATTTTCATAAGTGTTACATAACTTTCTGATCTTCAAAGCTTTGCCTTCTAAGATGACTATTGACTCGTAATCTTCTTCCTTGATTGTGAGATTTTTCTTCTCACCCTTCAATTGATCATCAGAGTTGAAGATACTTTCTAAAGTAATAAGACCCATAGGCAACTTGTTTGTCTTCAACTAAATTATTTGCTCCCCATACTATTCTTGGAGCCTTGACTAATTTTTGTTAAAAAATTCAACCTCATCTCACATAAAATTAACAATTTGTTGATCACTATCAAAAACTTGCCAGTTGGTTACATTACAAAGAACATATGATCTCACTATTATTTTTACATAATGGTTGTTATCCTTCTTGATCTCTTTAGCTATATTATATTGAGAACCCACTGAGGACATGTGATTAACATTATTATTTTGTGCTCTTGGTATCACTTGAATGTTTAAAGTAATAAAATATTGCATCATGTCCTAAACCCTATGCTTTTGATATCTCAACAAGTTATTCTTGGTTATGCTTTTGGATCTCACTTGTTGAATAATTAGTTCACTTTCACCGAACACTTGTAGTGACTATATTCCCCTTTCCTTGGCCAAATAGATACCTTGAATCAATGCTTCATATTCAACCATATTGTTAGTGTAGTTGAACTAAAATATGAAAGAATAAAAATAACTCTCTTTTTGGGGAGAGATCAAAATAATACCTACACCTACACCATTCCTACTCCTTGAGCCATTGAAGTATAGTTGCCACATTCCCTTGTGATCCTCAATTGGTTTCACAAGATTTGAGATGATTACATCATCTTCATGAATGTAATACATACCCAACCATATTTCCTTAACACAATCATAAGGATCAAACTAGAGAGCTACTCCCCATCCATCCAGGTGAGTGTTTGGGATTTCATCCATGGGTGTTGTAACCTCATGGTCAAGTTCCTCCTCTTGGTCTTGAAATGTGTAATTCATAACCATAGGGATAGGAGTGTATGGTTTAATGTGTATTGTCACTATAGTACCATATCTGATCTTGAATAAAATATGTGACCAATCAGTAGATAGGTACACTCCCATCTTTGTAGTGAAGTCTCAGGAAAGGCAAATGACAAAGTAGTGAGGTAGGTCAATAACTAAGATATATTTGAATATGGATGAAATTGGACATGCATGGATGGTAAGGTTTAAAAATTTTATAGTCCTAACTATTTAGATAATATTCCCATCCAATTAAACCATGCCTTTTATGATAGGTGTGTATATAATACCAAGACCATCTACTATTTTTTGTGGCATAATAGAACTACTAGCCTTAAAGTCTATCATGCAATTATGGATAACATTTTTCCCAACTATGAGTGAAAGGTAAAAGGGGGAGGCTTACCTTTTTTAGTTTCTTTTGTGTCTATTTGAGGTTGACACAAGTTAATAGTAGTAGTGGGTCCCTTAACTGAGACCTTCTCTATTAGTTGGAAGTTTAGAGCTTCCTGAAGCAAGTCCGTCTATATTAGGATTGAAAGTGCTTCCTATATGGTAACATTCAAATTAGTATTTTCCATTTATTCTATAATATTGAAAGGAATTATACCAACCTTTACTAGTGCCTTTGTGGGAGCTATATCTTCTTTCATGAGATTTGGGGTTAATAATTTTGACTTTAGCTGACCCATCAACACATTGGGTGGTTAATCACCTTCTATTGCCTTTTTTATTGGGGTGGGTATTTGATTCCACTAAAATACCCAAATTGGTTAGTGTTTCCTCTTGATTTATGCCACAAAAAGCCTCCTCTTCTCAATTCAAAAGACTGGTCTCATTTTGAGTAGGCTCTTGTATATTTTCCTATTGAGAATTAGATTCCTCTTATTACACTTGGGGGTTTGATATACTTTATACCATCAAGGATTGGTTGATGACACCATGAAGTTAAGCATTCTGATTATGCGACTGAGCATAAGGATAACACCACTCATATTCCTAAGATAGATTATTTTGAACAAGAATGATGGATTTAGAAGTACTTAGGGTAGGTAGAATAAATATTTTGAGGCTTTACTTGCATGGTTTGACTTTGGGATTGTGAGCTTCCTTGGTATAGTTGCCTATTGGGATGATATGTTTGGTTAGCTAGTTGATAAGGCCTATAATTTTTGGATTGTTTCCTTTTCATAGATACCAACTCGTTGCCAAAGATTTTAAGTAGTGATTTAACCTCATATAAATCATTAGAAGGGACATGAAACAAAGTTGGTTGATTGCTTGTTGTGTTAATTAGGGATATAATGGGTTAAGTGGGAGGCAACTCTGGGAATAACAACATTGGAGGTTGATGAGTAATTTTTATGGCTTGAATGAGGTAATTTTCATCTCTTATTATTATGTCATAAGTATTGAGGAGTGTGGTACCACCCATTGAATGAATCATGATATCTATATCACTATTTAAAGCTCTCATATAATATAAGAAAACATTGTTCAGGGTTGGCTTGACCGACACGGGGATTCTATTCCACATCTTTTCAAAGCAAAAATTTAAAATCACTCATGAACTCATGAAGAACCTATTTAATAGTGGTTAGTTTTTCCACCAGCAAGAGGTGGTCACTCTTATCCACAAACTATGTGTATAGGGTAGACCCTAGATCATCCCAAACATAGATAGAATTGAGAAGAAGACTTCTATACCACTATGAGGATTTACCCTTAAATGAGGAGGCAAGAAGTCTAATAACAACATTTTCTTGTGCAATGTTATGAACCAAATAGATGTTAGCAACATCTTGAATGTGTTCAATGGCTGTGATGTAAGTTTCACCAGTAAAATGCTTTTCAGAGCCGAGGTGGGTATATCATCATATTGGGCCAACATAAGTGGGCTACCTCCATTGAATGGTACCAAATTTTGATTTCTTATGGACATAGTGGGACGTATGAAACAATTGTGGGTATTTTTGGGAGATGCAGATAGATTTATAGGATTTATTATAGTATTAGGTATAATTGATGTTGATTTCTTTTTATATAGAAAAGATAATTATTGCAAGTCAATCCTCTTACCTTTAGTAGATGATCTTGTCTGTATCTTTGGCATACCTAAACTTGGGTTTCATGAATTTGTAAGCCAACAGAATCTCTAGGTGCTATTGAAATGTGTATGAAGCTCACATAATGATTTTTGACAATAGCAAAAATCTATTAGATATGCTCTTTAGATCCCGTGGGGCATGCCATAAATTGTTATCAATTAGATTTGCACCCATTTTTGTGTAGTAGTAGTGTGGGAAATCTAATGACATAATGGGATCACATCCCAACCATGAGACCTTGGAAAATTGAGGTTAACCTTTGGAAAAGGCCATCTTTATTTTACTAATCTTAGTGTAACTAATATATTACCAGCTCACTTCAAACTATAGCTTTCTTAGTGACCTTTCTCCTAACTAGGGTTTTAACTTGTGAGGAAAAGAGTTATAGAAGGAGTTTTAAAACTAAAAAGAAAAAAATGGTGATGCACTAAAGGGTTATAGTGTAAATTAATGTTTCATTTGATTAAAAATAATTGAAAAATTAATATGCTAAAGTTTATTGAAGCACAATATTACACAAATATGATATCAAAGGTAATATTGGGTATTTTATCAAACAAGGAACAAAGTTCTCAATTTTTGTCAAAAATATTTCAAAAGGGTAAGATAAGTACCACAAGTGATTCTTTTATAACTAAAATAAGACTTATATCATTCACAAATTTAATGAAATCTGTACATACACAAAGATAACATAAGGCAAAAGAAGGTAAAACTTCAGTCTATTTAGTATTCTCCAGGTTATAGCACTTAAATCAATTTATCAAACATAGAAAATTTTGTCTAAAAACAAAAATATCATATGGGATAAATAGGAAATCCATATTTATACAAAATATCATTCTCTTGAGAGAGAAGAAGTCAAAAATTCTTATGCTCAAATATGGAGCAAAAACTCAGGGAATCTACATATAAATGTCATCTTTACCTACTTGAAATGGCATCTTTAGTGGAGTAAAAGGAGGAAAAGAACTCTGTAATGACTGAGCACTTCACCAATTATTGAAAGAGGAGAAAAATCCATTGGAATCTTTTAGTTAAACCATCTCTCTTTGAGTTCAATTAATGAAGTCTCTCCACAAAAAAGGGGTGACACAATGAGCTTCATGACTTAATTATTCTTCTATCAAAAATTGAATGTTTTTTGGATATTTTAAGATATAACATAAAAGACCTAACTTGAAATTTACAGTTGAGACTTTTACAACTTTTAAGTCATTCAACTTGACAAAAAGGAAAGGTTAAATTACAACTTGAGTTTTTACAACTTTTGCCATTCAACCTGTCAAAAAGAAAAGTGTGAAATATAAGTTGCACTTTTCCAACTAAAGCCTAAAAAAAAGATAATTGAAAATTACAAGTAGATTTTTCTCAACTTAATGTTAAGAGTTATCAAAATGATAGTTGTAATTTACAGTTTGCAACTTTATAATGTATCTTAAAACAATTACAATTTATAGAATGTGTTTCAAATAATCAATCTACAATAGTGATTTTTGAGGATTCCTTGTCCTTTTTTTCTTGTATCTTATCAATATGAGCATTGAATATACTAAATATCTCTTGAAGGCACTCTTCATCAAGACCAAATGTGTAAATATTAATGATTTCACATTTTTTTGTTACCTCAGATAGTTTTATAGAAGCAACTCTATCAACTTAGATATCTTTTCCCATTTGATCAAGTGTATTATGATATTTGATAAACTAGTGGATGAAATTCAATTTGAAAGTTGTATCATGTGTTGATTCTTTCTTAAACACCCCTTTGAATTTATATTGGACCTCTTGAATAGGATGGGGTTTATCTTAGCAATCCATTGCATCATATGACAATTTACAAAGTGAATCTTCAATATCATATATTGTATCTATGGCCTTGTCACATGTGATTTTGGACTTCTCAATACTTTCACTAAGTATTCTGATTCTAAATTTAGCTATCCTCTCCAGCTCATCAAGCTCTAAAATATTTTTTGTTATCTTTTCTGACATGAGGGTGTCACTTTCTATCAAGTTAATAGCATGTAATTTGGGAAATATAGGTTCAAACTTTCAACCTCTTCTTCATATTTACTTATATTTGCCTTTAGAGATGCATGTTCATCCTTCAAAGTCTTGTAGTAGTCCATGGATAGTTATATCACTTTGTTACCTTTTGTGATTAGTTCCTTAGACTAGTCTTTTATATTTTTACCCATTATACCAATCTCTGTCATTGCCTCAAATGTTTCTTTGTCAAGGAATTAAAAGAGAAATTGAGTTGGACAGGTAGAATTAAGTGGATTTATTGGGTCTATGAAATTTCTTAAGGTAGTTGTCAACTACTCGAAAAAATTCTTCAGTTCATCTTTAGTGACCTTGTCACTATCCATTTTCACAAAAAGAGAGCTTATGCTAGTCTAAACATCATGTTTTAGTCTTTTTCTTATTGGATGACCCAGGTTCACCTTAGATATATGATAATCCCCCACCACTAAATCTTCCTTTTGCTTGTCAGGTGGGGGAATCACTATCTCCACATATTTTTCCCTAGTTGCATCATATGAGATTCTAGATTTGGTTTCGGGGCCTTTATTTAGTTACTTGGATGCTTCCAATAGACCAAAATCTAGTGTGATATGAGATATCATCTATTTCATTTTATTTGACACTGATTGTGCCAACCAATTTGGAATAGCTATTAGTGAATCTTATGTTAATCCAAAAAATAATGTTACCTGTGAATCTATAGCTAAAGATACTACACTAGTGGTTACCATGACAAGTGTCAAATCTACCACTAGCATTACCATTAAGTCTTTGACTGATGATTTGGCTATATCTTCCCCATAGGTGGGTTGAGTAGCCATAGTTGTGTCAGTGGGTATCTTAATTTCCACCTCCTTAATGGGAGCTTAGGTTAATTTGAGACTAGAATAAGTTAAGATATTTAGATGGGTGAAGTGGATGTGATTACTAGGGGTGTGGAAGTTGGAAGTGACATAGGTAGAGAGGTAGGCATGTGAGGTTGGAAAAAGTGAACATATGAAATGGTATATTCCAAAGCAACAAAAGAACAAATCAATGAAGTGGGAATTTCCATAGTGGATGAAATGAGAAGTGTGATGGAAGATGAAGATGGGGTTGTATTTGACCCAGTGGCTATGATAGATAGGGGGTTATAGTCAGAATGACCGAGTCAACATCCATGTATTATTGGGTGGTGTTGGTGATCAATGGGGTGGAAGTGGTTTTGGAAGAGGGAGGTAGAGTTGGAATAGAAAATTTCACTAATTGACTCATTTCCAAGAAAATCACTTACACTAGTTGGTTAGATGAAGGGGCAATTACTTGTACTAGTGGGCTTTTAGAAATAGGAGGGGTATTTACTTACACCAATAAGATTAAATAAATAAGAGAAGTGATTACTTGTGCTAGTTAGATAATAGAGATAAGAGGATGGGTTATAATAATTGTGTCCCCTATGGAAATTGATAGTGGTTGATCTATTAGCTAGGTTGCTAGTTCTTGGCTATTAGAATAATCTCTTCTTGCCTTATGATTTTGTTTCTACTTGTGTGAGACAACTAGCCCCACTACCTGATCTACTTGAGTTTCACTACTAGAACCCTCTACTATAGTTTACACTACACCCTCATCCTTCACTTATCTTACCCTATTTATGAGATTCAGGGTCTCCTTGGTTATTTTAGCCCCCTTAGTTCTTAACTAGTTTAATGCTCTATTTATAACTAGGGTGGTTCTATCTAACAAAGAGAAATATTCAATTTTATACCACCTAACTTGAGGAAGAGGTTAGAGGTATACTTTATTATCATAATATACCCCATCCACTAGTTATTCCTCATCTTTCAAATCTTTTATATTTAGTGCCATATCATAGGTTTTAATTTGTTTTAGGGTCATTCTAAATAATCTCTCAATCTAACCTCTTCTTCATCTTGCATATCTTCCCAATAATATTCATAAAAAAGAATGTGGGAATATAAGGGACCCATTATAATGGTAACATAACTAGTCACATTATAAAAGGTCCTGACATCAAGAGCTCTCAAGGTCATTTGGGTCATCTCTACATCTGCACTTTTGGCCTTTGATAGAGAAGGGCAGGTGTATCTCCCTATACTAATAGGGAAGTGGATCCCTATCTTGTGCCTTCTTCATAATAACTTGTGGGTTTCTAATAGTTGCCTCATAAGTTTCATTAAGGCCCATTTGTCACTTATATATCTAGGAAGGGTGTAAGGATAACTACTAAAATCACCCACTCTAATGTATGAATATGTGGGGAACTGGATAAAGTGCGATCCCCAATTTGATATTTCTATTGTTACAAAATTAAAAATATTTTCCTTCCTAGTTATTTTTCAAACATGATTATGATGTAATAGACAAAAGCATCATTAACCCTTATAAACTATTGTTTGCTCCCTTCTAAGGTGAGATTAGGGTAATAGTTAAAAACTGACAATGTGTTTATTCCTAATAATGCCCTCCCTTTTACTAAAATATAGACAAGATAGGATGTCATATAAAATTTGCCTATATTTTGAACTTTCATTAACTATTTTTTATTGGAATCACTGATCAATTAGGCCTAATGAATGTATTGTTTGTTTTGATGAATTACCCAAATATACTGGTACATCCAATCTTTATACTTCTTGGTATTTGGGATCCTTGTATATCTATGCAAGAGTATAATGATATCTCCTACTTCATCTTTTAAGTTTATCCTAGCCAGGGTCTTAGACATTCTTGTAATTATAGATCTAGGAGTTTTTAACCACTGCTTGTTTAAACCCTGTAAAGAAGCTAAGTTATTATCCTAATAGAATTTTTTGGAGAAATAAGTCACAATGTCTATGCAAATTTTAAATTTTGTAATCAAGAACATAGTATTAATGAAATTTAGATCAAGATTCATAATCTTCTCCCCTTTATCATTCACTACTTCCCTCTTCTCAACATCATAGTGTTTATCCATGATGAACACAAGCTCAGGGATTTGTACTTAGAGTGGGAAAGCTACATCCTAAGGAAAACCACTATCATAGATGTTTTTGAATCCAATCATTCTTGAATTCTACATTGACTCTATTCCAAAAAAATTCTAGGTCTATGTGACCTAGGTCTATGTTAGTTATCTTGTTGGTGTTTGAATGCAGCCTAGATGGGACACCAAGTCCCTTTGACTTGAACTTCATCTCTTTTCTAGACATGTACACTAGGAAAATGGGTGCAATAAACCAAATACAGAGTTGGTCAAGATTTGGGATTGCAATTATAGGTTATTTTTTTGTTTTGAACATGGCAAGGTTTTGATAAGATTTTATAATTAAATTTTTTTGGTGGGAGTATAATGTGCAACAACAGCTATAAAGTCTGGCTAAATTTGGTGGGATTTAAATTAGTAATTACACTTACATTGTTTGATAAAATGTCTGGTGGGAAAATGGTTTACAAAGTCAAGTCAGACTTCTGATGCGAACTCAGAGTTGTTAAAGCAAGGGGAATCTCTACCTAACTTTAAATGGGGGTTTTATTTGTTTTTGTAGTTAAAATTTCTAATAGATGTTCGAGTTTGCAATAGCAAGAGGGATTTTTGTCTTGTAATTATGCAGGGGATATTTTGGGAATATTTTGGATTTCATGCAAACCCTAAGTACGGTAAGTACCTAGAAGAATTTTAACAACAAGCCTCCACAATTATAGGTAAAAATTGGAAAATGCAAGAAACCATAAAAAATGATGATATTCCTTTTAAAATTTCAAAGATAAAACCCTAAATTTTTGTAAAATAACCCTATGCTTTGCTGAGAAGAGCAATGGCAAAAACAACATAGAAAAGACCAAAGGAAAAATTTAGGTAACTTAGGAGAATACCATGTTTATGTGTGCATGAGTTGGCAATGGTGGATCTAGTATATGGCATTTACATTACTTGATAAATGGTAGTGAATAAACTTTGGTTAGTGGTGTTGCTCATTTTTGAGGTCTAGATCATAGCTTTACTTGGCAACATAGATATATCTTTGGTTTGTAATATTTTTTTTTTAACTAAACGGGGTAAAAATTTATTCAGAAACAGGCAAAAACACCAAGTTACATGAGTTTGTCCTTCTCCACCAGAGTAAAAAGCTTCTGGGAGAAGTTCGTAGGCAACAGATTACAATCAAGAATTTTCCATCGGGGGCCCTGCTCAGAGGCCCATTTCGCCAGGCAATCCGCCACCACATTCCATTCCCGTGGGATGTGCTTAAAACTCACCGAGTCCAACATAGTGGTTAACTGAAGAATCTGTTGCACCACCACAGCAAGCTGCCAGTCTCCACTGTCAAAATTACGGTTAGTAAGCAACTTAATCACCACCTGTGAATCCGACTCGCAGATGATATTGCGCCACCCTCGTTGGCAGGAAAGATGTAAAGCCTGTAAGATAGCCAGCGCTTCCATGTAATTATTTGAAAAATAACCCTTGTAAACAGAAAAAATGAATTGGAGGTTTCCAGCAGAGTCACGTCCAGCACCCCCAATTCCAGCATCACCTGGATTGCCACGCGAGGACCCATCCGTGTTGATCTTTAAAATTCCGGGCTGAGGAGGGGTCCAACGCCCCAATCTGCTAATCGGCCCCTGTCTCTGCCTAACACCACGGCTAGGATGCAATGATTGGGCAGTTGGCAGGCTTTCCAATTGCGTCCCAGCTATGCTGATCAAAAGACCACGGTCTACCCTGTCCAGCTGCATCGCCATGTTACCTTTGGCCGCCAAAGTCTCAGCCAACGCACTTTGAATTCTCCCCCAAAGGATGTCAGGACTCAGCTGCTCTCCACGGAAAATGCGCCTATTCCGTTCAATCCACAGCTGCCACAAGATAAACGTAGGCCCAGCATTCCAGGCAGAATGAAGGATGGGAGCTTGAGAGGGAGGAAGAGGCAGTCGGCTCCAGAATTCAGTAAGCGATGAGGCGTGCCAGCAGGGTCTGCGCCAAGCAGTCCACCACCTGTGCCATATCCCCATAGCATAAGAGCAATGAAAAAAGAGGTGCGCCCCTATTTCCTCCTCCTTGCAACAGAGAACACACCTGGAAGGACCTATGAATCCACGCTTGCATAAATTATCCCATGTAAGACATCTATTGTGGACAAGCGTCCACAAGAAGAAATTGCACTTCGGCCAGGTAGAGGAATTCCAAACTCTCTTTCCCCACATGAAGTTGGCTGCCCCAAACAGTTGTTTTGACAGGGCATGATAACCTGCGGAGACCGAATAGCGCCCAGTTGAAACATCCCCCCAGGCAAGCACATCCTGACCAGGCAGGGAGCTGCAATGTCTAGAATCAAGAATTTGAGAAAGCTCCTCATAGCTTTCCCTAGAGCCTCCTGGTGGCCAATCCGAAGAACTTTTCCATCTAAAGCCAGTAGTCATGCCCAGATTGTATTCCTCCTTATAATGGGCAACATTGGTCCAGCCCTCAGCCTGAAAAACATCACATAACTGATGAAGGTGCGGGTGGGAAGCTAAGAGTGGGGGAAGCCCATCCCACGAATCCTCCCAAAAAAGTGCCTCCGCTCCAGTGTGACAGATCCAAAATAGACCCCGTTTAATCAATTGAGCACCAACTTTGAGAGTATGCCAAATCATAGACCCACCCCGGTCTAGAGACAACCGAGCAATGTCAGAGGGCTGCACCCCCAGAAAATATTTGAAAGTCAGAATGCGGGCCCAAGGTTGGGACTGATTGGAGCACCATCTCCAGTACAATTTGGCCGCAAGGGCCTGGCTGGCCAGGATGGCCGACCTTAGCCCAAGGCCTCCATCCTTCTTCGGCCTGCAGACGGTGTCCCAGTTAACCAAGCTCCACTTGGTATTGGTTAAATTACCACTCCACAGAAATTGCCGCGAGAGGGCATCAAATTCTTTGAGAAAATAGATCGGAGCAGCCTGCACCATGCATCTGTAGACAGGCAAAGCTTGAATCACCGACTGTAAAAGAGTGACTCTCCCAGCAGTGGAGAGCCATCTATGAGTCCAGTGGCTAACTTTGTCTCTAAGTCTATCCAACACTCCCTGCCAAAAGAGTCGTGGCTGCCTACCCATCACAATGGGAATCCCCAAATACGTAACAGGCAGGGTTTGAACTTGGAATCTCATGATGGCAGCTATCCTCCTCTTGATAGGATCCGGTGTGTTGAAGAAAAAAATGGAGGACTTTTGATCATTAATTTGCTGTCCCGTCGCATCCATGTACATGTCAAGAGTACTCTGAAAAGCTGTAGCCTCATTTGCTTTCCCAACAAGAATCGTATCATCCACAAACTGAAGGTGGGAAGTGGTGAGGCCGTTCCCCCACTGCCACCCCTGAACCATGCTCTGAGCAACCTGATACTTGATAAGCCTCCCCAATCCCTCCGCCAAAATGATAAATAAGTAAGGGGATAACGGATCACCTTGGCGGAGGCCTCTAGACGCACCGAAAAGGTCAGTAGGCTGCCCATTGATAAGGACCGAATAGGAGGGGGTGGTAACACAACTCAGCACCCATTGGATCCAAGCTGGATTAAAACCAAAAGCCAACAACACTTTCTGAAGAAACCTCCAGCTGGCTCTGTCATAAGCCTTGGCTAAGTCCAATTTGATGAACATGGCACGCTCCCGAGAGGTGCTCATGGAATGAACAGCTTCCGAAGCAATGACCACCTCATCAAGAATCTGCTTTCCCGCCACAAATCCACCTTGCTCCTCCGAGATAATCAAGGGGAGGCAGCTCTTAAGCCTTTCCGCTATAAGCTTGGTGATAATTTTGTAAATAACATTGCACAGCGCAATAGGCCTAAAATGGTCCAGCTGATCCGCCTGCTCTTTCTTCGGAATAAGAACCAGGAAGGTGGCATTCAAAGCTCTGAGCATTTCTTTGTTGGAATATGACTCCTGAATCACAGCAATGAGATCTTGATCAATTATGTCCCAAAAGTCCTGATAGAATTCCACAGGGAAACCATCTGGACCAGGAGCTTTCCCACGTCTCATGCTAAAGACAACTCCTTCCACCTCGGTCTTGTCAATAGGCCTCATAAGATGTTCATTCAGACCCAGAGTCATCACAGACGGGATACAAGACAAGACAGAATTTTCAGCCATATCTGAGGGGGGCAGCCCATCAGAAAAGAGATTAGAGAAATATCTAACCGCTGCCTGAGAAATGTCCCGAGAGTTATGAAGACGTGTTCCATCGGGGGAGACCAGGTGAGTCAAGAAACTGTTGTTGCGCCTTGCCTGGACAGACCTGTGAAAAAAAGCGGTATTCCTGTCACCTTCCTGAAGCCAGTCAATACGAGCCTTCTGCTTCCAGAAAATCTCCTCCCTCAGCTCCCATTCCGCAAGCTCCTTTCCAGCTTGAGACTCAGCCACAAGGAGATCTTCAGATTGGCCGTGGTCTCTAATTTGTCTAGTAATCTCATCCAGCTGATTTTGAGCCTTCTTCCGCATAGAGTGGAGGTTCCCGAAGTTGTTTGCATTCCAATACTTCAGCCTTCCTTTCACATACTGAAGTTTTTTGGCGAAGGAAAACATAGCAGTGCCAAAGCTAGGTCCTCCCTGTTTCCACCACTGCGCCATACAATCATGAAGAGAAGGCTCTCGGAGCCACATTAGCTGGAACTTGAAAGGGGGTTTCCTTGGTCCAGGAATGTGGGAAGAGGAGAGCTTAATCGGCCAGTGATCAGAACCACGCCAATCCAGAATTTCTGAAGCTAAGGAGTGGGAGCTTGATTGCCAGAAGCAAGACACCAGGAACCTATCCAGGCGCTCTGAAATACCAGCCTCACCACTCCTTCTGTTGCTCCAGGTGAAAGAACCATTGAGCGGCTTGATGTCCGAGAGGCGCAAGACTTCTATATTATGCCGAAGATTATCCGAAGAGGGCCCCAGCCGGGCCACTCCACCCCTTTTTTCCTCCAAACTGAGGACAGCATTAAAATCTCCCATAACAATCCACGGTAAATATGGGTGACAACTTCTGACATACCTGATATGTTCCCATAACTTCAGCTGTCCAGGTAGGTCCACCGGGGCGTAAACATTAGTCACAAGAATGAGCTCACCAGACTCCTTGGCCACTGCTGTCATTGTGAGAGCCGAGCTGTTAGACATCCAGCTTAGAGGCATAATATGCTCAGAGTTCCAGCACATGGCCAACCCCCCAGAGCATCCAAGAGACCCCACACATTGACTATGCCTGAAATACCAAGATTTTTGCATGCACAAACACCACTGTTCCACAGAAAATTTTGTTTCTTGAAGGCAGAAAATATCAGGAGAATGTTCACTTACCAATTTATGGATAGCTCTTTGTCGGGGGGAGCTATTCAACCCCCTTACATTCCATGAGAGGATGATCATTGAGCAACATGAGGAAAGTGCTCACTCAGGGGTTTAACATGCCCCGCTTCTACAAGAAGATCCCCTGTAATTTTAATCCGCTCCTGATCCTTTTTGCGTCCTGCCCTTGAAGGAGTGGTTCCAGTAGCCTTTTTAAAGGGTCTTTGCATGAGGCCAAGACCGGAAGAAGAACCTCTCTCTTGCCTGGCCTCCTCTACCCCCTTCGCCATATCCACCCAGCTAACCTCCTTGTCACCTGGTGTTGGCGTAGATGAAATGGGAACATCTGGCAGGATACAATCAGCCTCCTGAGTCCCCTGAAGGTCTAGACTAAGAGTAGTACCCATAGGGGGGACCTGCTCCATGAGATCGGCCTCCTCCCCCTGGACTAAATCCGGGATGCCATCCTCTATATTCATATTATCTAAAACATCAAACCGGTTGAAACCAACCTCAACTTGCCTGTCCAAGTTTGGACGTTTTTGTCCACGATTTTTCGATCGACGCTTGACTATGGTGAAGCCTTCCCTATCCGGCCCACCTGAGCTTGCAGCTCCCTGCTCCTGTTCAGTGGGAAGAAGGGGGTTTTTCCCTTTGATGACGTGCTCTGCAGAGCCCTGTGCTTTACCAAACTGTCTCGGCTGTCCACTTCCTCTTTCACCCTTGCCCATCCTAGGACCAGGTTCTGCATTTTGCCTAGCATTCTCTCTGGTAGCCTGAGGGCACTGTCGATGCAGATGGCCGTACAAGTGACAAATGCGGCAGCGAAAAGGAATAGCTTCGTAATCTAATTGCTGTATCCAAGATGAGTTCCCCATACAGATTTCCACAGAATCTGGAAGAGGATTATTCAGATTAATATCCGCACAAATCCTAGCATAGGAGATAACCTTCCTGTCTAAAGTTTGGTGCGCTATTGCCATTGGAGTTTCGAGCATAGACGCTATCTGACGGAGAATATCTTCTCGCCAGAATTCCAATGGCAGTCTTGGCAGTCTCACCCAGACGGGGACACAAGTAGGAAGATCAGCAGCCGAGTTGAACCCTGCATGCCAGGGTTTGAGGAACAAACCAATCCGATCGAAGAAATACGGTCCTCCTTCGAAAACCCTATTTCGATCCAAAATAGAGGAGAAATTCACTATGAAATAGCTGTTCCCAGCCAACATGATATCGAAGTCCCCGTCAATCTGCCAGGTCCTTCGAATCCAAGCATCTAGAGCTGCAAGCGAAGTACGAATGCCCAGGAATTTACAGATAAGGGCATGATCAGTTAAATAAGCAACCTCCTCCTTCACAGAATCAGGGGAGATAACCAGAATCAGTCTCTCCAGGCTCCTAGGAAGGCAACCATTTATTTTTTTGAGCTTGGAGCCTTCACTCCCACTGTACAACTCAGGCTCCTGCCCCTGTTTGCCAAGCGCCGGCTGCTCCTTGCTTGGGCCACCCATCTCCCCTGCGCGCTCTGTCCCCTTGCCGGAGATTGAGGAACCTGCCTGTCCCAATAACCCCACCGCAGGCCAGGAGCCATCCTTCCTGGGGCCTGCTAACAGACCGCCCGTCGCACCATCGCTCTCCATCGCCATCCTTCATAAACTTCTTACCTTCATCTTTGGTTTGTAATATTGATAATGACACAAAAAAACCTAATTATATACCCAAATCATGTAATTAATGCTAAACACAATGGTAGATGGATGAATGACAAGAAATCAGGTCCACAAAGTCACTTTACAATTTTGAAATTTGTTTTTTATTCTTTGCTTTCCACTGAGGGGGTTTTTTGGAGGTGAGAAATGCTTTGAAGGCAGGTATCAGGATCCCATTTACACTTTGAAACTTTGCAAAGTTGAAAGGTGTAGTGAGAATTCTAATTCCCACTGGGTTGTGGTGAAAGGTGGGAAACAAAGTCTATGTTGCACTTTGAAACTTTGAAAATTTGAAAATTGTAACACAAGTTCCAATTCCCATTGGTATTGATAAAGAGAAAAAATTAGAGTCCTGATTATAGTTTGCAACTTTGTAAAGTTACAATTTGTAATATGAGTTCCAATTCCTGCTAGGTCTTGGATAAGTGAGAAAGTGGAGGTTTGGGTGCACTTTACAACTTTTCAAAGTTTAAACATGCATATAAATCTATGGTTTCTACTTGGGTCTTGGAAAAGGTATTTAATCTGTTTTCAAAGCTTTTTCTCAAAAAAAATTAGTGGTCTCCCTTAAGTTACAAGGTGTTTTGATATTTTTTGCACAAAATATCAACACTTTCCATCATCAATCGTCAGTAGTTGTAGCTTCAAAAATTTAGTTGCATCAATCTTATTTGGTGGCTGTTTAACAACAAGATACACAATTTAAAACTTTTTAAGTTTTTATTTTTCATAAGTTAATTTAATACTAAATTCATTTTATTTGTCATTTTTATATGTCTGTCTTGCCTAATTTGCAGATCTAACTCCCACTCAAAGGAGAAATTTTCAACCACCACTACCACCACCCCACACTATAAATATTCGGTAAGGGAAATGTTTCATTTCTGGCACAGAGTGGTAGCACTCTGCATTTAACATCTGAGTTTCCAAACTTTTTTCTTGGTGGTCTCCTAAGTGTAATGGTAACCATATTTATTCAATAAATTGATCTTGATGATGAGTTTTTGGAGATTGATAGTGCCACCCCCACCCCATGCCATTTTTTAATTGCCATGAAATGATATAGGGTTCTTGGCTGAATGTGGCATATACTTTTCAACAACCTTCCACATCCAACTCTCACCTAGAAGAGCCACTCCTACTAATGATATTTTGCAATCTAATGATCATATTACATTTTTTCCATTGAATAATTTATTAGATAAAAATGTTAAGTCCTTTGTTAATAAAGTTCTTGTCAGTAACCTTGATAGTTTGAAATCATGGAAGTACTACGTGAAAGTTTTGATTTAGGAAATCAATGCCCATTTTCATAACCACTCATTACATAATCAATTTTTTTCATTAGTTGAACATCGACTTACAAAAATTGATGTTTTGTGCAACCTAGAAAATTTTGGATCTATTACTATAAATAATAGATTTAATGATCATATTTTAGATATAATATTAAATAGGATTTAAAATTTAAATTCATAAACCCAATATTAATACAATTAATGGGCAAAAAAAAGCCTTTTAACAATTACAAAGGCAGCAAAAGTAGTGGTAAGTTTTACTCTCTCTTTTATAATTAAAATTTATTTATAATTTTTAGCTAATTAATATTCTTTGTTTATTTGTAGTCACAATATACAAATTTGAAGAATCAAGTTGTTGTTCTTGATGTACATCTAAAAAATGCATGCAAAATTTTAATTATGGCTATTTCACTAAAGGAAAAGCTTTTTACATTGAATAAAAAAAATAATACACTAAAGAAAATAATTAAGGAGCACAACTTGAATCTTGATGTTTTATTTAAATAGAAAGCTGAAGTGGACCCAAACTTACTTTTAGTAGGAGATGCTAATAAATAAGAACATACAAATCTTGTCAATATCAATACCATAACAAAATATCTTATGGAATTAGGAATCCTGAAAGACAACACTAGCCAAGTGGAAGGTTAAGGAACTAGAATGTCTTCAACACAAGAATCTGACAAAAAATGAGGTTTCCACTATTGGCATTATATTTATGTTTTACAAATATTGTAATATAAGGAATCAGCTTGATCCTCAAAAACTATAATTATAGTTTTATCTTCTCTATAATATGTGTGTGTGTGTGTGTGTGTGTGTGTGTGTGTGTGTGTACATATATATGTACACACACACACACACACACACACACACACACACACACACACACACACACACACACACACACACACACACACACACACACACACACACACAGTTTATGGCTTCCTTGGTGTTTATTGTATTCAAATTTTGAATTTATATGTTCATTTCAAATGGTTAGATAATTCAGTGTATGTTAAATTTTTAAAAATCCATAATAAATATTAGTGAAGAAATCAAATAAGTGAAGCATTAAAAACATAATTGTGAGCCTATGAGGTACCATTTGATACAAGACTACTATATATGTAAAATATTTATGAATAAAAAATAGACAAAATAATGTTCAGTAAAAAATAGAATACATATGAATGTGTTGTTCAATATATTTAGAATACATAAAAAACTAAAATGTAGGTAGTTGAAACAATAATTTTGCAACCCATTATTCATAGCTAACATTCATGTGTATAGTCTTAGATGCATTTTCAATATCTTTTTTGGTTACTGTATTAGTGACTCCTCTTCTTTTAGTGAGGTAACTCCAAATTGAAAACTCTCTTTCATATAGAAACACATCCACTAGATAATGTGAAATATAAAACCTCAAACATGTCTCAAGATGTTTTTTCTAATCTATTCCAAAGTTTTGTTTTAATAAAATATAATGCACTAAATACCCTTTTAGCTTCCATAAACCCTAAAATAATTGTTTGACACAATTCATATAATTAAAAATATTCACTAATATTTTATTATAGAACACTATTGGGATACAAATTTTTTCATAGCTTTGTAATAGCACAAATTTGTGTTGGCTCATTCAAGCATTGATATTAATCAATCATTTTAAGTCCAAATTATGTTGACTAAGATGTCATTAAATCCTTTTGACAAATACCCTTAACTTCAACTCTATTGATCTCTATAGACTTATTAAAATGATTAATGAGAGTTCCCATGTATTTGATAAATAAATTACTTATTATTTCTTCACCATCTACACTTACGATGTTCCAAAATATAGGAATCATTACTCCCATGGCTTCAAGCAAGCCATTCATTTTAAAACAATCTCAAATTTTAGTGAATAAGCTTTGTGAAATATTTCTCAATTTTAGTTATGTCTCATATATAACATTATCCTATAGAACCCATGTTACATGTACTTATTTAATTTTAGCTCCAACCAGATCAATTCATTTTCGGAAAGTGTGTTGTGCTATCTCCTTTCCATTCACAAAGATACAAAGATGATCGATAATATTGAAGTTCAAATAGTTTTTAGAGTCCTTAATACCTATTTATTTTCTAACCACCAAATACTGGCCCCTTAAAACTTTCTTGTGAGAATATAACATATCTAGAGATTGACAAACTTGTTTCCTTAAATGTATGAAGTCAACAATATATTTTATTTTCTCTTGTACATGTTTCATCAAAAAATACATTTATTTCAACATGGAAAAAATATCACACAATGTTAGCAGAGTTTCAAAATCTATCAAACAATATAAAAAATAGTTTCTCTTGTCAACTTCCCCCCAGTATTTAAACATTAAACTTACTAACGATAGATATGCTTCAAATATTATACATGTAGGCTCATATATGGAAATCCATTTTGTATCAACATATTTTAAATTTTTTTCCATATATCACTTCAATTGAGAATTTTTGAAACTCTAAATATATTTTTGGACTACTTGACATGTATGTGTGCAAGTCACAGATAAGCTACTCCACTTTTGTGACGTTTTCAGATGTGTTAACAATTTTGTAAGAAAAATTTAGTCTATGTTTCATGCAATGAATTAGAATAATATATGGGGAAACTATTCTTTGGAGTTAAACACATAGAATAGTTTTATTCCATTGCATTACTGATGTACCATCTGTTGTCCCTGAAAAATGACTCCTCATTTTTTTAGACAACATATGACTATTTTGGTCCTGCATGGCCAAAATTGTCCCTTACCTTTCCAAAAATTTGTTCTAAACATTCAATTTTTTCATTTTCTCAACTTTTTGGTAAAAGAGATTAGCAAGTTCAACAGATTCAGAGGCTTCTACAGGTGAGTTCAATCAAAAGAACCAGTTTCTAATACTTGGCCATCTTCAGGATTGGGTTGGCACCTTGGTTCAATAAAAAATATCCATCGGCAAGCATATAAGCAAAGATTGAACCATTGAACCATTGAACTTTGAACCATTTTGGTTTGATGGGTTTAGTGGGTTCAGAGGTTCAACGTCATCTGCAAGAGCTAGCCGTGCTTTGTAAGAGGTTCAAAGTTCAACCGTTTCAAAGGTTCCATGGCTCTGAGCACTTAAATAGTTTCAAAGGCTTGAACTATAGAACCTTGAACCATTTTGGTTCATCAATTTAATGAGTTCAATGACCAATTGGTTCAATGTGCTTGGTTCAAAGGTATCAAAGAGACTCAGTGCAATCAAAAGGATGAACCAATGAACCGATTGAACCTTGAACTGAAAGAGTTCAAAGTTCAATGGTTCATGGGTTCAAAGGTTCAAAGGCAACCTCTGTCAAAGAGAGAAGCAACAAATAGGTGGTTCAATGGATGGTTCAACCAAGGAGTGAGAAAGTGATTGAACTAGGAAGCGATGGAATAAAAGAGATAGAATGAACCGATGAACCAATGAACCAATGTACTTTTAGTGGGTTCAAAGGTTTAAGATCCAACATGGTTCAAGCGGCTAGTGACTATTGACAGCCCCACAGACGTCAAATTTAAAGTAAAGAAATATCTGTTTAAATTCAAATAATGCACATAACTCAAAGGAAGAACCAAGCGACTGACTGAAAAGATAAAATTCCTTTGGGTTTGTTCAAAGGCTGATAAAGAACATTTCCTTTAGACTTTTTGTCCGAAGGAAATTATTAAGAGAAAGAACTGTTAGAATTCTTTCAGAAGTATTTTCTGTGGGAAAATGACTAAGGTAGAGCCCGAAGGAATTCCTTCAAATTTTTGTCTGATGGAAAATCTTGACTGAAGAGAAAAGCCCGTGAAAAAATGCCCAATGGAAAAAGACAAAGTGTCGCAAAAGCCACCACATGTCCATTATAAAGCAGAGCGAAAGCCACCACGTGTCATCTTTTGTAGGACCCCAAAGGTTTCTAAAGCTTCTATAAGTTTAGCAAAATATGTCACGTGTCTTATTATGACTTAGCAAAACGTGACAAGTGTTTGCATTTGTGTTCCCCTTTTGGAGTTGCTCAGGCAAAACGTGTTGCAGACCCCATTTTCCATAAATTTCTAATGAGTTTCATAACAACGGAACTTGCCACTTGTCAAAGACAAAGAAAGGACCCCCCAAAGACTTAGGCAAGAAGGGCTATAAAGAGCAAAGAAGCACTTAAGCTGTGAAGAGAGGAGCGTGACTAAAAGATCAGAAATATCTTCGAAAGAGTTATTTCCAGTAGGTGAAATTGTGGATCGAGTAGACTTTTAAGCATACCAAACCAAGGATGCAGCCTATTTTCTTCCATGAAGTAAATACAAATATACAAAGGACCAGATGGTCCATATTAAGGAGGAGACATGTCAGATGAAGGGACACGCCATCATTATGGCAGCGCACTATTCTCAGCATGGTCTCTCCAGACCAAACTAGAGATGCATTGAAGACATTGACTGTAGCATGGGCCATCCCATGGAAAAAGGCACCAATCCTTGTGTAGTGGCTATAATTTTGTTAATTCTCTCATTTGTAAAGGGGGAATTTCATTTTTACAAGAGCAAAACTCTGCCCATTTTGAAAGAAGAAGACTGAGACTTTGAACTCAGGTTGTAATTTCATTTTCATTGTTATCTGAATGAGAAAGTAGGGTTTTCACAAACTTTGTGATGTTCTAACTTGTGTCATCTGAAGGTGTCCTTATCCATTTAATTTGGTAAGTAGAATTAGTGAAGGTAATAGGGAAGTGTCCTGAAACCAACTGTGGGAAGACTTTGTGCTTTCACAATTGATTTTAGTCTGTGTTTTTTTCTTTTCTTTTTGTGTTAAGGATTCTGGGGTGACTTTGTGCCCCCATTATCCTTTATGATATACTCTTTGGGCAATTGAGGTGGAAACTTTGTGTTCTACTTCATCCTACTGTTACTATGCCCTCTGGTTAACTAGTTTCTTGTCTTACTACCTGAAAGAAACTCCTGTTGTTTCTTGTAAAAACACTTATAAAAGAAGGTAAGTGCCTTTAGTGTTTACACAAAGATTTCTCCTTTGTCTATGAGAATCATCTTTGAAATAAGAGAGATGGATGATGTATTCTGCCCTTGTGTCTTACTTTCTACTTATATATATAGTATATAGCCTCTGTATATTTAATAGGGAACCTCCCCTTGATGAGAGGATAGATTTGTCCCCTTTGGATGTGGTAAACCTGCAACATTGGATGACCAATCTCCCTATGCTATGGTGATAGGAACTATTTTGGTCACCAGTTAGCTGGCTGACAAAATATTCACCCAATAATTTTTGGCGACTCTGCTGGGGACATAGTAATTTTGTGCAATTTGGAACCTCAAGTTTTAGATTGAAACATCACCTGTGTCTTACCCATTATCATTATAAACCTCATCCATTATAGATTTTGGTGACTCCATTCTGTGTCTTACCCATTATCATTATAGCCTTACCATCTTCCTCCATCTCTGTTATATTATTTGGTCTGCAAAACCAAAGCTGCTGGGAAAGAAAGCGCAGTTTGAAGCCTCAAGCTTTAAGCTAAAGCAGGGCCAATTTCTTTTCCATTTTTGTCCTATAATCTAGAAACTCCACTTAGATGTGTTATCCCTATTTTTCAAAATCCAATCATGGTAGTTCGAGGCCCCTGGGGTAACTCATTTGGCCCACTTAATCTAACTCCACCCCTACATGAGCTACCACTCAGTTCAAGGAAGAATTTCCACAAATTCTTTGGTGATGGAAGAGTCCACCCTGATGAACACATTGTAGCCTTCACCATAGCCTGTGGTGTGATAGGGGTGGAATTTGAAGACGTGGCAGTTAGGCTTTTCATGGAGACACTATAAGGTGCCACTGTAGACTGGTTTTACCATCTGTAGACTGGATCAGTGACTAGCTGGGACACTATCAAAGCCAAGTTTGAAGCAAGGTTCAAACCTGCAGAAGATGCTCATGCTTTGCTAGCCCAACTTACGTGGATGAAGAAGGAACCTCATGAGCCCATGAGGGGTTTTATTGCAAAATTTGACAAGCTGAAAAATAGGATTCCCATAGTTGCTCAGCCCACATCCGAGAACCTCAAATGCTTCTTCATAAACTCACAACTATTTGAAGTGAGTTTTCTGCTAAGACGTGCTGGCTGCATAGATCTTGAAGCTGCTCAAGACTTAGCCACTGAGTTAGAAGATGACCTTATCTTGGCTGGAAAGATAAGAAGGGATTCAAATAGAGGTTCATCTTCCTCATCTTCTGATAACTCACCTACAACCACCACTAATCCAATGGTGCATAAGCTAGCAAATGAAGTGCTAGCCCTCAAAAGACAAATGGCACAAGGTATGTCATCTGCTCCTTCATACAAAGATGTACCAAGGAGGACATTCCCTAATTAGGTACATCAAGGGCAACCCAATCATCTTCCTCCCCCACAGAGGAACCTTGCCATTGAAGCACCTCCAGCCAGCTCAACAGTTGGGTATTTGGAAATAGAGCATGATTTCTCTTTCCAACCTAAGTTTAATCAAGAAAATGATGCTGGTCTCTTCACAAAGGATCAAGAAGAGTTAGCTAGTGACTCCCACATCAATTTCTTGGATTACCAGGATGAACCCATAAGTAAAGGTGAAGCATCTGAGGGATCATATGCTGTGGTCACCTATTCCTAGAATCAGTCAGCTCAACAAGCTGATAAAGGAGAAATAGAGGAGTGACCTCAACCTATAATTTGAATTTCTGAGCATGGGGCCACTCTGCCTATCTAGCCAAAGGACCCAGTGATTGCTAAGAAAGCAAGTATCCCAAACATTTTTGCACCTTCTACTTCAAATTCATAGGCCAGTCCTCCCACCCCTCCCATAAACCAAAAGGAAGAACTCCCATCCCTTGTGCCTAGTCTAACCCAGCCATTTGACATAATTGATCATGTCAAATGTGTCAAGACCCAAATGGTGGCCCTTGTAGCCCAAATTTTGTTTGAGTCTTCAAGTAGGGATGAAATAGTAGAAGAATTGGTGGAGTGTGGCGTAAGTGTAGAAGAACCCTCCCCTCTAAATGAAGAAAACTTTGAGATATCTGAGGGGGACAATCAAGACATGTGCTAGGCTGAGCTATCAAAACAACAAATTATGGTACTAGGCCATGTTGTTGCCCATCAAAATTAGGAAAAGATACTCTTTTCCAAGAGAGCAAAGATTCGTGGTTTTTAGACCAAAAGTCAAGTCTTGCTTTGGGGCAAGAAGAGAAGAAAACCAAGGGGAAGACACAGAAAAGTGGTTTCTTGGTGGAGATTTCCATTCACCCATCACCGATTCTAGGGACAAAATGGTTTCTTGCTAGTTTATCAGGATGGGATGCCATTATCATTGTCTCACAATGGGTGGCATCTGAAGTGCTTCAAATCTTGAGGCATCAAATAAGTTCATTTGTACATATGTATATTTGTATAGTCTTTAGTTCTATTTTGTGCCTTTCATATTCATTTTTGTCATGTTTTTTTTTGGGTAGCATGACTTCATAGCCCAATGGCACACTTTAAGGCACCAGAGATTCTAGTTTCTACTCCCCTTAGCTATTTTGAGTTGTTATCTGAAGGAAGTTCCCCAACAGGAGCCAACTATTGTCCCTAAAAATGAATCCTCATTTTTTTAGACAACATATGACTATTTTGGTTCTGCATGGCCAAAATTGTCCCTCCCCTTTCCAAAAATTTATTCTAAACATTTAATTTTGTCATTTTCTCAACTTTTTGGTAAAAGGGATTAGCAGGTTCAGAGGCTTTTGCATGTGAGTTCAATCAAAAGAACCAGTTTCCAATACTTGGCCATCTTTAGGATTGGGTTGGCACCTTGGTTCAATAAAAAATGTCCATCAGCAAGCATCTAAGCAAGGATTGAACCATTGAACCGTTAAACCTTGAACCATTTTGGTTCGACAGGTTTAGTGGGTTCAGAGGTTCAACGTCATCTACAAGAGTTAGCTGCACTTTGTAAGAGGTTCAAAGTTTAGCCATTTCAAAGGTTCCATGGCTCCGAGCACTTAACTAGTTGCAAAGGCTTCAACCATTGAACCTTGAACCATTTTGGTTCATCGGTTCAATGGGTTCAATGACCAATTGGTTTAATGTGCTTGGTTCAAAGGTATCAAAGAGACTCAGTGAAATCAAAAGGATGAACCAATGAACCGATTGAACCTTGAACCAAAAGAGTTCAAAGTTCAATGGTTCATGGGTTTAAAGGTTCAAAGGCAGCCTCTGTCAAAGAGAGAAGTAGCAAACATGTGGTTCAACAGATGGTTCAACCAAGGAGTGGGAAAGTGATTAAACTAGGAAGTGATGGAACAAAAGAGATAGAATAAATCGATGAACCAACAAACCAATGTACTTTCAGCGGGTTTAAAGGTTTAAGGTTCAACATGGTTCAAGCAGCTAGCAACTATTGACAGCCTAGTGGATGTCAAATTTAAAGTAAAGGAATATCTATTGAAATTCAAATAAAGCACAAAACTCAAAGGAAGAACCAAGCAACTGACTGAAAAGATAGAATTCCTTTGGGTTTGTTCAAAGGCTGACAGAGAACATTTCCTTCAAACTTTTTGTTCGAAGGAAATTATTAAGAGAAATAGCTGTTAGAATTCTTTCAAAAGTATTTTCTATGGGAAAATGACTAAGGTAGAGCCTGAAGGAATCCCTTCAGACTTTTGTCTGATGGAAAAGCCCAACTGAAGAGAAGCTGCCACATGTCTATTATAAAGCAAAGCAAAAGCTGCCACGTGTCATCTTCTATAAGACCCCCAAAGGTTTCTAAATCTTCTATAAGTTAAGCAGAATACATCACGTGTCCTGTTATGACTCAATAGAATGTGACAAGTGTTTGCATCCGTGTTCCCCTTTTGGAGTTGCTCAGGCAAAACGTGTCGTGGACCCCATTTTTTGTAAGTTTCCAATGAGTTTCATAATAGTGGAACTTGCCACTTGTCAAAGTCAAAGAAAGGACCCCCCAAAGACTTAGGCAAGAAGGGCTATAAAGAGAAAAGAAGCACTTAAGCAGTGAAGAGAGGAGCGTGACCAAAGGATCAAAAATATCTTTGAAAGAGTTATTTCTAGTAGGTGAAACAGTGGATCAAGTAGACTTCTAAGTGCACCAAACTAAGGACGTGGCATATTTTCTTCCATGAAGTAAAGACAAATATGCAAAGGACCATATGGTCCATATTAAGGAGGAGACATGTCAGATGAAGGGACATGCCATAGTTATGGTAGTGCACTGTTCTCAGCATGGTCTCTCTAGACCAAACTGGAAATGCATTGAAGACATTGACTACAGTATGGGCCATCCCATGGAAAAAGGCACCAATCCTTGTGTAGTGGCTATAAGTTTTTTAATTCTCTCATTTTTAAAGGGGGAATTTCATTTTTACAAGAGCGAAACTTTTCCCATTTTGAAAGAAGAAGATTGAGACTTTGAGCTCAGGTTGTAATTTCATTTTCATTGTTATCTGAATGAGAAAGTAGGGTTTTCACAGACTTTTTGCTATTTTGACTTGTGTCATCTGAAGGTGTCCTTATTCATTTAATTTGGTAAGTAAAATTAGTGAAGGTAATAGGGAAGTGTCCTAAAACCAACTGTGGGAAGACTTTGTGCTTTCACAATTGATTTTAGTCTGTGTTTTTTCTCTTTTCTTTTTGTGTTAAGGATTCTGGGGTGACTTTGTGCCCCCATTATCCTTTGTGATATACTCTTTGGGCAGTTGAGGTGGAAACTTTGCATTCTACTTCATCCTATTGTTATTATGCCCTCTGGTTAACTAGTTTCTTATCTTATTACTTGAAAGAAACTCCTGCTATTTTCTGTAAGAACACTTTTGAAAGAAGAGAAGTGCCTTCAATGTTTACACCAAGATTTCTCCTTTTTCTATGAACATCATCTCTGAAAGAAGAGAGATTGATGATGTATTCTATCCCTATGTCTTACTTTCTACTTATATATATATATATATATATATATATATATATATATATATATATATATATATATATAGTATAGAGCCTCCGTATATTTAATAGGGAACCTCCCCTTGATGAGAGGAGAGATTTTTCCCCTTTGGATGTGGTAAACCTGTAACATTGGATGACCAATCTCCCTATGCTGTGGTGATAGGAACTATTTTGGTCACTAGTTAGTTGGCTGACAAAATATTCACCCAACACCATCCACACCAAAAAACACTAACTTGGTACCTATATCATAACAATTCATCCCAACTATATCCAACAAATTAGAAATAACCAATTTGTAAAGGTTCTTAACATTACAATTTTTCAAAATTTTATGTACAAATAATAGGTGAGGCCGTATTGAATGATTCTCAAATGCATAAACATGCTTGTAAACCCATTATGTGTTTTCAAATGTTTTTACCTTGTCAATGAATGGTGAGATAAACTATGTTACTTTTAATTCTTGTTTCAAATCCTTTCTTTCAATCATCACAAGACATTTCACCATTTTCAAAGCACTATTATCTAATCAATGTGATTTTGGAATGTTATGAAATGCATTATGCTAAAATAAAATATTATAATCTAAAAATTTAGAGGTTGGTCTAACTCTTTTCAAAAGGTGATATATAATGGAGAAATATATGTTTTTTGCATGTAGATTCGACTGAGCAACTTTTATGAATTGATCTATAATTGTTCCTCATTTCTCAATGAGGTGTATTTGATGATTCCAATGATTTTCATATTGTGCTGCATAAAAATTATAAATGCATTCTTTTGCATTTTTCCATCTCACTATTCTTTTGATTTGTCCATCTTTATCTTTTACTGACACATATGTTTTGCCATAATGTTTCTCAATTGTGTCTAACTTAAGTTGCATTTTAGTCCTTTATATTGGAATAAAAATGAATAAGAATGGGGGGGTGAATTAGTCTTTAAAACATTTATTTCAATTCATAATTAAGCATTCATGAACATTCATTTAAGTACGTAGATCAAACAATGACTAAGTAACCATACACATATGCATGAAACATAAGAACACAAGATAACACAACTTATATGTGTGAAACCCTTCAGGGGATGAAAACCCATTGATATCATAAAATATACTATATTTCTATAAGATAAAAATAAAATTTAGTGAAGCATCAATGTCACATAGAGCACCAACCCCAACTAGCTAAGCACCAACTCATCTAGGCTTTAGCAAGAACACACTTGCAAGGAGGCACCAACCCCCCTAGATGACTTAGCACCAACTCAACCATCTAAAACCATTGATAACCTTGAAAAAAATTTGTTTATAATACAACATATGATGATTTTATTCTTTATCTCTTCCCTCTTCAAACCCTCTCAAACTACCTTCTAGGCTTCTTCGCTCAACTAGTCCTCTTCTTGACTTGATTATGTCAAATGACCTTGATTATCATGAAAAAAACCTATATCACATGTTCATAACTGATCGTATATCCATTTTTAATGGTATAATAGACCTATTTATTATTTTCAATGTACTATCTTGTTCACTTACCCACACCTCTCAAAGAGGCCTAAAATTGCTTGGTATTGATACAAGTGTTTTGCTCATATCCTTCTTGGTTAGCCAAACACTTTTATCCTATTAGGTCAGCCATGTAATGGATATTAGGATATATCATATACATTTATATAATCTTCTTTGATTGCCTTTAGGTCTGACCTACTTCAATTAGGCCTTATCTCTCCTTTAGGTCTCATGAAGACCTAATCCCATTAGGCCTACTTAGCACACTTTACCCTTTGATATTATTGGAGCACATTAAAACAATTCACATGGTAAAAAAATATCATATACCACATAAATATACCCATACTAATATCATCTTAGATTCATAACTCACTTTATCTCAAACCACTACTTGAAGCACATCATTAGCACTATTCACAATTATGCATATGTATACCCAGAAAGTCTATCCTAAACAACTGAAGCATAAACACATTTTTTATAAACAACCATGGAAAAAAATAATACATATAAATTTTATATTACCTTATGGTCATCACCATGTGGACTATACTTCATAACTCAAGGTAAAAAGACTCAAACCCTTCTCTACAAGTAGCCAACTCAAAACTACCAACTAGCCTCAAAACACAGTCATGAAGACTTGAACTTTTGACACCTGAAAGAAAAAATTCAAGGTATTCCAATGAATTAACATGATATTATAACATAATCAGAGAAACATTCATCAAAAATATCACTATCTCTAATGAAAACTACTGGCTTGTAGACCAATTTGTTGACCTTCTCTCTCTCAAACCTCACTCAACCCGATAAGCCATTTTGGCTTCAATGTTCCAACCTCTTAAACTAACATCCAATATTATAAAAAACATGGATATGTCATTAAATTACCAAAAAACAACATCATGTTAATTAAATACTTCAGCTTAGGGATAAGAGTCTCCAACTCATCACTGCAACCTACTTACATAGATATGCCATTTTACCTTCAAACACAATCATGGTGATAATGACCTTCAACACGTGTAGACACTTTTAGGGACTTATGATGTATGTGGATTATTTTATGAGATCATTATGAAACTATAAGATATAAAGATACCATCATCAATTTAAAATATTGGTCTTAAAGACCAATCTCATGAACTTGCACCTTTATTATTTTAACTTTACTAAATAGGTCAACTTATGAGCAACATTTTCATCATGTCCATTGACATCTAAAACATTTGTATAAAATTAACATGTATTATAAGTTTTGAAAAACATCTCTATGCAATTGGATTCACCCCTAATTCATGACAACACATCTCTAATCAACTTCTCACTTCTGCTTGGTTTTCTCATTGTATGCATCATTAGGTATGTTAATAAATGGTCAATTTTTAAGACCAATTTAGCACTCCTGAGGGATAAAAACTACTAAAAAACCACCATGGACATTAAATATAATTCTCAAGATTCAACCTCCATATATTTATCAACTTTTGACTTGGTCAACTTTGACTGTTATAACAAATCTCTGAGGAACAAGGCCTTTCTTTCAGGATCTACTCACTCCCTTGGTAAACTAATCATACTTGAAGGTGCCTGGGAGAGTTGAATACAACATTAAATCACTTTTTTATCCATACCAAATCATTCTAAGCATTTTAAAGCAACTTATTTCACATCAAGTTTGAATTAGGGTTCTTTGAGGGTTTAAACCACCTTCTAATCTTAATGATCATTCATAAATATTAGCCCCTCATTCTAGAAAAGAATGCTTGGAAATTTGATCTAAGATCATTTTTAATATATCATAATTAGCTTAGGTTCTCATGTAGAGTTTAAACATGCCAATGTGTAACTTAAAGTTCTTCTCAGGTTGAGAACCCTTCATTTTATGCACTTCAGAAACCTCAAAACCACTTTTCATACCTTTTATTGAAAAATTTGACCTAAAAATTTGGTAAAAACACATATGAAAATTTATCAAACCACTAAAAATTCCCACATTCTTAATATTACCATGGAAAATGATCTTGATACCCCATCTGGCCACCATCTCTCTCTTTGCTCTCTAGGCTTTAACTTGTAAGTCACATTAGGCCTTAAAACTAACATTTAAGCCTATTTCCATGCACTCTCCACCTAACTCAGATGCTCAGAAAACCTATCACATTCTCAAAAACTTCTTTTCATCCTTCATAGACCTTGACTACACCTCATGGCACCTCATTAGGTTAGGTAAGGTCTAGGACTAGTCTAGTTGCATGCTAGGTCTGTAGGTCCTACCCATGTAGGATCACTATGATAATCTCATGAGTGATATAATTCCTCATTTTTATGATAAAAAAACTTATACAACCTCTTATACCTTTGTTCATCCATCTCACTAGGCCACCAAACACACACCTTTTCACAAGGTCTCTTTATGCTATGACTAGTGTCATCACTAAGCTTCTCAAGCTCTTAAAGCTTGAAAAATAATTTTGAAACACTCCTTAATTCTTATAAACCTTTCTCACATGCCTTTAATTCTCCTTAGATAATATCACACCTCTACACATACCTCTTTATTCTCATCATGCACATGTTCATGATATGACTATACTTGTTAAGTATAGGATTCTCAAGACACCTTGTACTCAAGGAATAGTACTCAAAAACACACTTAACTTGACTTGAATAAACATCAAAGGAACCATTAAGTTTCCTTAAAATTCTTTCTCAATAGAGAGACATTATTTTACCTCCAAATTTTCTCTTGTCACATGGTTCATATCTCATAGGCTACTCATCATGCATATTTGCCAGATATACCTTGACGTCAATGGCATCAACATTGACATCAAACAACATCAAACTTGACATTAATGAAAACACTTCTCAAAAAAATACCCCTTTTTTATGGATGGTAAATAATTATTTAATCTAATCACTCTTATCTCCCCCAATCTAGTCAAGTTCCCTTCTTGAACTTTATCCCCCTTTGACATTAATGACAAAGGGTCTTCCAAAACTATCATCTGAAACCACATCCTCTTACAACATAGGTTATTAAGCATCACATGAACATGATCCCCATTACTCCATGCATACTTCCTTTAAGTGAACTCATATTATAAGACCAATTCTTAAAGTAGATCAAACACAGTCATAAACGTGAATAGCTCCCCCTCAAACCAAGCATCTACCATGCTTCTACAAACTAAATAGTGTCTCTATGATGCCTAATGGAGTCACCTATTTCTATAAATAACTAAAACATCACAATTTTAGGAGATTACTAGATATCCATGCTCTCACATGATTGAATTTCCTTCAATACCCTTTTAGGCTTGATTATCATTATAGGTTTGATCTCTTCATCATCCATTTGAACATCAATGTGGGCTGAAAATAGGCATTCCTAACTTGATTTTATATCTGAAGTATTCTCTATCACAAAAAAATATCCTACTTGATATTTTAGATTGATCATGACTCATCTTCACTATCTTTGATTTCCATACATTTATTTTCCTTCTTTCTTGCACCCTAGGGGCTTTAAACCTCTTGTTTTGACTTGATGACCTTCTAACTTTGTTAGGAAAAAATATTGAAATGTGTCCTACATCATAACAATATAAAAAAATACCTTGTACATACCACTTGACTGATTCTAACTATGACTCTATCCATAGTCTCATGATTATTCATTCTTGGAGGGTATTTTACATTCTCTTGCTCTATGGCCATACTGACTACACGAAAAATAATAAACATTAAATGAACTAGCATACCTTATAGCATTAGGTTGTTTGATAGGTATTTTTATGTTGACCTTATCATCTTCAATAGCTTTCTATTTTACTTGTGCTTCTACCTTTTGGTCTTATTTGAAACCAAGACCTATTTTATCACTTGCAAACTTTTGACTACTCAAGATATCATCTAGAGCCTCAGTGCTCTTTTCAAACTTCACAAAGCTCTTCACCTTTCTAAATGCTTAATAGAACTCAAATTCTAAGGATTATAATTTATTTTCATAGCTGATGCATTCTTCCTCTTTATCCTTTAGGATTTCATTGACTACCTCTATCTATGCCTCAACTTGATTGATGATCTCATCACTCTTTGGAAGGGTTACTCAACATTTCCTCAAATAAGCCAATATGTTCCTCATAGTCCTTAACTAATGATCTTTGTTTGTGATTATTTTTCATTTGGAACTTTGATTCCTCTCGGGCACTTACCAATTCATCCTCAAAATCTACTTCAACTTTTTCTTCATCTAATTCTAAATCAACCATAATGCCTTTCCTACTTAAACAACCCTCATTGTTTGATTATATGGCCATAAAAAAACATTTCACTATTGTCATGTTTAGGTTTATGACTTCCATTATCATTATCAAATGCACTTGATTCACTTACATTAGAAGAGTTGTCTTCTTTAGTATAGAATATTCTCTTTTTCTTGAAAGTTCCTTTCCTACCTTCATACTTCCTAAACTCCTTGTTTTTATCAAGCTTATAGGTCTTATTGTCATCCCTATGATGTTCATCACGTTCTTTATCATGATCAGATTTATCCTTTTTAGGACACTTGGATGTAAAGTGACCAATATTATCATAGTTGAAATATTTTAAGGGTAAATTACCTTTATACTTACTAGATCCAAACCTTAAATTACTTGCAAACATGGCTATTAGTTGATCATCATCAACATCTGAGTATTCCTCATCTTTGACATTATTGGATTTTGATTTATTCTCAACTTTGAAAGCTACTTCCTTCTTGGGAGGTTTTCCTTCATTAGTTCTCATCTCATAGGCAGTGAAGATGCCATAAAGCCCATCCATCTCTAGCTTATACAAATCTTGCATTTCTTCTACTACAAACACCTTAGAATCAAACTTAGAAGTCAGCGATCTCGAGACTTTTTGAAAAACTATAGATTCTTTCACCTCTTCTCCCAATCCTCTAATGGCATTGGAAACTTCATCAATATTCAATAGGTAAGATGCAATTATTTCATCTTGAGACTTTCAAACTATCTCTAGTGGGTTTGCAACTTGGCCATCTTCACCTTGGTGTCATCTTCATAGATGGTGTTTAATTTTTCCCATATCTCTTTGGATGATACATAGTGCATTACCTTCACAAGCTCTACCTTTAGTATGCCACAAAGAATTGCATTCATTGCCTTGGAGTTGTTTTCACTAGCCTTTTTACCTATTGCATCTATTGGTGGAATAGGAAGAACAATATAACCATCCATAACTGACTATCAAATATCATGAATTTGAGACATTAAATATATATTCTTCTTATCATTCCAAAAATAAAAACTAGATCTATTGAATAATGGAACTTTATTATAGAGAAACCACCTTGAACTTGTTGACTAGCCATCCTTGCTTCTAGGATCTCCTTTAGGTTTGTAGACCTACTTAAAAGGACCAAATCTAATACCAAATGTTGAGGCAAGAATATTGAGAGGGGGGTAAATAAATATTTAAAACATTTCTTTTAATTCTTTCTTAAGCATTCATGAACATTTATTCAAGCATGTAGATCAAATAATGACTAAGCAACCATCAACATATGCATGAAACATAAAAACACAAGATAACACAAATTATATGAGGTAAACCCTCAAGGGTATGAAAATGCATTGATATTCATAAGTGGAATAAAATCCTATAATACAAACACTAAATTTAGTGAAGCACCAATTTCACATGGAGCACCAACATAAACTAGCTAAACACCAACTCGACTAGCCTTTAGCAAACACCCACTTGTAAGGAGGCACCAACCTCCTAGATAACTCAGAACCAAATCAACCACCTAAAACCCTTGATCACCTTAAGAACACTTTTTTCTAATATAACATATGATGATCTCCTTATTTATATTTTCTCTCTCTTCAAACCCTCTCAAACTGCCTTCTAAGCTTCTTCACTCAACTAGTCCTCTTCTTGACTTGATTAGGTTGGATGAACTTGATTTCTCATGTACAAAAACTCTATCATATGTTCATCACTAATTCTCTATCCTATTATGATGGTATACTAGACCTCTTTTTTATTTTCAATGTATTATCTTATTCACTTACCCACACCACTCAAATAGGCCTAAAATTGCCTAGTATTTATACAAGTCTCTTGCTCATATCCTTCTTGGTCAGCCAAACACTTTTATCCTCTTAGGTCAGCCATGGAATGGATCTTATGACATCTCATATACATGGATCATGTTAGAAGAGGTTATTGATACAATATAAAATATTAATGATGAGGATAACTAAGTCTTTTTCAAGTGTACAGGATAGTGCCAAGAATTCATATTTAACAAGGAAGATAAAAACATAGAAGAGATGTATTTTAGTACATTTGATAGGAAATAGTATTAACTAGTATTTTATTAATCATTCATAGAGTATAAAAAATAACTTAGATTGCATTAAACCATACATTAAACATCATTATGCACACAAGGAACAAAATAATAAATACAATAGGTAACCATATCCAAAATAGTCTATATTGATCTCAACAAGAGTTCATCATATTCTTCATACAAGAATACATATTTATAGTCATTTATAGTCCCTAAATATTCACATTCTTCTCATACTTTGGCACCAAAAGAGGGGACTATTTATATTCCATCCTTTCACAAGTCATAGAGGATAGGGTAAAATACATATATCCAATAATTTCATACATAATGCATAAATATTCAAGGAATATATTGCATAACTTTACTTATCCATTTTCTTCTCCCAACACTTTCCTAGACTTTAAATTTTGTCTCATCTTGAGACAATGTCATAGGTTCATCTAATGGTGCACTGAGGGTAGGAGATGAAGAAAGGGGTAGACTAGTAGGAGTCATAGTAATCACTCAAGGCACCATTTCTATTTTTCACCTATTACAAACTACTTATCTACCCTTTTGGGTTTTAAACTAAGTAGTATACTAGCATATCACCCTTTCAAGTTTTCAATAGGCTGACATAACTAAGTGGCCACCCTTTATAGGTTTTCAACCACCATAGCCCTACTTGTCTCACTAATCATTCCCAATATAAAAATTGTTTAAAAAATTTAAAAACTTGCACCTTGTACAATACTTAACTGGAAGGAGGTGGCATGATAGTGGAAGAGGACTAGCTAATAGGATCCTTGACCTTGAATTGAATAACCATGTACTGTGTGATTTCTTGATAGAGCTTAGAGGGTGTCTTGTAGATTGAAACATTAATAATTTGGGCCACCTCAATATAAAAGGGAGCCAAGTTACTTTTGTAAGTATACCAGTCGATCATCACCTCTTAGACCATATGTATCAGAATGCACATTAGTGCATGATATTCGATGAGTTATTTTAGGTCCAAATCATCAGTGATGCTCATGGCTAACTTTGTATTACCAACCCTTATTTTTATTTCTTCACTCAACTACTCCATATTTTTTGCATGGCATTCAAATTGGAGACCTATAAATGAACTAAATTTTAGGTCATGTTGCTAGTCAATAAGTCTATTATGCACATTATCCCTGGTAGTGAATGATTCCTAGAGAGAAAGGTCATTTGTGTCCACTAATATGATTTGGCTATCCATAGTTATCTTAGTAGCTAATTCTATAGTGAATTATATGTTATAGCTTGTGAGGGAGTTATAAATTTGTTACTTTTAGTCCAAAAGGCTTCATGTGAACTGATATAATTAGATGGAGGTAATATAGATCATGCTTTGATGCTCCTCTATCAAGGTTATCAAGGTAGATGCCTTAGTCTTCATGATTTGTCCCAATGTGCCTATTATATGAAGTTGTTTCATTGTGCACCATTCCTTTGTGATCTCAGAGACCAACATCTTGAGCCTGCACTGGTTTGACATCACTTGGTCACTGATTGCTTGAGTGACCAACTCTAGGCAAGTATCCTCAATCATCTTGACCACTTCATGAAAGTGGGCCTTAAGTTCCACATTATCTGCCTTGGATTGATCCCACTCTTACTCCAGGGAGGAATCCTTTTGTGTGATGGACTCCTAGAAAGCTATAAACCCCTCTATTTATTTTTCAAGGGTAGTCAGGACACATGCAAAGAGGCCTCCTACTTGATTGGAAGATTGGCTAATGTGATTATGGATGTTAAAAGATTTGGGCATAAAATGGTGGCTAGTAGGAGTGAGAAGGTAGTACACTAATCAAATACTATGGAAATGTCCTAGAGACAAAAACCTCTTAGTGGCAACTTAGGTTATTGTGATCCTAATTGGGTGGTTGCTAGTGCTTGCTATTATGTTATGGCCTCTACTATTATTTTGTAACATCTTTAACTGACTTGCATTTGACTTCCTCCTCCTCCTATTTCTTTTTCTTCTCTTCTTCCTCCTTTTTTTCATCCTCTTCCTCTTTCTTCATCTTCTTTCTTCTTATTCTCTTCTTCTTCTTCTTTATTCTTCTTTCTTCTTCTTATCTTCTTCTTATTTTCTTCTCTTATACATTCTTGGTTGGGCCAGTTGATTCTTATGCTTATTTGTCCATCTCCATAGCCTTATAAATGTTTGTCTCTACATATTTGGCCTTTGGTGTGGCCTCAAATTCTTTGGCTTGATATGTGGAATTTTATTGATATGCTTCTTCTTTCTTTCTCTTTTTTTCCTCCTTTCTAAATTGATATTCGACTATGTGAGATGCCTTTTCCCTGATGACCTATTACTCCTCTTCTTTGGGATACTCTAGTGTAATATATTCAACATCTTAAGCCTATGATGATGGTGGCAAATAATCTGGTTGTACCTCTGATATGGGAACCTATGCCTTCTTCCTCTTGATCATGACTAATTTGTGTCTAGGTGATGGTGCAATAGATATAGGTGTAGATTGTTCTTCCTACATAGTGGCTGGTCATTCGAATGTGCACTCTTCTAAAGTAGGGAAGACCCTTTCCTCCCACCATGTTCATAGCCTATGTATAATTTTTTTAGGTGGGCTCTTTTTAAGAGGTACAAAGACATCCTTAGTTACAAACGTTGGTGAAATTTGTGGCTAGAAGAAGTTCATTCTATACTAGAACTACTCTATTTCTTCTTGAATTATGTTGACAATGATAGAAGGTGGGTAGGATGGGAGGTCCACCCATATCTTAGGAGGTACCTATTTTCTCATTTAAACCATGCACACTACTTTCCAAAAGAAAAATTTTATTTCCTCCTTCTTTTCATAGTAGTCCCCAACCATGTCTTCCATCATGACCTGGTATATTTTTTTCTCATCTTTGCCCATCTGCACGAGGTCATAGGAGCTCGCTATCTATGGCACCTTGGGATCATATTTATAGGTCATAGTACTACATGTCATTCATTTTAAAAGAGGGGACATTTAATGAGGGTTTACTTTATGCTTTCCCTTTTTCTACTATGAGCTAGTTGCTTACTCTAATTGTTATGTGGTAAGAACATATGTGTTACGTGGTCTAGCTTACAAGGGGGTCATATGCCTAGCTATGAATGATTTTTTTAGGCCACTTTAGCCTATACCATATCTATTATCATGAAGAATGGGATCACTTAGAAGGGTGACCATGAAAACTCATGGATGGTGATGAAAATTCCTTTAGGTAGCTGAGTGATAGTGGCATGCTGACCTAGGTATTGCATGACATCAGGTGGAAATCAGGGATGTGTGGTAATTAGGTCCAATACTTCCTCCCATTAGGATTCAAATTGTCCCTCATGTGTAAGAGCTTTATAGTCTTGCATCCATATGAGATTTTGGAATTAATACACCAACCAATAGTATATCTCTGGATGCACTTCTCCCTCAAGTGACTTCCACTACATAAAGCAGATCAAGAAGATTGATAACTAGTATTGGAATGTCTACTTGGGAATGGTGTAACACTTCTTGATGTTTGTGAGTAAATCCTAGATGAATTAATCTATCTAGTTAAACTATTCATTTTAGTGGATCATATTATGAGCGATGTCCATAACTCTTTTAGGTATTTGCTTGGTAGACTTGGTCATCTACCAAAATCATCTAGTTATTCATTCCATAAGGATGCACACTAGCTTGTCTAGTATTTCATCAATGGGAATCCATTACTTACCTCACAAATATAGATCCTAGACTTTTTGTAGAATGCGAGGCATTTTTATCTTGTATGGTATGAAAGAATCTCCATGCATAGGCATGCCCAAAACCTAGGCCATTACTTGTGTGTTTATTATAATAGTCTCATCTAAACCCAAATATATTGTAACCTCATTATATTGCCCAAGTAATACTTAAATGATACCTCTCTGGTCACCAAATGTAGGTAATCTCAACATGCACTCAATGTCTATATTCTAGAATTGGTAGGGAGTTGAGAGGGAAAGCAGTTATACAACATCAATAGAATTAGGACATAATAACTTCTATTCAGCTTGGAAAAGGTAGTCAAATGGCTCTTGGTCACTATACTTAGTTTGCCTGAGTACCATTTCAATACCCATGGATTCTTTTTGTGCATCAGTGAGAACCTTGATTAGTTGTGAGGTATCCATGGCTATGTGAAGTGATGAAATTGGAATGCTCTATATTCTTTGTGTAAGAAATATAGCTTGGTACTTGAGAATAGTATCTTGGAGAAATACACACAAGGAAAAAATGCCAACTTGTTATTTGAACTTGGATTTTATAGAATTTGTGCCTATTATAGTTTGCATCAAAACCATGCTTAGTTGTCCACTTGTCTTGAATACAAGAGTAGATGTGGTAAATAGATATTTGATCTAGCCATTAAGGAAGTTAATCATTGGCTCATGTGTGGAGTTACATCATTATATTCTTTGGTGTTCATATAGAGGTACAAGCAAGTGATGTTGATGAGCCACTAATTTATTGAAGATCGTATCAATCGACCCTTGGATATGGTATTTACTTCTAGTGGATGGCCATTATTTGATAGATATATTATTGATGAGGTGTATCTATACCTTTCCTAGACTTAATATTTTTTAGTCTCTCCTCTTTGAATTTCTCAGTGGCACACGTAGATATTCCTATGATTGGTATTGCAATTCTTAATTGGTGTTATTGAGATCATCTACAAACAAAAAAAACATAAAATAAACACACAAAACATGAAAAAATAGGTAAATCCTAATCTATATAGTTTTACTCAGCACCCACTCAGTTTATAGAATGAGATCAATTGACTATTTGAAGTAGGGCTTAAGCCTACAGCTATTTACTTGCCTTGGTAACATAGTTCCTTGAATATCTTTTAAAACCACAGTTCTTTGCTACATTAGGTCATGTATAATGTAAGGTCCTTTCCATCGTATCTGTAACTTTCCTAAGAATGATCTAAAATGACTATCACACAATAAGACTACTTGATCCTTTTGAAATTATTTCTAGTGCAAGTTCCTATCATGCCATGCTTTCTATCTCTACTTGTGCACTTTCTATGTCCACACTACTCTACATTTGAACTCATCCATCTGATTTAGCTCAAGGATTTTGTCAGGGACCTAGAACAACAAACATGCTCTGATACCACTTGTCAGGATGCGAAACACCGGAAGCATACAGTTGATTACCAAATACCAAGCAACTTAATATGTGAAAATAACCAGAATCAACAAGTAACTGGAATTCAGAATAACACAAAATATGAGAGACAATACACAACTTGTATTAATAACTCTTTCAAAAGGAAATACAACAAAGAAGACTGCCACAGTTCTTCTTCCTTACACACCTCTAGGGCTCACACACCTCTAGGACATAAACAGTAAATCTTCCCTCAAAGCTCTCTCTCCTAGGTCCCAACACACAACTCAAACATAGAGTTGGTGTTCACCTCCAGTGCTCCACGCACACCACAAGTGCTCCATGCACTCCATAAGTACACACCTATACTCTAAGTAGATCTTGCCTGATCCTACTCCCTGTTGTGTTGCTGTCCTATCTGATCTCCAACCTACAGATCAATAAATGGTTCTGCACACTTGTGAACCTTGACCTTGCACACACACACACCTGCAGATCAATGATCTTACTTACCATGTAGATCTCCTATCGTAGCCATGCTCACCTGATGACAAAGATCATACATCCCTGAAGAATCCAGCTGACTCTCCAATCCAGCACCAACACACCTGGTACTGTGACACTAGGAAGAACACACCATTGCTCTACCTCTCTCTGAAGGAGCTCTTTGCTCTCTTACTCCCTAGCACTAGTTTCCAATACAACCATGAGTCTATTATATAGATCTCATCCAAAAAATAATTAGACACCTAGTACAATAATTAGATTTGCAGCTCTTAGTCTATAATTAGCACTAAGCATGCAAACACTTCGTTTGTCAACCCACTACCCATAATAAACTCGCAGTCGAACCACACAGGCGACCGACGCCGGTCCTTGTCCGCTTGGGGGTCACCGATGCTGGCCGATCTCTGACCGACATCGGTTGCCTTCCTGCCTTACCCTACCGATGTCGGTTGGCCAAACCAATGCTGGTGACAGTAACACTCCATAACTCCCTGCAACCTCCTCCGTGTCTGCATCAGTGAAGCTTTTAGCTCCACAACCTAATAAGCTCCCACTTGGAGATAAGCAGCTACACTGTACCTGTACTTGTATCTCATCTAATCTGTTTCCTAGTTTGTATCCCTCTTCAAGCTCAATCCTAAAGACCACCCACCACACAACCTATGGTGTACCTCCTGTCATCTGAGTACCCTGCCGCATCTGAACCTACAATCTCATGTAGTGAAGTCCTGACCGTGAATAGCATGAAACCCTGCTGCTGGTCCCTCTCAAATCCCTAAGAACTCACTTCCCCGAATTGGCTCCTAACTCTCTGACAGCTCCCACTGCATGGGAATACTCAGGTCTATACCAGACCTCATGTGATTTTAGACACTGTACTTATCCAGCCCTTAGTGTGCTCTGGCTCTGCATCCTGAACCTCACCAACACCTGATTCACATCAGCTCCCACTGGAGACAAAATCAACCTATGATCTCCATGTCTCCCATGCCAAAGAATTCTGCTGCTCCAAACTCCTCATGACATGCCACTGAACTAATCTTACCCTTAGCTCAACAAAACCATGTATGTACACCCCTGCTAGCTAGCATACTATCCACATACAACAATAGAATGATGTTGCAATCACCATCCCCCTGGTAAGTCAAACCACAGTAGTTACCTTAACATTGACTAAAGTCATGCTTCATCCTCCACTTGTCAAAACCTGTACCACTATCCTGTAGCTTCCTCAAGACCATATACCCTGGTCTTCCATCTCACATATCTGTTCTCTCTATTCTTCAACTAAGGTATCCATTCGTCTCTGTGCTTTCATCCAGCTGACAAACCTATCAAATCTCCCACTTGGTTCTGCATCATAATCCTGCCATGCTCCCACCTATTTCCTGGATCCTTCCTGCTCTACAATCAGCAACAAGTATAAAGAAGAGGAACAATGAATTTGAGGGCCTACTTACATCTTCAGTCCTCTGTATGGGTGCTTGAGACTCCTTGACAGCGTGTTGTCCACCCAAAATCTATTACAGTGACTGACCTTGGCCACCCCACAGTTTGCATCTGACCGACGTCGGTTCCTATGCGTCTGTCCCTGACTACCGACCCTACCGACGTCAGTGTCCCTGTTGCCAACGTCGGTCCTCCTGACTGACGTCGGTCTTACTGCTACCGACGTCGATCCTCCTGACCAACATTGGACTTACCCTGCCCAACACTGCCGGCTTCGGTCTGCACATGACCGACATCGGCACCTGTCTGTTTGATGCTGGTTCCTCCTGACTGATGTCGGTAACTGTGTTTGCCTGTGAGTGATGAATTTTTACCCTTGAGCTCCTTTGAATCAATCTCCATGTCCAAACTACTCTGCTCAGAAGTATCCAGCACCATCCACTGATTTTTGTCTGTCATCTCCTCCAAAAACACCAAGGCTTTCCAGTTCTTAAGCCTGTCAAATATATCTGTCTTCCACTTAAGAACATGCATCTCCTTCCTGCTCATGTGACCAAGCCTATGAAGCCATGTCTCTGCAACAGAAGAAGAATCATTAATATAAACAAGTAGATAAAGAGTACCTATTTTCTTACCACCAGCTAATTCAAGTGCATCTGCTATGAGAGTTCTTGTGCATCTCTCATCACCCAATCTTTCTGAAGAAATTAGCCATATCTCCAAACCTGGGACCTGCATGACCCTCATCAACACCCATGTGTTGGCCACCTACAATTTCAGCTTCACTTCGCCTTTGCCAATTCTTTGGCAAGGCTCACCAGCTCCTCTACCTGGGGCTGCATGGAAAGAGGCAACCGAATCTATTATCCAAGATTCAACTTTATCCAAGAAACCTCCCAGAGCATCCTGTGCAGTAGCCCCTGCAACATCTGCTTCTTCAGTTTCTTCATGTTGATCTGCTACCAACCAACAATATTCTTTTACCTGCTCTATCTTTCCATGGGACCTTAAGTAACCATCTGTGCTTTTCAACTCCTCCATCCTTAGCTTACTTTGATCTGCCATTGCTCTACTCCCACTCAATCAAAAACCCCTGAGAGTGACCTGTAACCAAACACAAGACCTGCTTCTTGCAACCTTAGCTCTGATACCACTTGTCAGGCACCTAGAACAACAAACATGCTCTGATACCACTTGTCAGGATGCGAAACATCGGAAGCATACAATTGATTACCAAATACCAAACAACTTAATATGCAAAAATAACCAGAATCAACAAGTAACTAGAATTCAGAATAACACAGAATATGAGAGACAATACACAACTTGTATTAATAACTCTTTCAGAAGGAAATACAACAAAGAAGACTGCCACAGTTCTTCTTCCTTACACACCTCTAGGGCTCACACACCTCTAGGACATAAACAGTAAATCTTCCCTCAAAGCTCTCTCTCCTAGGTCCCAACACACAACTCAAACACAGAGTTGGTGTTCACCTCTAGTGCTCCACGCACGCCACAAGTGCTCCACACACTCCACAAGTACACACCTGTACTCTAAGTAGATCCTGCCTGATCCTGCTCCCTGTTATGTTGATGTCCTATATGATCTCTAACCTACAGATCAATAAATGGTTCTGCACACCTATGAACCTTGACCTTGCACACACACACACCTACAGATCAATGATCTTACTTACCATGTAGATCTCCTATCGTAGCCATGCTCACCTGATGACCAAGATCATACATCCCTGAAGAATCTAGCTGACTCTCCAATCCAGCACCAACACACTTGGTACTGCGGCACTAGGAGGAATGCACCATTGCTCTACCTCTCTCTGAAGGAGCTCTTTGCTCTCTTACTCCCTAGCACTAGTTTCCAATACAACCATGAGTCTATTATATAGATCTCATCCAAACAATAATTAGACACCTAGTACAATAATTAGATCCACAACTCTTAGTCTATAATTAGCACTAAGCATGTAAACACTTCGTTTGTCAACCCACTGCCCGTAATAAACTCGCAATCGAACCACACAGGTGATCGACACCGGTCCCTGTCCACCTGGGGGTCACTGACGCCGGCTGATCTCTGATCGACGTTGGTTGGCCAAACCGACGCCAGTGACAGTAACACTCCGTAACTCCCTGCAACCTCCTCCGTGTTTGCATCAGTGAAGCTTTTAGCTCCACAACCTAACAGATTTTTTTAGTAAAAGACTCATGATCTTTGAGTTACATGACTATGGCAATGTGTAGGCTAGTTATTAAGTATTCCATCGACATGATTTCTTCAAGACCATACACCAACTAGAATGTCATATAGCTTGTATTACTTTTTTAATGTGTGTGATATGTCTAAAAAATCATAGGAATATGATATTCCTAGTCATCCCACTTAATGTCATAGATATTTGTCAATATTTTACCTAATACTTTATTGGAAGATTTAGCTTGGTCATTGGATTGTGGATGATACACAATGCTTTTGTGATGTGAGATCATAAATTCTTTAGTTAGAGCCTTAATGGTGTTATTGAGAAAGTGCATTCCTTTATCACTAACTAAATTTATGGGACATATGAATCTTTTTATGATGTTTTCATATATAATTTTTTTTGCATCCTTCGCACTGTAGCTAGGTGTTGCAATATATTTAACCCACTTAGTATAATAGTCTATCATAGTGATGATATATCTTGCTTTGTTGCATTTATTCAGTGGGTTGATAGGTCCAACAAAATCAATGCCCTATTATTCAAAAGGCTAATTAGTGAACATAGGTTATAATGGCATCTCATATTTTTGTAGTGGTTTACCCATGCATTGGAAGCCATTGTAATGTTAAAAAACTCTATTTGGATCTTGAAACATATTTGGCCACCAAAATCTGCTTTGTATCAGCTTTCTAACCATGGCTTCTCCTACAAAATTTCTTCATGCAACTCCTTGATGAGCTTCCTCTAAGAGTTGAGGTTGTTCATGTTCCAAAATAACCTTGTATAGAAATTCATTCTTCCCCAAGTGATATAGAATCCCATTAATGATGGTATATGGTAGTGCTCAAGTAATAAACAACTTTTTATCATGCTTCTGATAGTACACATAGAAGACTCCTTGGTTGAAGAAGTTGGCAATGGATTTAACATTTTTAGGAATCATAGAGACATGAAAGAAGTGAGCATCAAGAAAGTCTTATTGTAATTATTCTAGCTCTTCACCATTTGGAATATGGTTGAGATGGTCTAGTCCCACATTCAATCTTCGTAGTTTTACATTTATGCATAATTAAATCTCCTAAAATAACATCAACCATTGAGAAATGCATCCTCTTAGTATCAAATTGTTGAAAAGGTATCATAGGGCTTGATGATTAGTAAATACTTTGAATGGTATCACAAGTAGATAATGTCAAATTTTTTATAGTGTAAACATGATGCCAATGCTTCTCACTTAGTGGTTGTGTAGTTTTTCTCTACGTTAGACAATTTTTTACTAGCAAAATGAATAGGATGGTTGAGTCCACCATCTCGAGGCTATGCAAATGCAAAACCAAATGTGATACCTAAAGCATCTACATGTATGTGAAAAGGCTTGCTTTAGTTTGTAAAAATGAGTATGGGTGCAATAACCAGTCTTTACTTCAGCTTAATGAAGGCTACTTGTCATTATAAAGTCTAGGTAAACTTTGTATTCTTGCATAGTAAAGATTCCAACAAAGATGAAATAGCTACATAACCCTTGATAAACTTTCAATAGTAACCTCTATACCCTAGAAAAGAGGATACTTTGGTAGAGCTAATAGGTGGAGGCATACTTAAGATTACTATGATTTTTGCCTAATCAACTAGAATACCTTTGCTACATACAACATGTCCAAGCAAAACACCAAAGGGTGTGAAAAATAAATATATCTTTAAATTCAAATCAATACATAGAGCTTGTAATAATTACAACACTAAACACAACTTAGATAAATGTTATTTGAACAAAGAGAAGACTTCCCAATCATCAAGGTAAACTTATAAGAAGTCATGAATGAAATCCTTGAATGTTGTAACCATTGCATGAGAAAACATCATATGTGCATTCTTAAGACAAAAAGGTATGAAATTATATGCAAAATAACCCCATTCTATTGAAAATGTTTATTTGGATCTATCTTCTTCTACAATCGGTATCTGATGATATCCATTGAAACCATCCGTGAAAGAATAAACTTCATGTCATGTGATAGACTCCAAAAATTCATCTATGAATGTATCATTGACATAGGAATCATTTGAAATGTAATAATCCCAACATACCTAGAGTTATCTTATTTTATTTGGTTAGACTACCATGGGGCTTACCCAATCTACCTTTTCTATAGATAAATGATTCTTACATCTTACATTCTATCTAGTATAGCCTTTAATTTTAGCTTCATATTCATATTGAGTTTGTATGATTGATTATTTGTAGGCCGTGCACACTCCTTTAGTTCAATATGCATCTCACAAAGATATGGGTCAATACCTTATACCTCTAATAATTTTGTGGCAAAATATCTTGATAATCCCTCAGAAGTTGTAGAACTTTAGAGACATTAGCTTTCATCCAATAGTCATCAATGTTTGATAATTTTAGGACCTCCTCTGTCCTAATGTTTGTGACATGTTTTTTAAGAGGTTATTGATAAATGTTGAATTTTTATTCATCAACATATTCATATATCCTCCTTTACCCTTCCTATTTAATAATTTATATACTTGAAAACTTATCTTCTTCAGTAGGTTTTGTCCCGATGTTCTTGAGTGATTTTACATGTCTTTTAGGCTTAAATAAATTATTTAAATCCAAATCATCATCAGAATTAAAATCCTCAATGTCTTATACCTCATCTTGTATTTAGTGACATGGATACATTAGAGCTTATCATTCATTCTTAGCATCTTTGTATCTTTATAATGTTGAGTTAAGATTAGAGGCTCTACTCTTCTATGAAGTGGATTCTATTATGGTGCTTAGGTCTTCTACACATCCATGGAATAAAAAATATTTGAGTTTATGTAGTGCATTGTGAACCAGAGGATTTTAGTCTTCAAGAAAATGTTTTTTATAAAATCACTCTACACTTGTGCCCGATGCTTGGTCTCCCTTCTATGCTCTTGGTGCATGTACCATGCTGCTGGTAATGGAGTAAGTGTATAGTGGAAAATATGAACCCAATACTTAGGTGTCATAAATTCCTCATTCTAAAATTAAACACATTTATGTATATGAATTTTAAGTCACTCACCTTCTTGGAAAAATGGCCAATTAGTGTAGATAAACTATAGTAGCTAGAATATGTTGATCATGAGCTTGTAGGCATCATCCCACTCAAGCTGTTTGTCTCAATGAATTACCCACCATGTCATAGTAACTCCTTTTAGGGTATAATTTAAAGTATTGACCCACTAGTTGATAGTTGGTATATGAACTTTTAGGAAACAATGAATTCATTTATGTCCTTAGTTATATAGTATACAAGAAGTTGTCACTTGTGCATAAAGACCATTTACATCGATCATAACTCATTGTCACCTCAAGCCTAATTAAGGAGGTGGGTATCTAAGTCACCACTGATAGATGAAGTTGTTTCACATGGTAAAGTGCCTTCCCTAGTTGGCTTTATGTAGTCTTTCATGTGATCATCATCTTATTAAAGGAAGTCAATTTCTAACTAAGAGATTTTGCATACATAGATGCACAATCTTTGATGATAAATTGGTTTACTGCCAGCTACGCAGATACTAGTTTGGGTCTCCATTATTCTAATGTATTTCATTATTGAGTGAGAAATGATTGTACCTAAGGTTTGGTATGTTGTTATAAAAATTTACATTCAACTACATGTAAAGCTTTTGGGTTTTCCTCAAAATTCACTTTCATCCAACTAATTTATTATGCAACATATGGAGAGTCTAGTTTAGCCAAAATTATGTAAGTCTTGTGTGCCTTGTTAAGAGGGATGACAACCACTTTATCACATTATTACACCTCTAATTGGTTCTACACCATGTTGATAGTCATCTTACCATTGTATGCCCATTTATTACCTATGAGCATAGGGTAATGTGTTGCTACGGTTTTCATGTTGATGACTTCAAAATCACAATGTAGTTTCAATTACATAATTTTGATCTTCACATATTCTAATATACCAATAGGCTCTCCCTTTTCATAATCATTTAGACTTAATTTTATTGGGTTGTAACTCAAAACTAGTCATCTAATAGCTTTCTAGGTAGACTTAAGAATCATATGATTGTGCTGTTGAAATCAAAGATAGCATTCAAAATCTCATAGCCAACAACCTCAATGTTAATACAAGCATCAACATCTTAGGATTTCTTCATTTTGACATACTAGACCAACTTCTCCATCTTTTGTTTCCCATGTAGTGTACACTCTAGTAGATTATGTAGCTGGTTTGTGATGTTCAATGAAATATATTCATTATGTAGTGTACTTAAAAGTGGTGAACTTAGAATCCATTATGAACCCATTTGGGTCATACAACCTTTATCTACATCTGGGCTTGGGATCACTAGATTCATCAAGGACATTTACTGTGCAATGATGGTGAATATATTTTTAGTGATGCCTTATTTAAGCTCCTATAAATCTCAATAGTTATTTTCATCATTATTAGATGACTTGCAAAAATTACAATATAAATTCTATGGTTTCTTGATATATTGCTAAAAAAAGGTGGTAATTCATGGTGTTGTGACCTACTACTCGATAGAGTTCACAAAATTCTATTTTGACTTTAGGACAATCATTTTTATGATGTCCTTATTTTCACAACTCCATACACCATAGCTTTAATTTAGGCTTATCTACCTTGTGGTATTGATCCATTTTTTTCATAAAAGTCTATAGTGTATTTTCAATCTTGGAATTGGCAACAGGGGCTTCTCCATAATCTTCAACCTATTCTATGCATAGGGCAATATCTCTAGCATCTACTTTCATAATATACTAAGTTTACACAGTGGCAAACCTAATCCTAGAGTGCAATCCTTTAATGAACCATGTAGATTTGTATTTATTTGTCAAAGTAAATTCTACCTTATTCATCACATCAAAGATCTATGGTCATAGTCATAAATTGATTCTCCCAATTTTTGTCATATCTCCTTTAGGTCTTATATAGTCTGATTGGTGCATTTATTGATTTTGAATTCTGTAATGAGCTAGTATTCAACATATTTTATACTTTTCTACTAAAGGTATCTTCAATATATGAAATCTAGTACTTTGTCAGCTAGTGCCCCTACTAATTTGCACTTTTTAATAGCTTCATCAATGATGCCTTTAGCTTTCCATATCATCTTACAAGTTAGCAGGTATTGATTACAATCTATGAACCAATCATAGTTGGATAAATCTATGAATCCTCTTGGATGAGTCATCATGTTGACTGGTATAGATCAACTCTTCTATGTAACTATTATCAGAGAGGGCTATGTTTTGAGTGATCCTACTTGTGTACTACTCTGCACACTAAGAGAATTATCATGTGCACTTTGTTTATCTATGCTTATTTATTTTTATTGTTTAGTTTCAACTATTTATATGGCCTTAAAATCCTTTCTAATATATTTAATATAAATTTTAATACCCTAATGGGTCACATGTTTTGAAAACAATCCTTCCCAACTATCACCTTCCTATCCACCTAGTTGAAAGCTTATAATATAATATAAAAGATTGGGATATAGGGAAGTGTACTCTTTCAGAGAATGGTTCCTTCTTACAACTTCTTCTTCTATGCTTGAGCCTATGTTTAACCTATGACTATTTTTTTGTCTTTATGTAATTGATCTTCTTCTGACAATACCCTTTCTTGTAGCTACACACTACATCTATTATCTATCTATTCTACTTATAAAATTTTCTCACTTTCTTTTTTACACGTCTCATATTCATCTCATTATTCATCCTCTCACTCTATCTACTAGCATTCATCAAATTTTTTAATTCATTATTCATTTATCCTCTCATTTATCAGATCTTCTCACTCATTCATCATCTAATCTAATACTAATTCTACCTTTACTCATAGCTACTTGGCTATTGTTATGTTTATTCCATCTATTTTATTATCCTAGTTCTCTTTCTAAATCTAGACTTTTATTATGACTATTCTTCCCTCATATATTCATTTTGGATTTAGTTTTAATATTTACTTACTCATTTAGCCATCATTTACCATCATGTGCACTCTAAATCCAAACTTTTCTTTTGACTCTTATTCCCTCATATCTTCATTCTCAATTTAGTTCCAAGATTTACTTACTCATTTATTCATCATTTACCATCATGTGCACACACCCCCATACACCTAAAGGGACTAATTCATATTAGATGGAGTAGGCAACATGTCCTTATCCATAATGAACATCTTAATCAGGAGAGGTAGTCGATGCAAAAAAATTCCTCTAATCCCTCAAACAAAATGGCCCTACATAAATTTGAATGCTATATACCCTTGTACTAAAAATTTGGTCATGTATCTATCTATGGTGGTAGCGACCCAGTAGATTATGGCTCTCATCCAATCAATTTCATTTTTTAGTAGATGGTCTATATTTTATTGAGTCTAGGTAATTATTTCTTTCATTCTAGGATTGAAACAATAGTATTCCAATCTTGTCAGCTAGTTAGTTAGTAGTTCAGGTAATTCACACTAAAAAATTTCATATATTCCTATTTAGATATGCTCATAAATAATATCCCTTATGGTAAGACCAATCCTTCTAGATTTTTCTTCTACAAAATTCCATAATTTTATGTCTAACCATGTTTCAATGTCTCACTGCTCTGATAACTATCTTAGCATAGTTTCCTCTGAAAGGAGTGTTTCCTCAGTCACCACACCATTGTTATCAAAGGTTCCTAATATAACATAACATTCTAAGGATGAGGATAGCTAAGTCTTTTTCAAGTGCACAGGATAGTGTAGAGAATTTATATTTAATAAGGAAGATGAAAACATAGTAGAGATGTATTTTAGTGCATTTAATAGGAATTAGGATTAACCAATATTTCAGTAATCATTCACAGAGCATATAAAATAAATTAAATAGGATTAAACCATACATTAAACATGAATGTGCACACAAGGAACAAAATAATAAATATAATAGGCAACCATGATTAAAATAGTTTATATTGATCTCAACAAAAGTTCATCATATTGTTCATACAAGAATACATATTTATAGTCATTTATATTACCTAACTATTCACATTCTTCTCTTACTTTGGCACCAAAAGAGGGGACTGTTCATATTTTATCCTTTTACAAATTGTAGAGGATAGGATAAAATACACATATCTGATAATTTCATATATAATGAACAAATATTTAAGGAATATCCTATGTAGCTTTACTTATCCATTTTCTTCTCCCAACAGATCAAATGTGTTTTGAGTCCCTTTATTTCTAACCTAATTCAATTAGGCTATATCTCTCCTTTAGGTCTCATGGAGACCTAATCCCATTAGGCCTACTTAAAACACATTACCCTTTGATCTTCTTGGATCACATTTAAACACATTTGGCCCCTGCTTACTATTGTGGGTTTTATAAGGAATCGAAGGAGCGTCTACTAACGATAAAAGAATGGTATCAAAGCCAATGAGCCTCTATTGAAATATTTGTAAGAATTTTATATTCTATATTTATGACTTTTAAGTATCCCTACTTTGAAAATTTATTTGGGTAACATTTGCATTGATTCTTGGCCATTGATTCATTTTGTCATAGGCCCTTTTTATCTTTGCAATTTTATTCCCTTTCCAAAAATTTCTTGATGACCGGATCTTAACATTTGAAAAAATGGAATTTGGAAAATCCCAAGAAACTTCTACAGTAGAATTCTCAGTGAATCTGAACTAGAAGGAACTTACGAGTTACTGCCTTTCATTCCTGAATAAATTGTTGAATATCCAAATATTGAAGTTATAGAAGAAACTCTTGAAAAAGAGAATAGTTTGTATAAACCTCCAGCTATCAAGTTTTCTTAAATATATAAGAAATCTAAACTTATCAAGTCTAAGTTTGTCTATAAGTCTACTTATCTATCATTTGTAAAACCTTGAATCAAATCTATCGAACTCACTCTGAGCTATAAGCCCAAAAAGTCTTTCCAAACAAGTTTGTTATCTTTGTTGCCAGAATCTAAAATTACTTATATCCATTCTCATGAAGATGTTAAATTTGTCCATTTTGGTCTCATTAGAGTTCATATAACCCTGTTGATTCCCAATAATATAAAACCTATTTTATATTTAGCCTTATGTGACAGATGCCAAGTCAATTTTAAACATTAACGTTAATTATCTAGTCTTGGTCATATTAATGATAATATTATTTGTTTTGAGTTATGTCCTAACCTCTCTGTCACTATCTGTGCTAAAGGTTGTAAAGAATTAAATTTTGGTTCCCTAGATTTTTTGGGTTTGTTCACATCCTTGTTTGGTCTATATATTTTTAGAGAATTCAAGTATGCCTCCATAAATATAACGATTATTTATAGTATGACCAATAAAAACCACCCCAAGATATTAGAAAATATGCCCTATGCTCATAGATTAAGTGGTATAGTCTAGCTTCAAAAGGGACATATTGAGTCTATTGAAATCCCATCTAATTGGAAGCTTGATTGGCTGAAAAATGTATCACCAAAAATGAAGGGTCAAGCCACTGTACACAAAACAAATGGTAAAGCCATCAATATTGTACCCAAATCTCTCTCAGTAAATCATTCTTCTTTCTTCTTCTTCTTCAAGAAGAACTATAAAGTCAGGTCATATATTTATAGAAGATGAAGAGATCAACCAGGGACCTAATCCAAAGGACCGATTACCCTGTACTATGATGAGTCTTCCCCAAAAAAAGACTCTTGAATTTTATACAGATAATAACATCAGTCTGTATAAAGGTGGAAGATGGCCACCCCATAAAGGGATATATAAACAATCTGAAGGACTTGTTAATTACTTCTCTATAGCTTTCCAAGGAGAAACAAAGCCTTCTAATGAATTCAAGCATCAAAATTATATATCCAAATATAAATTCCCATCTCTTAGAAATTTTTGATGACCTTTGTAAAGATGTCTTATACATTAGAAATAGTTTAGATAGATTAACCATTCTTGAAGATAATACAAATAAAATCCATCATGAGATTTCTAGTGCTAATTTAACAATAAGTCACCAATCGTCTTCTATAGATACTAAGCTAATAGCTTTAGAAGATAGTCTTGACTAGTTAGTTAAACAAGATCTAGATGCCTCAAATGAAAAACAAATTCTTGTCTTGCCATATGAAGTTAAGTTTGGATCTAACTTCAAACCTCTCAAAAAGAATCTGAATCTTAGTACCTCTCTAATGTAAAGAACACATATCCCATTAAAACCATGATATCTAAACATTGATGACACCCTAAACCCTTTGAATGAAATTACTGCTTGGTGTAATTCAATGAGAGTCAATACTGTAGCATCATATCTAGATCCACTTGCTACCACAGTCTTTGCTTCAAAATTCTTTTGAGGAATTATTTCTCAATGGTGGGATGATAGAACAAGAACAAAATCAATAGGTTCATCACCACCCATATCCTTTGGATACTCTTTTTCATTTATTAATTAATGAGTTTGCACCTCCAGTTGGTAATCGAGAACTGGAATCAAAGAAATAGTTGCTCAAAATGGAGCTTTGTGATTTAAAGCAGTTTGATGCTTTTGCTAAGCAATTCAAAGAATTACCTTATGAAAGTAAAAGTTTTGGTTCTAAAAAAATTAAATTAAAGTTTCTACATGCACTCCCTTACAATCTCATTGATAAAGTGATTACATATATTGATCTCAAAGGACTAACCATAAATGACATGTCTCTTTCTGATGTCATTGATTTTTCTAAACAACAGGCCATATAGTTAGTCTCCAAAACCAAAACCATCCAAAAGCTCACTAAGCATCAAGCCTCTCAAATCACTCCTATTTTTCCTAAAATAGCACCATTTGGATGTTGCCCCTTTGTACAACCTCAAAAGCACCAAAAGCATCACCATAAGCATTTATCTTTTTAGAGCTACTTTTTCCCTTGCAAGCATTCTTATGCTCCTCCTCACCACTTTCTCAAGAAGCGTACATCCCTACATCCTCCCTCCAAAACTCCTAATTTCTATATCTATCACAAACCTAGTCATATTGCTCTGTAATGCCATTAAAAAAATCCTACTATTAAAGCCATCTTTTCCTCCAACACAGCAACGTGGTGGGATGTTATTGACACAGAAGAAGATCTCTTCCAACAAGATGACATCTATGAACCAATTCTAGATGAACACTTTGAATATTATCATGATGATGTTGATGCCCTCGAATCATTAGTCAATGATTTGGAGCAACCACTCACCAACGTGCAACGACCATGGCATCATGACTATTCTAGCCTCCCATTTGAAGCTTATGGATGATGGTCTCACCATCATAATGAAATCCCTAAAAGGTATTCTGTACCAAGAAATAAAGGCTACAATAGAGGATGAAGTAACTCCAGAGGAAGGCAACCAATCATACCAAGAATGATGCCTATAATGTAAAGGCCTCACAATCCTCCTTTACAGTTCTAGAGCTCTTTCAAACCAATTGATTATTGGATTAAGAATAAATTTACAAGTAAAGAGCCTCTAAAATAAATTCATTCACCAAAGGTCAAACCCCAGTGGAATATACTTCTACGTACTGAAGACACTAAAGATGAAGAAGTAGATGATTCTTTCTACTCAGACCAAGACTATTGTCGATAACAAGGTGAATTTAGAAATCTTCAAGAAGAAGCAGAAGAAGAAGATGAAGAATAAGAAATCTACCATGAGTATGTATAATTTCAATATCCCACAAAGCAAAAACTAGTATGTACAAGTATCCCTCCTTTGAAAATACCACAACCAGTTTATTTGACACAACTGATCAATGGTAAATTTACTCAGTTCATAACTGTAGAAATCAATGGAAGATTGGTAGATGCACAAGTAGACATAGGTGCTTCTCTTTCATTTTCAAAACCAAAAATCATCCAATATTGGAAGAAATTAGATGACTCTCTGGCTTATAAAATCCTAGATGTCTAAGGGAACAGTTTTGTCTGCAATATGTATAAACATCAGTAACCCCTTTGGATCCAAGATAAAATCTTCCATTGTGATTTATTTGCTTTAAGAAAAATGCCTATAAATATCTTATTAAGTGGAGATTTTATAGATATATATTTTCCTTATGGATCTACTACTAAAAGTGTCATCTTCACCATAGATAATTAAAGACTAACCTCGCCTAATCTATGAAACTGAACAATTTCCCAGTTCTATGAGTCAGACCCCTAAAATTATAATCGCTACTGAAATCCAAGCTATAGGAGAAAATATTAGAACTAATATCTATTCTGATAACCCTCAGTAGTTTTGGTCAAAATCTATGCTTGAGATGGAAATTGAGATCATCGAAGGAAAGCATATGAAGATTGGGAAAAAGATCCTAAATTCTGCATAAGATTATAATGATATGGTAGCCCAGATAAAAGAATTAGAGGCTAATGGATTCATTGAGAAATTAACCTCTCCTTACTATTGTTATGCCTTCATGGTTAACAAACACTCAGATCAAAAAAGGGGAAAGAAGAGGATGGTCATAAATTATAGACCACTAAATGCCATTACCCAACCATATCCACATCCTATACTAGATAAAAGCTACTTACTAGAGAAAGTTTCAACATGTAAATATTTATCACAATTTGATTGTAAATCTAGCTTTTATCAAATTAGGGTCAAATAAGTTGACAAAGAAAAAACAACATTCAGTTGTCCTTTTGGCCATTTTCAGTGGACTATTATGACGTTTGTTCTAATGAATGCCCCAACATTTTATTAGGCTCATATGGATATAATTTTTAGAGACACTTCAGATTTCTTATGTGTTTATATAGATGATATATTAATATTCAGTAATTCCCTTTCTGATCATTACTCCCATCTTTTAAAGTTTTTAGAGCTGGCAGAAACTATAAAATAGTTATGTCTGATACAAAGATCTAACTTTGTAAAACAGAATATAATTTTCTTGGAATGATTATCCAAGATTCAAAATTGCAAGTCCAGCCGCATATCAAAAAAAGGTTATTAGTTTTCCTGAGTAGCTTGATAAACCAAATCTTCAAGCATTTTTGGGACTTCTTAATTATCTGAATAGCTTTTATCCTAACTCTGGTGAAGACAAGTTCATCCTCCAAGAACTTATCCAGAATAAAAAAACATTTTAATGGAAGGACAAACACACACAGTTACTATCCAAAAAATAAAATCTAAGGTATCATTGCTTCCAAAACTACACATCCCAAAATCCAACTAGTTTTTGGTTTATACTGATGCCTCTGATATTGCATGGGGAGAAATGCTTATTTCTAAATATGACAATAAAGAATTCATGTGTGAATTCTCTAGTGGAGTATTCAATGTAGATGTCTTGAAATGGATCTCTTCTGACAAAGAGATTTATTCTGTGAACAAATGTCTTGAGAAATTTATGTTGAAAATTCTTTATCTACCACATTTCATTATAAAAACTAATTGTACTAGATGTATGACCTTTTGAGAAAAAGATCATGGTAAAAAATATGATCGTAGTAAATATGTTAGATGGTAGGCTTTTTTTAATCAATTTAATTTCTCGATTGAACACATAAAAGGCACTGATAACATCATAGCAGATTAGCTCAATAGAAATCCACCAATAACTTTAATGCATCAACCCTATCCTGGCTTTAATCTAACTAGAATCTATAATCAAGGGTTTGCCTCCTTGAATATTCTTGTCCAAGAATTTTTTTTGAGAGAAGGGTTGTATCCTTGTTATACTCAAATTTCTTATGATGTAGGATCAAATCTATAGATGTCTTTCATAGCCTTCATACAGGCAGACTGTCATAGGAGTATAGGTGTAATCACTATCGAATGACTAAATAGTGAATTACTATTTCATCAGTTCACTAAACTCATAAAGCATCCTTTATAGACATGGTGGATTAAGATAAGATCATCTCACAATGAGAATCTTTACACATGGATTACAAAATATGGGCCACACCGTATTCATGAAGAAGAAGATCATGATCAGGACACTATAGTACATACAATTATTTATCAATAGCTAGAATGGGAATCTTATTTCTACATCAACCCAGATTGTCATGCATGCGATGATGGACACCAACATTGGCATCTTTCCAGTACGTTCTAGCTAAGGTGTCTTTTTTAGCCTATCAGTCAAGATGTTCTACTCACTAAAATGAAAGCTATGTTGGACCCACTAATCTAGACGTCCTCATCTAGTGCATCTAATAGTATATCATTGTAGCTAACTTTTATGCTATAAAGCATGATGAGACACACACCACCTTGGCAAAGATTCAAAGTAGGACTTCCCAATTGCTATAAATAAGGCCCTTCTACTAAGTATTCATCATCAAAAAAATTCTAAGCTTTAGAAATATAGTAGCCTAATCAAGTGTATGCTCATCTCTTACCTCTTGAAGGAACCTGAGAATCAAAAAATTGATATATTGTAAATTCTAAAAAGTGTAATATATATATATATATATATATATATATTCTAAGTGATAATAGTGAAGCCATATCCATTCGGCCCTTACTTACTGTCACGGGTTTTCTAAGGAATCGAAGGAGCATCTACTGATGATAAAATAATGGTATCAGAGCCTTATGTGATAGATGCCAAGTAAATTTTAAACATTCATGTCAATTATCTAGTCTTGGCTATATTAATGATAATATTATTTGTTTTGAATTTTGTCCTAACCTCTTTATCACCGTCTGTGATAAAGGTTGTAAAGAAGTAAAGTTTGGTTCCCTAGATTATTGCGGTTTGTTCATATCCTTGTTTGGTCTAGATATGTTCAGAGATTTCAAGTATGCCTCCATAAATATAACTATTGTTTATAGTATGACCAATACAAACCACCCCAAGATATTAGAAAATCTACCCTATGCTCATAGATTAAGTGGTATAGTCCAACTTCAAAAGGGACATATTGAGTCTATTGAAATCCCATCTGATTGGAAGCTTGATTGGCTAAAAAATGTATCACCAAAAATGAAGGGTCATGACACTATACACAAAACTAATGGTAAAGCCATCAATATTGTACCTAGATCTCTCTTAGTAAATCGTTCTTCTATTCTCTCTCCATAAATACCTTCTTCTTCAAGAAAAACTATAAAGTCAGGTCATATAATTATAAAAGATGAAGAGATTGACCAAGGACCTGATCTAAAGGACCGGTTACCCTATACTATGATGAGTCTTCATAGAGAAAGGACTCTTAAATTTTATACAAATAATAAGGTTAGTTTGTATAAAGGTGGAAGATGGCCACCCCATAAAGGGATGTATAAATAATCTGAAGGACTTGTTAATTATTTCCCTATATCTTTCCAATGAGAAATAGAGCCTTCCAATGAATTCAAGCATTAGAATTATATATCCATTTTTAATTCCCATCTCTCAAAAAATTTTGATTACCTTTGTAAAGATGTCTTGTACATTATAAATAGTTTAGATAGATTAACCATTCTTGAAGACAATACAAACCAAATATTTCATAAGATTTCTAATGTTAATTTAACAATAAGTCACCAATTATCTTTTGTAGATACTAAGCTAACAACTTTAGAGGATAGTCTTGACTGGCTAGTTAAACAAGATCTAGATGCCTCAGATGAAAAACAAATTCTTGTCTTGCCATATGGAGTTAAGTTTGGATCTAACTTCAAACCTCTCAAAAAGAATCTAAATCCTAATACCTCTCTAATGAAAACAACACATATCCCATTACAACCATGGTATCTAAACATTGACGACACCCTAAACCCTTTGAATGAAATTACTACTTGGTGTAATTCAATGAGAGTCATTACTATAGCATCACATCTAGATCCACCTGCTACCATAGTCTTTGATTCAAAATTATTTTGGGGAATTATTTCCCAATGGTGGGATTCTATGACAGAGCAAGAATAGAATCAACATGTTCATCACCACCTAGATCCTTTGGCTACTCTTTTTCATTTATTAATTAATGAGTTTACACCTCCATTTGGTAATCGAGAACTAGAATCAAAGAAATGGTTGCTCAAAATGGAGCTTTGTGATTTAGAGCAGTTTGATTCCTTTGCTAAGTAATTTATAGAATTAGCTTATGAAAGTAAAAGTTTTGGTTCTACAAAAATAAAATTAAAGTTTCTACATACACTCCCTTACAATCTCATTGATAAAGTTATTGCATATATTGATCTCAAAAGACTAACCATAAATGACATGTCTCTTTTTGATGTCATTGATTTTTCCAAATAATAGGCTATGCAATTAGTCTCCACAACCAAAAATATCCAAAAACTCACTAAGCATCAAGCCTTTCAAATCACTCCTATTTTTCTTAAAATAGCACCATTTAGATGTCATCCCTTTGCATAGCCTCAAAAGCACCAAAAGTAGCATCATAAGCATTTATCTTTTCAACACCACTCTTCCCCCCACAAGAATTCTTATGCTCCTCCTCACCACTTTCTCAAGAAGTGTACATATTCATGCCCTCCCTCTAAAACTATTATTTTCTATATCTATCGCAAACTTGGTCATATTGCTCTATAATGCCATTGCAAAAATCTTGCTATCAAAGCCATCTTTTCCTCTAACACAGCATCGTGGTGGGATGTTATTGACACAAAAGAAGATATCTTCCAACAAGATGACATCTATGAACTAATTCTAGATGAACTCTCTGAAGACAATCATGATGATGATGATGATGACACCCTCTAATCATTAGCCGATGATTTAGAGTAACCACTCACCAACATGCAATGACCATGGCATCATGACTATTTTATCCTCCCATTTGAAGCTTATGGAGGATGGTCTCACCATCATAATGAAATCCCTAAAAGGGATTCTAGACCAAGAAACAAAGGATACAATAGAGGATGAATTAACTCCATAGGAAGGCAACCAATCATGCCAAGAATGCCACCTACAATGTAAAGGCCTCACAATTCTCCTTTGCAATTCTAGAGATCTTTCAAACCAAGTGATTATTGGATTAAGAATAAATATACAATCAAAGATCCTCCAAAAGAAATTCATTCACCAAAGGTCAAACCCTAGTGGAATATACTTCTACCTACTGAAGACACTAGAGACAAATAAGTAGATGATTCCTTCTACTTAGACCATGACTATTATCCAGAACAAGGTGAACATAGCAATCTTTGAGAAGAAGAAGTAGAAGAAGAATAAGAAAAAGAAATCTACAATGAGCATGTATCAATTCAAGATCCTAAAAATCACAAACTGGTATGTACAAGTATCCCTCTTTTGGAAATACCACAACTAGCTTATTTGACACAACTGATCAATGGTAAATTTGCTCAGTTCATAACTGTTGAAATCAATGGTAGATTGGTAGATGAAAAATTAGACACATGTGTTTCTCTTTCATTTTCAAAACCATAAATCATCTAAGATTGGAATAAATTAGATGAAACTCTAGCTTATAAAATCCTAGATGTCCAAGGGAACAATTTTATCTATAATATGTATAAACATCAGCAGCCCGTTCAGATCCAAGATAAAATCTTCCATTGTGATTTCTTTGATTTAAGCAAAATGCCTGTAGATATATTATTAGGTGTATATTTTATAGATAGATACTCACCTTATGGATCTACTACTAAAAGTGTCATGTTCACCATAGATAATGAAAGACTGAGGATTCCTCACCTAATCTATGCAACTGAGTAATTTCCTAGTTCTATGAGTCAGACCCCTGAACTTATAATCCCTGCTAAAATCCAAGCTATAGGAGAAAATATTAGAACCACTATCTATTTTGATAACTCTCAGTAGTTTTGGTCAAAATCTATGCTTGAGATGGAAATTAAGCTTATCAAAGGAAAGCATATGAAGATTGGGAAAAAGATCCCAATTCCTGCACAAGATTATAATGCTATGGAAGCCCAGATAAAAGAACTAGAGGCTAATGGCTTCATTAAGAAATCAACCTCTCCTTATTGTTGTTATGATTGGGAAATAAGAGGATGGTCATAAATTATAGACCACTAAATGCCACTACCCAACCATATCCATATCCTATACCAGATAAAAGCTACTTACTAGAGAAAGTTACAACATGTAAATATTTCTCACAATTTGATTGTAAATCTAGATTTTATCAAATTAGGGTCAAAGAGGCTGACAAAGAAAAAATAGCATTCAATTGTCCTTTTGGCCATTTTTTGTGGATTGTTATACCATTTGGTCTAATGAATTCCCCAACATTTTATCAGACTCATATGGATACAATTTTTAGAGACACTTCAAATTTCCTATGTGTTTATATAAATGCTATATTAGTATTCAGTAATTCCCTTTCTGATCATTACTCCCATATTTTAAAAATTTTAGAGCTGGTAGAAACTGTATGAATATTTATGTTTGATACAAAGATCCAACTTTGTAAAATAGAATGTAATTTTCTTGGAATGATTATCCAAGATTCAAAAGTGCAAGTCTAGCCACATATCAAAGAAAAGGTTATCAATTTTCCTGAGAAGCTTGATAAACCAAAGCTTCAAGCATTTTTGGGACTATTAAATTATCTGAATAAATTTTATCCTAACTCTGGTGAAGATAGGTTCATCCTCCAAAAACTTCTCTAGAAGAAGAAAACATTTCAATGGAAGGATAAACACATAGTTGCTATCCAAAAAATAAAAGCTAAGGTATCATTACTTCCAGAACTACACATCCCAAAATCTTACCAGTTTTTGGTTTATACTGATGCCTCTGATATTGCATGGGGAGGAATGCTTATTTGTAAATATGACAATAAAGAATTCATGTGTGAATTTTCTAGTGGAGTATTTAGTCCAAATTTCTTGAAATGGATCTCTTGTAACAAAGAGATTTATTTTGTGAAGAAATGTCCCAAGAAATTTATGCTGAAAATTCTTCATCTACCACATTTCATTGTAAAAATTGATTGTACTATATTTCTGACCTTTAGAGAAAAAAGATCATGGTCAAAAGATGGTCACGATAAATATGTTAGATGATAGGCTTTTTTCAATTAGTTTAATTTCTCAGTTGAACACATAAAAGGCATTGTAAAAGGCATTGATAACATCATAACAGATTGGCTTAGTATAAATCCAGTAGTAACTTTAATGCATCAACCCTATCCTAGCTTTCATCTAACTAAAATCTATAATCAAGGGTTTGCCTCCTTGAATATTCTTGTCCAAGAACATATTCTAAGAGAAGGGTTGCATCCTCATTATACTCAAATTTCTTATGCTATAGGATTAGATCTATAGATGTCTTTCATAGCCTCCATACAAGCAGACCACCATAGGAGTATAGGTGTAATCACTATCAAATGAATAAATAGTGAATTACTATTTCATTAGTTCACTGAACTCATAAAGCATCCTTTATGGACATGGTGGATTAAGATAAGATCATCTCACAATGATCATCTTTATAGATAGATTGCAAAATATAGGCTACACCATATTCACGAAGAAGAAGATCATGATCAAGACACCGTAGTACATACAATTATTCATTGATAGCTAGAATTGGAATCTTATTTCTACATCAACCCATGTTGTCATGCATGTGATGTTGGACCCCAAAATTGGCATCTTTCTAGTACATTCTAGCTAAGGTGTCTTTTTCAGCCTATCAGTCAAGATGATCTACTCACTGAAGCAAAAGCTATGTTGGACCCAATAAGCCAAATGTCCTCATCCAATGTGTCCAACAATATATCACTGTAGCTAACTTTTGTGTTGTAAATCATGATGGGATAGACACCACCTTGGCAAAGATTCTAGGCAGGACCTCCCAATTGCTATAAATAAGGCCCTTCTACTAAGTATGATGGGGAACCAAGAACAAACACACTATGATTCCACTTGTCAGGATCTTTCTCCTCAGAAAGAGCACAATATGATTACCTTCTATAAGCAACTAAACACACAATTATACCAGAATTAACAAGTAACTAGAGTTCACAAATAACACAAAATATGAGAGACAATACACAAACTTGTATTAATACTCATCCAGAAAGAAAATACAATAAAGAAGATGCCACTTCTTCTTCCACCTCTCAGAGGCTTCCCACACCTCAAGGGCTCCCATTAATTCTCAATCAAGAGTTCACTCTCCTACCAAAAATGGTCCCAACACACAACTCAAGCACAAAATTGGTGTTCACCTCTAACCAGTCAGTAATAACCCTGACAGTACACAAGTACTCAAAGTACTTCAAGTAGATCTCCCATGAACTTGCAACAACTTACAACTCAAATGATCATACTTACACATGTAGAACTTCTCCTTGATCTTGCAACAACTTGTAGATCACCCTATTCTTACAATTGGAAGGATCTACCTTGCCTTCCTCTATTTGCTCATCTGTGGAACTAGAAGGAGCTACACTTTCTCAATTCTAACAAGCACAATGGCTATCTAGCACACTTCACAATACATGCCAATGGGTCTATAAATAGATCCCAGACTAAACTTTAACTTAGACTCTTAATTTAGACACGTAGCTCAAGACTTGAAATAGCCTTTACATGTAAACACTCAATTCAACAAACTAACTATTTGTGCAACAAATAGTTACGGAACCGTACAAGCGACCAACGTTAGTCCCTGTCTGCCTAGAGATGACCGACGTTGGCCAACTCCTACCAATGTCAGTTGCCCTTCTATTCACCCTTGACTGACATCAGTTGGCTTGACTGATGCCGATGACTATGACACTTAACAACTCTTCCATGTCTGCAAATAGTTGAAGCTTTTAGCTCCACAACCTAACAATCTCCCACTTGGAGATAAACAGTTGCAATTGTACCTATACCTATACATCATCTAGTTTGTTTCTTGGCATTGTATCCCTCTTCAAGATCACTCTTGAAGACCAACCACCACATAACCTATGGTGCACCTCCTGTCATCCAAATCACCTACCACATCCACATCTACAAACCCATGTAGAAAATAACTTGACCCTGCATAGCATGTGCACTTGCTGCTGGTCCCTCTAAGACTCCACTAAACTACCCTCCAGTGCTTCTTTCCCGGATTGGATCCAAACTTGTGACAGCTCCCATTGCTTGGGAAAACTTAGGTCTAGTACATACCATGCACTTAACCTCATTATGTGAATTTAGAACACTGTTCATAGAACTGTCTAACCATCGCTGTGCTAACCGGTTTCACACAATCATCTGGAGACAAAATCAACCTGTGACCTTCCATGTCTCTAGAACACACCCATGCCAAAGAATCTTTCTGCTCCCAAATTCCTCATGACACACCTCTGAACTAACTTTACCTTTAGTTTAGCAACTCCCTATATGTGTAACCCTAAAACAAGCACATAATACAGTAACAGGATAATGTAGCTAATATTATCCAACCTAGTAAAGAGAAACACAATGGTCAAACCTCCATTGTACTATAGCTTACTCAAGACCATATACCCTGACCTTCCATCTCACGTGTCCATTCTCGCTCTTCTTTATCCTAAAAATCCATTTGTCTCTCAGTGCCTTCTTCTAGCTGGCAACTCCACCAAAAACTCCCATTTGGTTCTTCTCCAAGGAATCACATTCCTCATCCATGCCAAGCTCCCACTATTTCTTGGATCTACTTGCTCTGCTTCTTTAATAACTTCCTGGTTCTTTACCATCAATGAGCAACAAGTAGTGTAAAGAAGGGAAATGACAAATTTGAGGCTTAATTACCCTTTAAGTCCTCCATATGGGCACTTGAGACTCCTTGATAGCTTGTTGTCTGCCCAAAATTTGTCTCAGTGACCGATGCCAGTCACATCTCAGTCTGCACCCAACCGACATTGATTCCATGCGATTGCCTCATCACCGACGTTGATTCCCACTGACTGATGCTGGTGTTTATCTGTTCAGAGTCACCAACGTCAGGCTACACATAGCTGATGTCGATCCCTGTCTGGATGCTGACGTCAGTTTTCTAACCAACGTCAGTCTCTATGTTTTACTTGTGAGCGATGACCTTTACCCACGAGCTCCTTTTGGATGAAAACCCTGTCCAAATCAACCTTGCTCTACTCAAAATTCTTTAGCCCCTTGTGCTAATCTCTGTCCATCATCTTCTCCTTGAAAACCAAGGCTTTTTTGTTCTTGTCATGAACATCGAATTCCTCAAGAAACATCACTTTCTTCCTTTACTTATATAAATCTTGATCCATGCTTTTCAAATCTGAAAGCATACCCTTTGACTCAAGAACATGCATCCCCTTCTTATTCATGTGACCAAGCCTATTAAGCCACATCTTTGAATCTACAGTTGAAGTAGATAAACCAGAAGGAGAATCAATAATACAAGTAGATAGATAAAGCATACCTACTTTCTTACCTCTTGCTACAACAAGTGCACCCTTGGTAACCTTCTAAGAGTCCACTGTGAGAGTTATTGTGCAACCCTCATCACCCAACTTTCCAACAGAAATCAAATTCCACTCCAGGACTGGGACATGCATGACCTCCTTCAACACCCATGTGTTACCTGTCTACAATTTCAGCTTCACTTTCCCTTTGCCAACCATTTGACAAGGCTTACCATCCCCTAAATGAATTTTTCCAAAGTCTCCCTGGACATACTCATGAAAAAATTTCCTATTTGGGGATACATGGAAAGAGGCACCAGAATCTAAAACCCAAGATTCTACTTTATCCAAGGAACATACCAGAGCATCCTGTGCAACAAAATCAGCAACATCTACTTCTTCTTCATGTCCTTCATGCTGATCTTCATCTAACTTGCAATCTCTCTTTAGATGTCCTTGCTTTCCACATTTCCAGTAGGTTATTCTACCATATCTGGACTTGGATCTCCTACCTATCTTGGACCTTGATCTCCCATGCTCGATCTTCTCTCTTTGCCTTCCCCTGCTTTCCACACTCAAAGCATTTCTTAATGATTCACCTGTGCTTTTCCTGTGAATTTCTTCATTCAAGATTACACTCACAACATCATCCACTTTCAAGATTTTTGAAGCAGACGTAGTATTACTAACTGCAATTACCAAACTCTCCCAACTTTTAAGTAATGAGCATAAGATTAAGAGAGCTTTAATTTCATCATCAAAAACAATATTGACTGAATTTAATTGGTTTACCAAACCATGGAAATCACTAAGATGACTATGTACAGATCCACCTTCCAACATTTGCAAATTAAATAATTGCTTCATAAGAAATACCTTATTCAAAGCTGAGGGTTTTTCATATAAATTTGCCAAAGATTCCATCAACTCTACCATTGTCTTAGCATGTGATAAGTTGAAAATCACAGACGATGCAAGGCTCAACCTTATAGATCCCAGAGCCTTCTGATCAAGAACCTCCCATTCTTCATCCTTCATATCCAGGGGCTTGCATGCAACCCCACCCAATGGTAAGTACAAATCTTTATGATACAGATAATCTTCAATTTGCATCCTCCATAATTGATAGTTTTTGCCATTAAACCTTTCCATTCATAGCTTACTTTCTTTTGCCATTGATATACTTCCACTCAAATAGAAACCCCTGTGAGTAACCTATAATCAACACACACTAACCAGATCTAATACACCCTGTTAGTAACCCAACCAAAAGCTCTGATACCAATTGATGGGGAACCAAGAACAAACACACTATGATTCCACTTGTCAGGATCTTGCTCCTTAGAAAGTGCACAATATGATTACCTTGTATAAGCAACTAAACACAAAATTATACTAGAATTAACAAGTAACTAGAGTTCACAAATAACATAGAATATGAGAGACAATACACAAACTTATATTAATACTCATCCAGAAAGAAAATATAATAAAGAAGATGCCACTTCTTCTTCCATCTCTCAGAGGCTTCCCACACCTCAAGGGCTCCTAGTAATTCTCAATCAAGAGTTCACTCTCCTACCAAAAATGGTCCCAACACACAACTCAAGCATAGAATTGGTGTTCACCTCTAACCAGTCAGTAATAACCCTGCCAGTACACAAGTACTCAAATTACTTCAAGTAGATCTCCCATGAACTTACAACAACCTGCAACTCAAATGATCATACTTACACATGTAGAACTTCTCCTTGATCTTGCAAAAACCTGCAGATCACCCTATTCTTACAATTGGAAGGATCTACCTTGCCTTCCTCTATTTGCTCATCTGTGGAACTAGAAGGAGCTACACTTGCTTAACTCTAACTAGCACAATGGCTATCTAGCACACTTTACAATACATGTCAATGTGTCTATAAATAGATCCCAGACTAAACCATAACTTAGACTCTTAATTTAAACACGTAGCTCAAGACTCGAAATAGCCTTTACATGCAAACACTCAGTTCAACAAACTAACTATTCATGCAACGAATAGTTTTGGAACTGCACAGGTGACCAACGTCAGTCCCTGTCTACCTGGAGATGACCGATGTCGACCGACTCTTGCCGATGTTAGTTTCCCTTCTGTTCACCCCTAACTGACATCGGTTGGCCTGACCGACGTCAGTGACTGTGACACTCAACAACTCCTCCATGTCTGCAAATAGTTGAAGCTTTTAGCTCCATAACCTAACAAAGTATTCATCAAAAAAATTCTAAGCTTTAGAAATCTAGTATCCTAATCAAGTGTATGCTCTTCTCTTACCTCTTGAAGGAACCTGAGAATCAAAAACATGATATATTGTAAATTATAAAGAGTGTAATATTTTTTTTGAGTGGCAATAGTGAAGCCATAGCCATTTGGTCCCTACCTACTATCACAGGTTTTCTAAGGAATCGAAGTAGTGTCTACCGATGATAAAATAATGAAGTGAAGCTATAGCCATTCGGCCCCTACCTACTATCACGGGTTTTTTAAGGAATCAAAGGATCATCTACTGATCATAAAAGAATGGTATCAAAGCCAATGAGCCTCTATTGAAAGATTTGTGAGAATTTTCTATTCTATATTTCTGACTTTTAAGTATCCCTTCTTTGAAAATTTCTTTGGGTCAAATTTGCATCGAGTCTTGGCCATTTATTCATTTTTTCATAGGCCCTTTTTATCTCTACAATTTTATTCCCTTTCCAAAAATTTCTTGTTGACCGGATCTTAACCTCTGAAAAAATGGAAATTAGAAAATCCCAAGAAACTTCTATAGTAGAGATTCTCAATGAATCTAAACTAGAAGGAACTTATGAATTAACTCCTTTCATTCCTAAACAAATTGTTGATTATCTAGATATTGAAGTTACAGAAGAAACTCTTGAAAAAGAGAACATTTTGTATAAACCTCCAGCTATCAAGTTTTCTCAGACATATAAGAAATCTGAACTTCTCAACTCTAAGTTTGGCTATAAGTTTACTTATCTATCATTTGTAAAACCTCAAATCAAATCTATCAAACTCACTCTGAGCTATAAGCCTAAAAAGTCTTTCCAAAAAAAATTGTTATCTTTGTTGCAAGAATCTAAAATTACTTATATCCGTTCTCATGAAGATGTCAAATTTTTCCATTTTGGTCCCATTAGAGTTAATATAACCCCGTTGATTCCCAATAATATAAAACCTATTTTATATTTAGCCTTATGTGATAGATGCCAAGTCAATTTTAAACATTCATGTCAATTATCTAGTCTTGGTCTTATTAATGATAATATTATTTGTTTTGAGTTCTATCCTAACCTCTCTATCACCATCTATGATAAAGGTTGTAAATAAGTAAAGTTTGGTTCCCTAGATTGTTGGGGTTTGTTCACATCCTTATTTGTTCTAGATATGTTCAGAGAATTCAAGTATGGCTCCATAAATATAACTATTATTTATAATATGACCAATACAAACCACCCCAAGATATTAGAAAATCTACCCTATGCTCATAGATTAAGCGGTACAGTCTAGATTCAAAAGGGACATATTGAGTCTGTTGGAATCCCATTTGATTGGAAGCTTGGTTGGCTAAAAATTGTATCACCAAAAATGAAGGTTCAAGCCACTATACACAAAACTGATCGTAAAGCCATCAATATTGTACCCAGATCTCTCTCAGTAAATCATTCTTCTTCTATTCTCTCTTCATAAAGACCTTCTTCTTCTTCTTCAAGAAGAACTGTAAAGTCATGTCATATATTTATAGAAGATGAAAAGATCAACCAAGGACCTGATCCAAAGGACTAGTTACCCTATACTATGATGAGTCTTCCCAAAGAAATGACTCTTGAATTTTATACAGATAATAAGGTTAGTTTGTATAAAGGTGGAAGATGGCCACCCCATAAAGGGATGTATAAAAAATTTGAAGGACTTGTTAATTATTTCTCTATAGCTTTCCAAGGAGAAACAAAGCCTTCTAATGAATTCAAGCATCAGAATTATATATCCAGATTTAATTCCCATCTCTCAAAAAAAATTGATGACCTTTGTAAAGATATCTTGTACATTAGAAATAGTTTAGATAGATTAACCATTCTTGAAGATAATACAAACCAAATCTATCATGAGATTTCTAGTGCTAATTTAACAATAAGTCACCAATTATATTTTATAGATAATAAGCTAACAACTTTGGAAGAAACAAGATCTAGATGCCTCAGATGAAAAACAAATTCATGTCTTGCCATATGAAGTTAAGTTTGGATCTAACTTCAAACCTCTCAAAAAGAATCTGAATCCTAGTACCTCTCTAATGCAAAGAACACAAATCCCATTACAACCATGGTATCTAAACATTGCCGACACCCTAAATCCTTTGAATGAAATTATTGCTTGGTGTAATTCAATGAGAGTCATTACTATAACATCACATCTAGATCCACCTGCTACCACAGTCTTTGCTTCAAAATTCTTTTGGGGAATTATTTCCCAATGGTGGGATTATATGACAGAGCAAGAAAAAAATCAAAAAGTTCATCACCACTAGATCCTTTGGCTACTCTTTTTCATTTATTAATTAATGAGTTGGTACCTCTAGTTGGTAATCAGGAACTAGAATCAAAGAAATGGTTGCTCGAAATGGAGCTTTATGATTTAAAAAAGTTTGATAATTTTGCTAAGTAATTCAGATAATTAACTTATGAAAGTAAAAGTTTTGGTTCTATAGAAATCAAATTAAAGTTTTTACATGCACTCCCTTACAATCTCATTGATAAAGTGATTGCATATATTGATTACAAAAGATTAACCATAAATGACATGTCTCTTTCTGATGTCATTGATTTTGCCAAACAATAGGCCATGTAGTTAGTCTCCAAAACCAAAACCATCCAAAATCTCACAAAGCATCAAGCCTCTCAAATCGCTCTTATTTTTCCCAAAACTACACCATTTGGATGTCACCCCTTTGTACAGCCTCGAAAGCACCAAACACAGCACCATACAAATTTATCTTTTCAGTGCCACTCTTTCCCCTGCAAGCATTCTTATGCTCCTCCTCACCACTTTCTCAAGAAGCGTACATCTTTGCATCTTCCCTCTAAAACTCCTATTTGTTATATCTATTGCAAACTAGGTCATATTGCTCCACAATGCCATTGCAAAAATTCTACTATCAAAGCCATATTTTTCTCTAATGTAACAACATGTTGGGATGTTATTGACATATAAGAATATCTCTTCCAACAAGATGACATCTATGAACCAATTCTAGATGAACTCTCTAAAGATGATCATGATGATGATGTTGATGCCCTCAAATCATTAGTCAATGATTTGGAGTAACCACTCACCAACATGCAATAACCATGGCATCATGACTATTATATCCTCTTATTTAAATCTTATGGATGATGGTCTTGACATCATAATGAAATCCCTAAAATGGATTTAAGACTAAGAAACAAAGGATACAATAGAGGATGAAGTAACTCTAGAGTAAGGAAACTAATCATGCCAAGAATGTTGCCTATAATGCAAAGGCCTCACAATCCTCCTTTGCAGTTCTAGAGCTCTTTCAAACCAAGTGATTCCTGGATTAAGAATAAATTTACAAGCAAAGAGCCTCGAAAATAAATTCATTCACCAAAGGTTTAACCCTAGTGGAATATACTTTTACTTGCTAAAGACACTAGAGATGAAGAAGTAGATGATTCCTTCTACTCAGACCAAGACTATTGTCCAGAACAAAGTGAATGTAGCAATCTTTAAGAAGAAGAAGCTGAAGAAGAAGAAATCTACCATGAGCATCTATCAGTTCAAGATACCACAAAGCACAAATTGGTATGTACAAGTATCCCTCCTTTGAAAATACCACAACCAGCTTATTTGACACAACTAATCAATGGTAAATTTTCTTAGTTCATAACTATTGAAATCAATTATAGATTGGTAGATGCACAAGTAGACACAAGTACTTCTCTTTCATTTTCAAAACCGCAAATCATCCAAGATTGAAATAAATTGGATGACTCTCTAGCTTATAAAAGCCTAGATGTCCAAAGGAAAAATTTTGTCTGCAATATGTATAAACATCAGTAACCCCTTCGGATCCAAGATAACATCTTCCATTGTGATTTCTTTGCTTTAATTAAAATGCCTATAGATATCTTATTAGGTGGAGCTTTTATAGATAGATACTTGCCTTATGGATCTACTACTAAAAGTGTCATGTTCACTATAGATAATGAAATACTAAGGATTCCTCACCTAATCTATGCAACTAAACAATTTCTCAATTCTATGAGTCAAACCCTTGAAATTATAATCCCTGCTAAAATCCAAGCTATAGGAGAAAAGATTAGAACCACTATTTGTTCTAATAACCCTTAGTAGTTTTGGTCAAAATCTATGCTTGAGATGGAAATTAAGCTCATCAAAGAAAAAATAGCATTTAGTTGTCCTTTGGGCCATTTTCAGTGGAATATTATGCCATTTGGTCTAATGAATTCCCCAACATTTTATTAGGCTCATATGGATACAATTTTTAGAGACACTTCAGATTTCCTATGTGTTTATATAGATGATATATTAGTATTCAATAATTCCCTTTCTGATCATTACTCCCATCTTTTAAAGTTTTTAGAGCTAACAAAAAATGCAGGAATAGTTCTGTCTGATACAAAGATCCAACTTTGTAAAATAGAATGTAATTTTCTTGGAATGATTATCCAAGATTAAAAATTGCAAGTCCAGCTACATATCAAAGAAAAGGTTATTAGTTTTCTTGAGAAGCTTGATAAACCAAAGCTTCAAGCATTTTTAGGACTATTAAATTATATGAATAGCTTTTATCCTAACTCTGGTGAAGACAAGTTCATCCTCCAAGAATTTCTCTAGAAGAAGAAAATATTTCAATGGAAGGATGAACACACAGTGCTATCCATAAAATAAAAGCTAAGGTATCATTGCTTCCAGAACTACACATCCCAAAATCCAACCAGTTAGATGGCAAGTTTTTTTCAATCAATTTAATTTCTTAGTTGAACACATAAAATACATTGACAACATCACAATAGATTGGCTCAATAGAGATCCACTAGCAACTTTAATGCATCAACCCTATCTTGGCTTTAATCTAACCATAATCTATAATCAAGGGTTTGTTTCCTTGAATATTCTTGTCCAAGAATATATTCTGAGAGAAGGGTTGCATCCTCATTATACTCAGATTTCTTATGCTGCAAGATCAGATCTATAGATGTCTTTTGTAGCCTCCATATAGGCAGACTACCATAGGAATGCAGGTGTAATCACTATCGAATGACTAAATAGTGAATTATTGTTTCATCAGTTCACTAAACTCATAAAGTGTCTTTTATGGACATGGTGGATTAAGATATGATCATCTCATAATGAGCATCTTTACAGATGGATTGCAAAATATGGGCCAAGTTGTATTTAGGAAGAAGAAAATGATCAAGACACCGTAGTACATACAATTATTCATTAATAGCTAGAATGGGAATCTTATTTCTACATCAACCCACGTTGTCATGTATGTGATGCTGGACCCCAAAATTGGCATCTTTCCAATATGTTTTAGCTAAGGTGTCTTTTTCAGCCTATCAGTGAAGATGATCTACTCACTGAAGTGGAAGCTATGTTGGACCCACTAAGCTAGACGTCCTCATCTAGTAAGTCCAATAGTATATCACTATAGCTAGCTTTTATGCTGTAAAGCATGATGGGATAGACTTCACATAGTAGTAAAATATAATATGAAACCTAAATATACCCATACTAATTTCATCTTAGCTTCATAACTCATTTTATCTCAAACCACTTCTTGAAGCACATCATTAGCACTATTCACAATTAGTCCTATGTATACCTAGAAATTCTATCTTGAACAACTAAAGTATAAACACAATTTTTCCTAAAAAATATGGAAAAAAATCACATATAAAAAATATCCATGACCTTATGGTCATCACAATTTTCATTATAATTCATAATTTAGCATAAAAAGACTCAAACCCTTCTATACAAGTAGTCCACTCAGAACTGCCAACCAGCCTCGAAACATAGTCATGAAGACTTTAACTTATGACACTTGAAATAACACATTAAAGGTCTTATAATTCATGAAAATGATATTATAACATCCTAATAGCAACATTCATAAAAAATATCATTACATATAATGGTAACTATTGGTCTTGTAGACCAATTTGTTGACCTTCTCTCTCTCAGACCTCACTCAACCAGATAAGCCATTATGGTTTCAATGTTACAACCTCTTACACCAAATTCAAATATTATAAAAATTATGGATACATAATTAAAGTCCCAAACAAAAACATCATGTAAATTACATATTCAACTTAGGGAAAAGAGCATCCAACTCATCACTTCAACCTGCTTACCCAAATTTACCATTTTACCTTCAAACATATTCATGGTGATTATGAGATAATTATGCAAATATTAGATATAAATATACCATGTTCAATTTAAAATATTGGTCTTGTAGACCAATCTCATAAACTTACACCTTTACTATTTCAGCTTTACTAGACATGTCAACTTATGAGCAATATTTTCATCATGTCCACTAATCTAAAAAACATATATACAAAATTAAAATGTATTAAAATTATTTAAAAACATTTATATGTAATTGGATTCATTATTGATCCATGATAACACATCCCTAACCATCTTCTCACTTTTGCCTAGTTTTTTCATTATTTGCATCATTAGGTCTGTTAGCGACTGGTCAACTTATAAGAATAGTTTAAAACCCATGAGGGATAAAAAATGATAATAAAACAGCATGTAAATTAAATAAAATTATAAATATTTAACCTCCATATATTTATAAACTTTGACTTGGTCAACTCTAACTACTACAACAAATCTCTAAGGAACAAGGCATTTCTTGTAGGATCCACTCACTCCCCTAACAAACCAATCATACCTAGAGGTGCCTGGGAGAGTTGGATACAACATCTAATAAATTTTATAGACATAAAAAATAATTCTAAGAAATTTAGAATAACTTCTTTCACATCAAGTCTAAATTAGGGCTCTTTGAGGGTTTAAACCACCTTCTAGTCTTAACAATCATTCATAAATCTTAGACCCTCATTCCAAAAAAAAATGATTTTAAGTTTTATATAAGACCATTTACCATATAAAATTAATATCTTAGGTTAAAATTCATAGGTTACAAGTGCCAATGAGCACTTTAAATTTATTCTCAGGTTGAGAACCCTTCATTCTGTACACTCAAGAAACCTCAAAACCACTTTTTATGCCTTTTCTCACAAAATTTGACCTTAGAATTTGGTCAAAACACATAAGATAGCTTATCACACCACTAAAAATGTTTACATCCTAAATATTACCTTATAAACTAATCTTGATACCCCATATATCCACCATCTCTCTCTTTACTCTCTAGGCTTTGACCTGTAAGTCACATTAGGCCTTGAAACTGACCTTCAAGCCCCTTTCCATGCACTCTCCACCTCAATAACATGCTAAAAAACTTATAAAATTTTCAAAAACTAATTTTCATTCTTCATAGACCTTAAATACACCTCATGTCACCTCTTTAGGTCAGGTAGGGTCTAGGACTATTCTAGTTGCATGCTAAGTTTGTAGGTCTTACCCCTGTAAGCTTACTCTGAGAATCTCATGAGTATTACAGTGCCTCATATGCAAGATAAAAAATAATAATATATCATATTATGACATTTTTCATCCATCTCACCTGGCCACCAAGCATGTACCTTCTCACAAGGTCTCTTTATGCTATGACTAGTGTCATCACTAGGTTTTTCAAGCTCTTGAAGATTGATAATTGATCTTGAAACACTCCTTAATGTTTATACACCTTGATCACATGCCTTTCATTCTAATTAGATAATATCATACCTCTATACATAACTCTTTATGCTCATCATGCACATGCTCATGATATGACTATACTTGTTAAGATTAGGCTTCTCAAGATACCTTGTACTCAAGGACTAATACTCAAAAACATACTTACCTTAACTTAAATCAACCTCAAAGGAATCATTAATTTTCTTTCAAATTCTCTCTTAATATAGAGACATTAGGTTGCCTTCAAATTCTCTCTTGTCACATGCTTCATATCTCATAGACCACTCATCATGCATCTTTACCAGATATACCTTAACATTAATGGCATCAACCTTTACATCAAATGACATCAACCTTGACATCAATGGCAACACTTCTCAACACTTTCCAAGTTTCAAAATTCATATTGTATGTTTACATTCTATTGGTGTGCCAATAATATTTTTTGACTTTACAAGTTTAATGAATGGATATTTAGCTACCTATTCAAACTTAAATGACCTTCTAATTGTTAAATGAAATTTGTGTTGGATGAGTGAAAATATCATCTGATGTTAGGATCTCATCATCGACATTAGTAATGTCCTCCAATCTCCTTTTTATTGAATTGTTATTTTGTGTTTAATTTTATACTGACCTACCTATTTCATGAGATCCAAAAAAGTTTCAATATTATATATCATTTGATTTGTAATTATCCTCCCTTTAGGGCATTTCATATCTAGGTACATCTTCCAGGGGAGGCATATCTTCAAAAGGGTTATCAAAGGGTTCTTCATGAAAAATGGTTGTAGACCTTGTAATTTTTATTAAACCTTAATAAGAAAGTGCAAATAAATAATAATATAGTAAATCATTTAATATTTAGTACCTCTATTTTTTGGGGACATTTCATACCCAAGTACATCTTCTAGTGGAGGCATAACTTCAAAAGTGTTATCAAAGGGCTTTGCATGAAAAATGGCTATAAACCTTGTAATTATTATTGAACCTTAATACAAAAGTACAAATAAATAAAAATACATTGACTCATTTAATATTTGGTACCTATTTGGTGGTGAAATTTCATACCTAGGTACGTATTCTAATAAAGGCTTATCTTCAAAATGGTTATCCATAGATTTTGCATGCAAAATGGTTGTATACCTTATCATTATTATTGGAACTTAATACAAAAGTGTAAATAAATAACAATAGAGTAAATAATTTAATATTTAGTACTTGTGTTTGGTGTCTAACTAAAATAAGATAATAAGTTATTTTTTTAGCTAATTTTATTACCTCCTTAACATTTTTAGTAAAAGCCATCGAATCATGCCTACATTCAAATAATAAAATCACATACATTTAATAGTGTACATATGGAATACAATTGTTTGTAATCCAAGTGAATGACTATAAATGTAGATAGATAATATCAAATATAGGTGATCGATAGAAAATTTAGAAGATCGACAGAAAATCTAGACAATCAATAGTAAATGCAAATGATTGATAGTGATGTAGATGATTGATAACAAATGCATATGAATGTTAGCAAACATAGAAGATTGATATAAAACATATATTATTTATAACATATTCATTTGATTAACAATAAATGGAGATAATTGATAATAAATATAAATGATTGACAAGGGATGTAGATGATTGAAAATGAATTCAAAGTCTAGGTGATTAACATCAAATGCATATAGTTAAAAACAAAAGGTAGATGCTAGAATATAATATGAATAGAGGTGAATATGCCTGTATACACATAATATTTCAAAATTTATCAATTAATGATTCTTTCTATCTTGTAAGAACCTGTCGAGTCTTAATCTCTTTGAGTAGATACCTTAAGGGGTGCATTGAGAAAGGGGTGGGTAAACCATTAGTGCTTAGTAGGATTTTTGTCCCTTATTTCCACTTATTACCAATCCAACAAGCTCTTAAAAACATTCCCCTAATATTTGACTCCTCTTTTTCACACTCTTATAATCATTTTCCACCTTTATTACCATTTTTCCTAACTTAAAACTTCTATTGATAGTCTACATGACTATGCCAGTTGTGTTGACCTTGTACTCTTATTGACAAAAATTATTTAGGGTCTAGGTCAGCCCCTGGCTGACCTAGTTTGTGACCTAGTGAGTTTTTATCAATAATGATATTGAGTTGACCGGGTCAACCTTATCAGTTGAAAATTTTAGAAGGGTTTAGGGTTAGATCCACCTATATAAACACATCCATTTTGCCATTTATAAAAGTAAGACAATAGTTACTATTCATTTGCACTTATTTACAATATGTTCTTCTACCATTCTACTTAAGGAGTCTTAGCTTATGGTTTTTACTTGGAGAATAATCTAGTCTTGTAGAGAAGTCTTGGATGTTTTGGCCTTTCTTAGTGATCCTTACAAACCACAAAAACCTCTTGCAAAGCACCTTTGGCCAAGGGAGAGATTGAGTCTTGATAGGTCCATCTTCTAGGTAAGTATCTATAACTTTGCTCCTTTCTTTAGTAGATATAAGTAGCATAAGTAATGGATTTTGAATAATATTACTCTTCCTCTTCATACATTAGGGTCTTATCAATACATAGATTAATTAGGATTATATTATGCATGTTTACTTTTATGTTTACTAACCCCCCACTTTGTGCCACTAGCTTTGGTGAGCACTATATTAGTTTTTTTACTTTATTTGTTATTACTTTAGTGAATATGAAAGTATAAGACTTAGTTAGGGTTATTGTGTAGTTTTTCTTGATTATGCATTTAGAGCCCTCCCTAGTAATATTATTGTGGTAAGAGATCCCTTAATTCAGTCTAGTGAATCCATATTGGTCATGACCCCTATTATCTAATATATCCCCAATTAAAAGTGTAAGTAGGATCTATATTATCTAAGTTAGGATTCATTTATAGATATGATGCATTTCTCATTGCATACATTCTATTGAACCCAATGTGAATCTAACCTTTGTAGGTTTTCTTTCATGATTTTCATTTATACCATTTTATTATTTTTCTATATTTGTAGTACTAGGTCAATCAGGTTGATATATTTTATAAATTATGTGCACAAGTTTAACACATAATAGCATTAAAATGACTATGTTATTTCCAAGTAGGTCTTCATCAGATACAGGTTACTGGATCAAACAGGTTGACACAATACTCTTATTTAGTTCTAGGCAATAGATTATGTCTATCAGGTTGATTTAGTCTCTTCTTTAGCTCCAAAATAACAAACTAAGTTTTGCAAGTTGATTTAGTATTCCAAACACCTTCTATATAAGAAACTAGTTCAACCAGGTTAAGTCAATCATCTTAAATAGGCTTCAACAAATAGGGAATTGTAGAACTAAGTCAACCCCGTCGACACAATTAGTAGAACTTGAAAGCAACATTCAAGGCACTTCAACATAAATTTCACAACCCTCAACATATTACAATCCACCAAGGTTCCTTTATTTATTTCTCTTTCAATTTAGTTCTTCATTACATTTTTTTTACATAAGTCTATAGTCTTTAAAACTACAATCCTACAACAAACTTAGTCGACCTAGTTCTATAGTCTGATTTTTGTTTGAAAGACTATGTCAACTTGGTCAACTTATTTCTTAAGGACTCTTGCTTCTATAGTATAGTAATGACACTATAGACTCTATTTTTTAATGTTTGCATATAGTGTCATCTGAATTGACTTTGTACTATGCTTAATTTGGGAATTAAAAATTATATGCTAGTAATTAATCCACATTTCATTTTTAGCTATTTACATGTTTCAAGTAGTTCACATAGTCTAATTAGGTGGTTTTTCAATATACCATTTAGTTTCACTATTTTCCTCTTTCTTGCACACACTACCAAATCACATAATTTCAAAATGCATTTAAACATTTGTCTATCCAAGGCCAACCTACTTGGATTTCATTATCAAGGGGGAATCTAGCTTGGTTTTCTAACCAAGTATAAACACATGGTTAATGGTATATACTAGAAAATAACCTGACACCCTTATCACTTTGAGATTGTGAAGTGGGGGATTAAGACCCAATATCAAGATAGTACCATTGCCAACATAGATCCTTTTCAGCCTAAACATCTTTAAACCATCTATGGATTACTTTCTAGTTCCCTAATTTTAGCCAACTTCCCTATCACAGTTAAAATAACACTTTATAATAATAACAATACTCAGGATGACCACTTATTTAGAATTTAATTTTTAGTTGACTACTTGCTCTCTTATCATTATGTGTTTTATTGAAAAAACTTGCATTAGACATCATTGGTGCAAGGTTTTATGTTGTGTGCCAATTGGATCATCCTCATTGATCCCATTGTTTATATTTTTTATTTCATTTCTTATTTCAAATTACATTGTAAAATATTTCCCTATTTTTAGTACACTATTATTTTGCTTAACACAATCTCTTACAAACTATTTTTATTCCTTCCTATAGTACTAAGTCGACCTAGTCGACTGTGTATCCCTTTTTCTAGTCAAGTTATAGTACTAAGTTAACCTAGTTAACTTTGTATCCTTATCAGACTATGTTTTTCCCAATTTGTAGTACTAGGTTAACCTGGTTGATTTTGTACTCTTATTACTAACCTTACTTCCAACTTAATTCTCTATTTATTTTTCCTTAACATTATGTTAATTTATTCAAATCAACATGAAGTCCCCTATTAGAATATTATTGGACAACTTGAATACATTTAGATGATATAAGGGATATTCATTCCTCCCTCTCTTTTCATCCCAAGAGAACCCTCACTCTTAGAGCACCTCTTCCCCTCCTGCATCTGTGGATTGTAACATGGTTCAAATCACACCTCAAGATGAAGTAGGTGGATTTGATCCTTTTTGTACCTATCAGGACAATTTTCATCTTCAATCCTTTCAACATAATTTGGGATTAATTTACACAAGTCTATCCAACAATCCCACTAGTAATCCACATTTCAACAACCCTCCCCCTAATACCAATTTAGTGAGTTATCCTACAAACACCAACCCACAAATTGGTATGACTCAACTTCTTGCTCAAGTCATACAATAAATGAACATAATGCAAACTTATAACACCTCTCAAATGATGCAATTATAATGTCATTTGATCAATATGGCTAATCAACCTCTGGCTCTTAATCCTCAAGCCAATCCAAATTTTATTCCTTGACCTTTTAGTGATGCCTCAGGAAATGTTATTCCTCAACCTATAATAAATAAAAAAATGCCACAAAATATCCAAAATGAGCCTTTATATCCTTTTATTATGTCCATTGATATTGGTAATATATCTCCAACTATCAAGTATGATGGGACTAAAGACCCTACATCCTTTCTTAAAGCATTTGGCAATCTTTATAAAGAGTGGATCCAAACTAATAATTTCATCACAACTAAAATTCTAGTTAAAACCTTCACTAGTGAAGTATTGGAATGGTACAACCAACTTCCCCAACATTCCATTTGGAAACTTTAGGATTTAATCAATCCTTTAGTTAAAGAGCTTCAACATAATGATCTTCCCAAAAGTTGCCTTAGACACTTCATCAATGCTAAACAATCTCCCACTGAATCATCTCATTATTTTATCAAATGATGGAAAACCTTGGCCAATAAAGCCAACCATAACATGACTAATAACAATTTATTTAAACTATTTATAACTTATTTAACTCCTTCACTTCAATATAAAGTTCACACTTTTTCTCCTCAAACACTTAACAAAGCTCTTAACCAAGCTAAATGCCAAGACTTCTTCATGAAGCAATTCAAACTTAATACCAAATTACTTAAAGGATATTTTAAAATTTATACTAATTCCATCACTAAAAATAATCCTCAAAACAAAAAAGGAGTTACCAAAACTGATACTCCCCCATATTCTCATATATCACTAACTATGCAACAAATTAAACAATTCTTACCACCCTCTAAACCCTTTACTTATCTTAATAATCCTTCTAAGTGGTATGACCCTAATAAATTTTGTTGGTTCTATGATGACATTGGTCATTCCCATGAAACTTTTCAAGGACTTACTAAATTTTCTCTTTACTACATGCCTAGTGATTCTTTTGATTCAACTTTGTCATCAAGAGTACAAAATTGCTTCTCAAAAATGACAAGCTTCCAAATATTATTATTATAATAATAATAAATATTTTTCCACATCAAATAATCAACAAAATACCAAGGATGTTTGTGCTATTAATGTTGAATATGACCAATATTACAATAATTCTCAATATGTTAACACAACTAAGGTCAATTATCATTACAAACCAGCTCACAAAGATCCTATCACAAAACCTAAGAAACCATATCTAGAGGAACAACTTCTCAAAGATAATACAACCACTCATTTATCTTTAGAAGCCCATGAGGAACCACCTCCTTCTTCTAAACCCCCAATAAATTCCATTCCTTCAAAAGCTCCCTTACCCTCTAAACCTCATATGGGTTCTTCTTCTAAATCCCATTGGAACTTTTTGGAAGAAATTAACTCCATGCCTTGAAAGCTTCCACTTATGGATTTATTTCATACTTCCTCTTATCATCACAAGTTCCTTATGCAATAATTATAAGAAATCAAAAATCCATATTTTATAGATGAAGAACCACCCCCTATAGAGTCTTAACCTACCAATGTACATACCATTGAAACTATTTGTCCTTCTTCTAAGCCTTCTATTTAATTTATTAAATAGGACATGATTAAGGATGATCTCTTTTTTTGCATTAATGATCCACCACTATTCATTAAAATAACCATTAATACTACCCTTATTCATAAAGTTTTAGTTGATGAAGGGTCTAGTATTAAGGTGACATATTTGTGTCTTATCCAACAACTTGGATATAATAAGGATCATCTTAACTAAACCTACCTTACCTATCATGGATTTGATAAATCTAATCAAAAGCTAGTTGGTTTTATTTGGCTTCCCCTAAAAATCAAACCTAATACCATTCAAACTAAACTTATGGTACTCAATTTTTTTAATCTTATAACATACTCCTCGATCACCCTTGGAATCATATTATGAGTCTGGTAGACAATGCATCAAATTCTTACATAACAACAAACAATATAAATATGATGTTGATCCCAACCCTTGGAGTATTCAATTTCCTAATCCCAAACCTCAATATCTCATCCCTACCATTCTTAACATCAATAGTGCTCCCTTACTTGAGTTCATCAACATCAACTTATACTTACAAGTCACTCTTATTGATTTGAATGATGATAAACCTAATGACTTGCAACATACTTATAACACTACTAAGCTAACTCATTATATCTTAGAGTGGCTTCCTCTATGTTTATTACCTCATGATCACACTATTCCTTTCATTGATGAGATCAATAATTTCCCCCCTCCATGTAATGTCAAGAACCTTCTTACCCAGAAGATTCTTTCACCTGTAATGGCTATGGCATGGTCAAATTATTCCAAGATCCTTTAATCATGTCTCTACAAAAGTTCAATAAAATTGGAATTTCACCTTCTATAAATTCCCCCTAAATCTCAAGCATGTACCATTTCTCTAACCTAAGATGATAGCGACATCATAGACCAAGCTCAATATCAAGACTTGGATGTTCAATATTATCAAAAAACTTTAGCTCAAATACATGCTTTCAACTGAGATGTTCATACCATTTCCATAGATCATTAATTAGATATCAAAGGTCATGTACCTCACATTAACACTTTTCTTATTGATACACCTTGGGTGGTAGAATAACTCCTACCTTTTGAACCTCTAGAAAATTTGGCATCTTCTCTACTACCCATAAATCCCACCACTACATCTGATTCTTTTCCCATGAAATATACTAATGATACACCAATCACATCCAATCAATCAACTCCTCTAACTCTCAAGATTACATTAGATGACAAGGCCATAAATGTTTGACAAATACATTCTAAATATGATAGCCATGTTAATCAAATTCTTGATCTTGAATTAGATGTTGAGTATTTTGGTCCTCTTCCCACTTTGCCTAGTGATGAAGTTATTCTTGAATTACTTCATGCTCGAGAACCTCAACTTCCTTGACAACATCACAAACTTTAGGATTTTAAAAATAAATCCCCTTGTTTCAATAAATTTATCACTAGTATTGACCCTAAAGTTAATCCAATTTATTATTTACCTAATGAAAAATGATAGGACCGAGGAAGCACAATTGATTACCATGTACAAGCAACTAAACATGAAATTTAACCAGAATCACAAGTAACTAGAATTTAGAAACAACATAGAATATGAGAGACAATACCCAATTGTATTAATACTCTTTTAGAAAGAAATTACAATGAAGAGACGCCACACTCTTCCACACCTTACAGGCTTCCCACACCAAGTGTACAGTAATTCACCTTCAAGAGTTCACTCTCTCAGTTATGGTCCCAACACACAACTCAAACACAAAGTTGGTGTTCACCTCCAACCAGTCAGTATCACTACTGCCAGTACCACCAGTCAGTATCACTACTACCAGTACACAAGTACTCCACGTACTCCATGACCGAGTACACACCGTAATCCAAGTACACAACGTACTCCAAGTAGATCTCCCCTGATCTTGCTACCTATTGTGTTACTGATCTCCCTGATCTTGCTGCCACCTACAGATCAACTTAGTTTTTCAGCACCTAAAAACCTAGACCACGCACACACACACCTACAAATCAATGATCTTACTTACCATGTAGATCTCACTTGATCTTGCTATACCGTAGATCAACCTAGCCTTGCACACCTGTTGACTAAGATCATACACACATGAAGAACCCTTCTGATTCTCCAAACCAGCACCCCTATGGATCTCTACCAGATCTTGCAACAACCTACAGATCTACCTAATCATACACACTTGGCACTATGGCACTAGGAGGAACACACCTTGCTCTCTTCACTCTGAAGGAGCTAACCTTGCTCTTACTCAAATAGCACACTTTACAATACAGCCCATGAGTCTATTATATAGATCCCATGCAAACAATAATTAGACATCCAATTACAATAATTAGATCTACAGTTCCAAGACTAAAATTAGCCTTTAACATGCAAACAACTAGTTCGTTAACAAATTATTCGTGAACTATTAGTTTTGGAACCGCACAGGCGATCGACGTTGGTCCCTATCTGGCTAGAGATGACCAACATCGGCCGATCCCTAACCAATGTCGGTTGCTCTGCTCACTGGATATGACCGATGTCAGTTGATCAGACCAACATCAGTTGCTCTACAACTCAGCAACCTCTCAACAACCTCCTCCATGTTTGCATCAGTGAAGCTTTTAGCTCCACAACCTAACACAAAATACCACTTCCAATATGGAAATGCTATGCTTATCAAAGAAACTACTCACATTGAATATGGTAATCCATCATTCCCTTTACCAATTATAGTTTCTCACAAACTTTCACCTACCAAACATGATAAATTTAACTTATTTTTTGATAAATATCATGAGATCTTCACCTAGCCCTACAAGGACATTCCTGGTATTGATCTTAGCATTATGGTACATAATATCATCACTTATCTTGATGCCAAATATGTGCATCAAAAACAACATAAATTTCCACCCAAATTTTCCACCTTATGTCACAAAGAAATTATCAAACTTCTCGATGTTAAGTTTATCAAACTAGTGGATTACTTTAAATGGGTTTCTAACATAGTACCTATTATAAAAAAGTCACTATGGTTATTTGCATTTGTGTTTATTTCCATAATCTTAATCTTACTTATCCCATGGATAATTTCCCTCTACCTTCAATAGATGCCATTATCAATTCCATAATTGGTTATGAAATGTTATCTCTTATGGATGGCTTCTCAAGATATACTCAAATTCACATTGCTCCAGAAGACTAATATAAGTCGACTTTTACCATATAATGGATTACCTATTATTAGGTTAAAATGACCTTTGGCCTCAAAAATGTTAGATCTACTTATCAATGGGAAATGACTCATATATTTCATGATCTTATCCATAAAATTATAGAAACCTATGTGGATGACCTTATTGCTAAGTCTAAATGTCACAAAACTCATCTTTTTGATCTTACCATCATCTTTGACCATCTTCTTAAATACAAAGTTAGACTAAATCCTTACAAATGTGTCTTTGATATCATATTGGGCAAACTGTTAGGATTATTTATCTCTGTGTGGCATCAATGTTGACCCTACTAAGATTAATGCTATCATCAACATGCCCATCCCTCGATCCATTCTGGATACTATCACTTATCTCAATAAACTTGGAGAAATTAGATTATTTATCCTCAAAATGGATTACCGTATCCATTCCATCAATTCTCTTCTTAAGTAAGGTAATGATTTAGAATGGATGAAACCTTGTCAAAAAACATTTAATAATATGAAATAATCATTGCTTCACCCACCTAATCTTCATCCTCATTCAAATGATCAACCTTTGATCCTATATACCTCTTCTAAACCCATATTATTTGGGGCAATGCTTTACCAACAAGATGACACTTAAAGAGAGTATGCCATCTATTACATCAATCAAGCTATCATTAATTATGAGACACATTACACAAAATTTGAATGTGATTGGCTTGCCATATATTTTATAGCTAAATTTTTTTGGCATTATATGCTTTATCAGACCACTTATGTTATCATCCATTTCAATCCCCTTCATCACGTATTCTCTAAAACCTTTAATCTTGGAGATATAATTGACAATTGGATGGTCCTTATCATGGAATTTTATCTTCATATTATTACTCAAAAGATATCAAAGGACAAATCATCACTGATCAACTTGTTATAGCTCTCATACCTACTATCAACCACCTTAAAGATAGTCTTCCTAATGATAAAATCCTCTATATTGAAGGTCTCAACCAAGACATCTCTCTTAAATATTACTTCTATAACTTCATTTCTGATCTCAAAGCTAATAATCTTGATGAATTCATTATCCTCCCTGATACTACTAAACCAAAATTACCTATAAAATAACTCCCTAAAATTAATGTCTATTTACAAAAAGATACTTGGACCTTAATTTTTATGGTGCTAAATTCCTTCAAGGCGCTAGGGCATGTTGTATTCTTATGATCCCTCTTGGAAAAATCATCCCTTTAGATTTCTACTTAACATTTGATATCATTAATAACTTGACCAAGTACAAATCTTTAATTTTAAGCATGAGAGCTTCCTATGATTTAGATATATAATACATGCATGCTTTAGGTGATTCCCAACTCATTTTTTTCCAATTCAATGGTGATTACCAATGCAAAAATGTGAATATCATTTTTTATCATCAAATTACAGCTACTCTTACCAAAGATTTCATTTCTTTTACCATCAAGCTTATCCCTTGAGATCAAAATTTTATTACCGATTCCCTCACTTCTTCAACATCTCTTTTTCATCCACACCAAGTTATTATCAATCCCACTTTTCTTATCTAAATAATAAAATTTCCATTTTCTACTCAACCATAAGATTAGAATATCTGCCACATTGAGGCTGTCACCATTTGATAAATCCTGTGATATAAAGACATCATTCAATTTCTAGAACATCAAACTTATCCTCCCAACCTAGACTCTCATGAAAATACTTACATTCACAAGTAAGCTTTTAAGTATATATTTCAATATAACATCTTATATTATCACAACACTAAAGGTACCTTGCTCTACTATGTTATGCAAGATGAGGTCCCTTCTTGAACAAGCACATAGGGGCATTTACGGTGGCCACTATAGGGACATGTTACAGCCTATAAATGCTTGCATATGGGATTCTTTTATCCCACTCTTGAAAAGGATGCCATTAAATTTGATAAAAAGTGTACTCCTTGCTAGCTTCATGATGATTTAATTTATTCACCTCTAATTGAGCTTTAAACCATTGAATCTCCCTGGTCATTCTCTATGTGGGGATTATATCTCATTGGCAAATTACCTCAACCTTAAGATGGCCATGTATTTATAATCACATCTTTAGAATATTTTACCAAATGGGTTGAGGATATGCCCTTTGTTAATGTCATCGGTACCACCATCTCCAAATTCATCCTTAATAAAATCATTTTCCACTTTGGTGTCCCTCATACTATCATTTTCCATAATGGTGGTAATTTCAAAACTAAAGATGTCAAATAAATCTATGATAAATTTTAAATCAATTATAAATTATCCACACCCTATCATCCACAATGTAATGGCCAACTTGAGTCCACAAATAAAATTCTTAATTAAAATTCTCTAAAAGATAATTCATGAAACCCACATAGATTGGCACCTTTATCTCTATCCTACTCTTTGGGCCTAATGCACTAACATTCATAATGCCACTAGACCAATGCCATTCTCTCTAGTCTATGGTTCTAAATCAATCCTTCCATTAGAATTTGAACTTCTCTCTCTTCATATATCTCTTCATGGTATCATACCAAATGAAGAATTGTGTGAAGCTTGCCTTCATGCTCTTAATCTCCTTGATGAGCACCATATTTTTTCTTTACAACACAATCACCAATACAAGGCTCATATTTCCAAATAACATAAAAAATGAGTCAAAGTTCTCATGTTCAATATTGGTAATCTTGTCCTTAAATTAGACTACACTCATGATAAAGAAGGTAAATACAGCCAAAAATGGTGGGGTCCCTATTTAGTCAAAGATATTCTTAGTCCAAGTACCTATCACTTTCAAACCAATGAAGGTCATATTTTTAAAGATCCCACGAATGTAAAATTCCTCAAAAATTATTTTGCCTAATCTTTCCCATCTCATGCTTTATATATGCTATCTATCTTACACTTTTTATAGGATACTTACACGAGTCTCACCCTCTATATTAGTTCCCTCTTTATACAAACCTTAGTCTTTATTTTTGGTCTTTTGGTTTCACTTTTTTCTCATGAGTTGTATTGTAAAACCATGGATAGGACTCAGTCTTCCTCATGATGTAATGCTATCCTCTTTTTTTCATACTTTTTACACACTTTTTAGCACTCCTTAGGTTTCTCTTTGTGAGTTGGAATGTAAGACCATAGATAGGACCTGACCTTCTTCACAAATACTTTTTGGCACCCCTTAGCTTTATCCTTATCATTTATAGTGTAAGACCATGGATAGGACCTGGCCTTCCTCACAAATACTATATTTTTCTTCTATCATTTATTTATCTAAATAATTTTGGCACCCCCATGGGTTTTTATTTTGTGAGTTATAGTGTAAAACCATGGATAAGACCTAACCTTCCTCATAAAATCACCATCTTGTCATTCCTTTTTCTAGAATATGTTTTACAATGGTTATGAGTTGTTGATATTTTGTTCTCAGCTTTAGATTTTGCTTCCTTTGATAGATTAAATTTGTACAAACAATCTATGTTAGCATGATTCCCTACATTTCCCTCATTCTTATGATAAGGAATCACACTTTACTATCATTATATCATTTTCCCACCCTTTATCACATTTTTTGTGATTTGAAATAATTCAAATTATTTCATGTTTCATTCCTCTTGATTTCCTTTCATTCCACATTAGATAAAACAAGGTCAAAATAAAGATAACACTTTTATTTCACCTGAATTTATGAGACTCTTAGACATCATGCTCTATGAGTTCTCTCTCTTAGCAACCAAGTCCCAAGTATTCAAATGAAAGTCATCTTTAGCACCCATGTTTGGTTTTCCAAATCAATATGGAATAGGAATATAAAAATCCATCAAGAAAGTTTAAATCCAAATCATTTGAAATAAAAGGTAAAGGTATACAAAAGGCAACATACAAATTTCAAAAGTTAATATCCCACCAAAATATGTCATTATAAGCACATCTCCTATCTCCAATAAAAGCTCAAACTCCATATTTGGCCTCACAATAGAGCCAATGTCAATTGGGGTGCATTAGTCCAGTATAATGGAATAGGATAATTCAATAAACTCTATGGTGCCACCTACTTTCTCATGCAAGTACCCAATCTTTATAGTAGGCTAAAAAATCTATAAGGAGTCCTAAAGAATGGGGAACACATTGTGGGAAGGTAGGTCCATTTTAATTTTCATGAATATAGCCTACATGAGATGATATACATACTTCATTTATTGACCTAAGACTTGTGTGGCTAAGTGAAGTTATTTAGAGTCCTTAATGTTGACAATCCTCTTGTTTGGATAAACCTAATTTGAGTGTCTTGACTTCGATAAAGAGTTCTTCTACCTTAGTTTTTCCTTCATTCTCCCCTCCACCCATTTCATTTCCCCCCTTGATAGGCAAATTTTTACTCTAAATTTATTTTCCCTTCTTCCATACTTCCTTATTCACATCTTAAAAACATGCTGACACTACTTTTTTTTAGATTTTTATCTATCCTTAGAGCAAAACACGTTTGAGCAACTATGGATTAATTTCTTTACACTATGATTCTACATTTATAGACATTCCTTGATTTTTTTACCATTTAGCATGGTTTTACCACCCATTTTTGTGAACACCCGAGTCCATTTTTACTTTCTTATACTTTTTCCATTATTGAGTGAGGTTCGCTTGTTACTTCTCACTCACTAATGTTGTTTTCTCTTTTCTACACCTTTTTCCATTGATGATTGAGTAAGGATTGTTATTTCTCCCTCATCAATGTCATTTTACCATTTTGCTTTCCCATATTTGTGTAAGTAAGGATTGTCAGTGCTTTCACATTAATTTTTTATTACCATTCTATTTGACATGTATCCTTGGTTTGACTTGGTAAGTTTTCCTTTCTTACTTAAGATTTATTTGTTTGAGTTTTTTGGTCTTTAGTAGCCTTGAATTTTTGGTTACCTGATTTACTCTAAATTTTGAATTGGTCATTTGGTCTAACATAGCACTTATCACCTCAACTTGCCAAATTTCCAAGTACGTCTCATCTACATCGCACTAGTTAACTTGGATTTCTTGTGTTTGTTTATTTTTGCTCTTTAGTTTTGTATTCTTGGGTTTATCGAAAGTAGTCTCTATGCTCTCCATAATCAAAAATACAAACATGATAGAAAATCATCTAGTAATAAAGATAAGTCAAGGTACACATACATTTATTTTTTTAGTTATTTTATGCTTTAAAATACTGCAACTTATTTTTAGCTTGTTGTGTGTTTCTATGTTATTTTCTCAAAGCACCATCCCCTATTGTACTTGTGTGACATGTGATGAGATTCAAGTGGGGAATATGTATACAAAAAATTTAGATGATTAATAATAAATACAGATGATTGATAATGGATGTGGATGATTGATAATGGATTCAAAGTCTAGGTGATTAACATCAAATGCATACAGTTAACAACAAAATGCAGTTGTTATAATATAGTATGAATAAAGGTGAATGTGTCTGTATACACATAATATTTTCAAAATTTATCAATTATTGATGATTTATATCTTATAAGAACCCATTGAATCTTAATCTCTTTGAGTGCATGCCTTAAGGGGTGTATCGAGAAAGGGGTGGATAGACCATTGGTACTTCACAGGATTGTTATCCCTTATTTCCACTTATTACCAATCCAACCAACTCCTAAAAACATTCCTCTAAGCTTGGAATCCTCTTTTTCATAGTCTTTTAGTTATTTTCCACCTTCATTACCCCTTTTCCTAACCTAAAATGTCTTTTGAAAATTTACATGACTATGTCAGTTGTATTGACCTTGTACTCTTATTGACAGAATTTATTTAGGGTCTAGGTCAGCCCCTGGTCAACCTAGTCTATGACCTAGTGAGTTTTTATCGATAATGATACTAGGTCAACTGGGTTGACCCTATTGACTAATTTTTTTCAAAGGTTTTAGGGTTAGATCCACCTATATAAACACATCTATTTTTTCCATTTCTAAAAGTAAGACAAGAGTTATTATTCATTTGTGCTTCTTTATAATATGCTCTTCCACCATTCTACTTGAGGTGTCTTAACTTAAGGTTTCTACTTGGAAAAGAATCTAGTTGGATTTTTTTAGTGATCCTTACAAACCACAACAACCTCTTATAAACCACCTTTGGCCAAGGGAGAGATTGAGTCTTTATGTGTTTGTCTTCTAGGTAAGTATATCTAACTTTACCCCTCTTTTTAGTAGATAGAAGTAACATAAGTAATGGCTTTTGAATAATATTACTCTTCCTCTTCATGCATTAAGGTATTATATATACATAGCTTAATTAGGATTCTTTTTTACACATTTAATTTTATGATTACTAACCCCACACTTTGTGCCACAAGTGTTGGTGAGCACTAGATTAGATTTTTGCTTTACTTGTTATTAGTTTAGTGAATATGAAAACATAGGACTTAGTTAGGGTTATTGCATAGTTTTTCTTGATTGGAGACTTTGGAAACCTCCTTAGTAATATTATTGTGGTAATGTATCCCCTAATTCAATCTAACTGATCCATATTGGTCATGGCCCTGATTATCTAATGTATCCCCAATTGGAAGTGTAAGTAGGATCTATCTTTTTTGAGTTAGGATTGATTTATAAATCTGATACATTTCTCATTGCATGCAGTGCCCATATTGCATTTTAAGGTACCAATGTAATGCATTTATAATGATGCAAATAATTTTACATAATGTATAAAAGGATCCTTGAAATAACTTACATCTTTAAAATTTAGGTAATTCTACATTGTTGAATACCCCATAAAATAATCAAATACCAATTTCAAAAATTAGAATATTCATGAATTAATAAAAATTCACCAGTAAAATTTTCCTTGGTGAAAAGTATGAAACATGTAAAAATTATCTTCTAAGAAGTGTACTATGTTTATGGAAAAGGGAAAAAATTAATGGAACATTGATGGTGACCTAGGATCTAATTAGCTACTGATTGTGACCTTATGTTGACAATTGCGACCCTGGGTTATGATTGTGTCCTTTTCTAATTTTCAAAAACTAAAACTTTCTATGTCACTTTCTTATTAAATGATGAGTACAATTTGTGCTTTAGTTGATCTGGTTGGTGCATAGAACTCCCAAAAATTGATCTCTTTTATTTTAACCCTAATTCTATGAAAAGTTATAAGAATGTAAAAATGTTCAAGGTTAGTGTTCTGGTACCCCCTCTTGAGATAGGTAAAATCACATCCTACTGTCAACAAACCTAGTGTACCTATATTAACATGTGAATGTAAGAAATTAGATCAATGTCTCAAAAAATTAGGGCAAATATATCAAACAAAATAAAATTTGAAAATTGAGCATAACAACAAATACACTTGGTGGTATGCCAACCATCTTGTCACTCTTAGGAAGTTTGGTGTTGAAATTAAAATATGAAATTCAAAACTAGGGATCAACCACATAGAGGCAAAAACTACACTTATTTATTAGAAAATTAGATATTTGGTGACTCTTGGTCTCTTTTGATCTAGATACTTCAATTGTAATATGTAAGTGGTGATAAAATATCTAGTTAGATGCCTCAATTTTTAGGTGAGGGATTGTCTTAAAATTAAATAAAGTGAATAAACATACCATGTGTAACATAATAAATAATTTTATTTGTTTTAATCTTTGAAAGTACATTTTCAACACATGTATGCAACTATAAAAATATATCATCATGTAAATCTTGAGAGGGATATATGATCCACATGAGAATGAGATTGTAATATATAACCCATGTGAGGGTGGAAATAACAAGGAAGAGGGAAATTAATCTCACCCAATGTAACATGGTGAAGAGGGATAAAGGATATTCCCCAATATGTTAAGATATGGCAATAAGAGTACCAAATATATATGCATAGTACCCCAATGTGACTAGGTGTGAGGAGGAAAATGTGATGTCCTATTAAAAAAATCTTGGGTACTTCATGCCCATAGTGGAAAGATATAAATAGTAAAATTCTATGTGCATGTGGGTACAATTCCCCCAATGTAAATATATAAGTAGTAAAAGTCTAAGTATATGAGGGTATGATACCCCTAGTGGCAATGGATATATAGGATCAATAAAGCTCATGATATATGTGTGGTTATGATGTCCACAATATCAATATATAGGTCATAGTGTCAATAATGATATAGATAATATATATGGCCAATGTATCAATGTTCCCCTATGAGAGTTAGATTTATAGAAAATAAGCACACATAAATGAATAGAAGTATTCCGCAATAATTTCATGGTAAAGTCAATGGAAACATAGGCTATAAGAATAGTATATCACAAGTATTAGCACTCAGATTATGGAAACAATAATATGAAATCCCATATTATAGATAATGAAATCACACAAATTCATGTGATCATGCATAAGATAGATGTAAGCATCGATTAATACATATGACCCACAAGTAATTTATGACACAAATTGATGACTATATGATCTTCTATGGACAACACTAAACAAGTTAGTGATAGGAAACACACACAATCATATACATATGTGAGTACACTTATTTAATAAAAATTACACCCACCAACTCCTAATTTAAATTCACTGAATCCCCTCACTTAGTTGATATGAGTTGCAATCCTTGACATATAGACATCGCTGAGTTGATCTGAGGTGCTATTCATGGCATATATACAAATAACATGCATGGAAAATTAAAGTAGCCTTCATTATGGATACCAAAAAATAGAAAATAACAACACTCATCCTCTTAAACATATCATTTATTTATTTTTTATTTATGCTTTCAATGCTAAAAAATTATTACTTTGAATGAAAATATAATGCACATAATTTTATTTGAACTCACCTATATACCTATTGTTCTAAAAAATAATATTACATAGATGGTTACAATAAAAAAGGGTATCGGTTGGTATTCATGTGTCATTATCCACACCGATACAAAAAACTCCTAACAAAAAAAAATAGGAAGATCAGGGGTCACCAACCCATCCTGAGTGGTCTTTAAGGGAGCAAAAGAAATTATAAATCATTTAATGCACAAAATTCAAATCAACACCTAAGTTAAAACTAGTGTTGCATAGAGGCATCTCTCTAATATTATTATATTAATTGTATTAAATAATTGTAAATACTAATAATACAATGAAAAATACCTATATTTATTATACTAATTATATTAGATAATTCTAATTATTAAAAGTACAAGCTTATTTCAAAAAAATTTGTATATGTTACTCACATTTGTTTGCATGTGGGTTATTCATCCAAATTAGGCATTATTGAGATTGATGGTAGCTTCTAAGGATAGATCCCATTTTGTGTGTCCTCAAACAACCCTCACATTATCCTCATGCTTATCTTGACATGTTTTCTTATGTCCCCTTTAAATTCAGTTGCAACCATTAGACCCTTCTACCCTTTTGGCTTCTAATGGTTGGAGGTTGGCATGCACGCTAATTTTTCAAAAGTTTGAATTGAGGTCACCTACAAATATTGATAGTGCTACATCCCGATTCCTCGATAAGATTTTTTTTTGAATTTCTTTGGATATATATAGTTGACAAAATTTGGATTTGGCTATTTTTAACTAAGTTGTGAGATATATGATGTTATGGGATAGTAGGATATTGCTTAGGCTACATGATTACATTGTTATGAGTTAGTTATAGTGTATATGTTTACATTATGAATATGTTTATTTTTTATTTCAACTATATTTAATGATGTAAGTTTATCGTGGTGTTATGATCTAACTACCTACTTGTTGTGAGGTTGATACAGGAGAACTCATCCCTCAAAACATAATGGAGGGAGAGCATCATCAGAGAGGGTGATGTAGATGGAGATGCTAGAGGATGATAGAGAAATCAGCAAGAAATATACACACACTACATATGTAATTCATGTTAGATGCATTGTGGCGGTTAGCATAGTATGTTTTGGATGCTACCTACATTTAGATTGCACATGGTTTAGTACCATAGTTTAAATGGTTATTTGGAGTTCATCTTGTGTGATTTGCATGTGTGATTGTTAATGCTTTCAAAAATATAAATTTACATAATTAGTGAAAATTCAAGGTTAATGATTAATGGACTTATTATTAAACCATTTTGACACTTGAGATGCTAATTAAATTAGTGAATTTACTAGTTTTTATAATTAATGTAAAAATGAATAAAAATTAGAAATTTCTTATTGAGTGGGAAAAATAGGAAAAAGAAAACAAAAATAAAAGGGAAAGGTCTAAATTTAAGAAAAACTAAAAAGAAATAAATACATAAAATATTTATAAAAAATAAAAAATAAAGAGAAAAAAAATCTTAAAATAAAATATATGCTTTACTCTTAAGTAGGAAAGGGAATAGAAATAAAGGAAGGAAGAAGGGGCATAATAGAAAAGGGAGAGAACTTATTCTTAAAAAAAAAGGTGCAACAGTGAATGCTAAAGAGAAAAAGGAGGATTTTTCGTCCAAATTGAGTCCTTCAGACACCATGGACAGGTAGGTATTGCAGTTTAAATTTTATGTATATATATATATATATATATATATATATATATATATATATATATATATATATATATATATATATATATATATATATATGGTGATTTGTATTTTATCCAAGCTAAGTTTGATATGAAATTATCTACATTAAAAAAAAAAATAGTGATACTAGAATAAGATCTTTTATGACTAAAGTTGGTTTATTATATATATATATATATATATATGGTGATTTTTATTTTATCCAAGCTAAGTTTGGTATGCAGCGATCTACATTGAAAAAATTTATAGTGATACTAGAATAAGATCTTTTATGACTAAAGTTGGTTTATTATATATATATATATATATATATATATATATATATGGTGATTTTTATTTTATCCAAGCTGAGTTTGGTATGCAGCGATCTACATTGAAAAAATTTATAGTGATACTAGAATAAGATCTTTTATGACAAAAGTTGATATATATATAAACTTTAGTCATAAAAGATCTTATTCTAGTATCACTATAATTTTTTTAATGTAGATCGTTGCATATCAAACTCAGCTTGGATTTTATATACATATAATTTAAACTATAGCACCTACCTATCCAAGCTGTCTGAAGGAATCAATCCGGACCAAAACTTCTCCTTTTCCTCTTTAGCATTCATTGTTGCACCTTTGTGTGTGTGTGTGTGTGTGTGTGTGTGTGTGTGTGTGTGTGTAAATACTTTATGTGAATTAGACATAAATCATATATGTATTATGTACTAAATTTAGAGTTATTAGAAGATTTATGAGCCATGTAGCCAATATTATGTCAATTATATGGCACTAAAATGGGGTGATATGTGCTTTCAAACCGAGTTGGGTTTATATTTTTAGGTATCAACTTAATAAGAGTCTTAAGTTCCTGAATCTTCAACCCTAAAGAAATTATTTTTAAATTTTAGCAATCTATAATGAACATATGCAGTGATTTATTTATGTTATAAAACACCAGATTAAATAATTATTATATTATCAAAGATAATGATTTGATATCTTATATATACAATGATCTGATTTAATCCACTATACATGGATATCATATCAAATATTGTTGCATCATAAGGTATGATGTGTCTATATAAATATATTAGACTCAGATTAACCAACTTGTATAATATGATATGAACTTATTGATATATATAAATAGTTGGATATTTATGCTAGACACTAACTGAGTCTATTTCATGGTATCATTTCATATGTTAGCTGGGTTGTCATAATAGATTCAGATAGATGCCACTAATAATATCAATATTATTGGGAGCATACTTAATTAACCTACTAATATGATACCTTGTAATAGACTCAACTAACTTGATATGATAGAGTGTATGTTTATTAATACTTACAATACTATAACTTATTAATATATAACCAATCCTACATATAATATATTATATGGTATGATATACAATGATATTAATTATATATTAGATCATTATAATTATATATAAGATATGATGTATATGCATAGGATGATTTTTTTCATACCATGTCTCATTTTATAATTATCGCTAGACATGTGAAATAGTATGCAAATATTTAGAACAAGGATGTGTTTTAGAAATTGACATAAGATATAGATATTATAGAAGTAGTCATATAGAAATGATATGGTTCATATGAATCTAGAGATAATGCCTTACATGTGGTCTATATAGACATATAATACCCTAGAAATATATTTTATAAAACACATAAATACAAATATCAATATTGACATGTGTGTTTTCACAAATATTAAAATTGACTTGTGCGTATTTATATAGAAAGATTTTGTGTATATATAGTAATATTATCTATGTTTCCTATAATAGTATAATTTATAATTTAGACATGTGTTTCTAATACTCACACATGTGTATAAGTGATGTATTTATCTTTACATAATTATGTATATATTAGTATTAGAGTATAATGATATAGGTAGACTATAATAGAGTATTAAAATGACTTGTAGATTTCCCTTTTGGAGTATCGTTAGTATATATCATTAAAATAATATCATTAAAGAGTATCATTATATATTTATTTGAGTGACCTGGGGAAATGCTCTTTATCTATTTATCCAATTAATACTCCGAGTTTATAAGATAATAATATTATTTATATCTGAAAGCAAATAAGTTGAGTATTCCTTTTGTGCCTATAACATTGTTTGGTGTTAGATATTAATCTAATCCTTAGTTCATTTTTATTCACATGATAACCTAACTAATTAAAATATGTGGTATCTAAGACTTATGCATTGAACCTCTCTTTTGTATTTTGTGTGTGTGTGTGTGTAGCGTTGAATATGCTAGAATATTTCCTTTTTTACAGTGTCTGTTGTATGTGATACCTATACACATATTTGTATGTTTAGTGATATATTTACCATATCCAATGTGTTTGGATTCCTTTAGTGTGTAAAATTTCTAATTACAATAAGTTGATAGAATCAGACTTGTAACAAAATACATAGGATAATATGCATAGGCAACTATAAGAACTATGTGAGTGTTTTATTGTTTTAATTAATGACAACCTGATATGAGTATGAATATATTGTTGCCTATGATAATTTGTATTTATAAGAGATCGTCAATGTATTATATGAATAGGAAAGATCTAATGATTAAGTCATTGATTAGAGTTCTAATGGTTGTTGATATTTTTAAATCATATTTATATATTGGTAATTACTTATATGTGAAACATAGTATGAATATAGTTAATACATATGAGGGTATTATTATAAAAATTATATCTATACATGGATTTGGGTGTTCATCTAACTTATCACGTATGTAGGTGTATTGGGTCATATGCCTAGACCCTTAATTAAATGGATGGTCAAACTAAGTTAAAGTGTCCCATGTGTCTTGAAAACTAAAACCTTATGGATATAGCCTCATAGAGATATAATAAGTATTTGAATGAATATTTTATTCAAATGGGGCATAACATGGTTAATAGATTCTTTGGAAACATTATAGCTGCTAGTATCTATACATGTAGTAATGAAAGATAGCAAGCAAAACATACTATGAGTAAATAGGAGTAAGTGTTTAGACAATATAAAATATGTTAGTGCATCATGATGTGTGACTATAAGTTATAGTTGTATGCAATTTAAACATAAGGTATACCCAAGTGGTATAATCCCATACTTGCTTGATTATTATTTATGATTGTGGGTCATTTGATTCTTAAAATTGTAAGTTTGGTTATGTGTAATTATGTATTTGTGTTCAAATACAATGAGCTATGATATTATGGTATGTCATAGAGTACTATAGTATAAATGTGTGTTATACATGGGTGGTAGAAAACTAAAATTGATATACTTAAAATTCATTCATACTTTTGACACACTAAATGTATGTGAGTTGGTTATTTTTTTAATAACATATTTTATGACAGTTATTAGGACTTTATGTATGTGTGAATACAACACCTAAGAGTATTAAAAAATGCTAGGATAAAATATTATGTGTTTTATGGAAACTGTGACTTGTTTTGTTATATCTAATTTCTTGAATATAAGATTATATTTCTATGTATTTAAGACTACTTATTTATGACTGATTATGGAAAAATAGTAGTTATGTCTTAGAACATTAGACTATGATAATATGGGTTATCATAGGGTGTAGTAAATTTTAAAACTAATTATGGTAATTAGAATCTATAGTTAAATATATATTTTACCTAGATGGTATAAACTATAGTCATTATTTCTAGTATGAGATAGATAATAATGTGATATTCAATCATACATTTGATGGAATAAATGTGTATTTTTTAATTACTCCTATGCTTAGCATGTTATAGCATTGCTAGTAGGATGTAATCTGTGTGAATATTTTGGTTATATTATGTTAACCAATCACACATTGCTAATAATGATTAAGGAGTGAGATGGACTTCACTAGAATACTAGCATCATAATTTTGGATGAAGGCAATCCAATCAAGTAGTGTGTAGGAATTTTGGCTGGTCTATAGATTGTTATTATTTAGTTTTCTTGAAAACTTGACCAAAGTATGTTTAGTGAGTCATTGTCATTTCATGAGTATGATTTACATGTTTGTGCGATATCTTGAAATAGAATGAGTTTTTATATGATACACCACATGTTTAATTTTACAAATCATACAATACAAAGTTACTTTCTTGTCTCTCTGGATTCATGTGCCATCACTATTTACTCATTCGTGAAGGGAGGGCCATTCCTTCATGGGATTAGTGTGGGGCATCATTATTTTGTGGTTGGTGTGGAAAAGTTCTCAAATGATGTTCTCCCTCAACATAACAATATTACTTTGGAGAAAAAACTTGAGATTGCCATAGAGACTAGAGAGTCGAGGGAACTCATGCTCTAGGAAGCCATGTATCTTATTTATGTACATTGTATTAAATTGTATTTATTATTGGAAACATTATCATGAAGAGATGTAATTACCTATTTACTATGGATTAATAGTAGTGGCTATATATTGTACCAACCATGGTTGGCTTTTTGTAATTACTTTCTATGTTTGTATTATGATGTGTTTCTTATGATGATATTGATCAGTGACGAATGGTGCAGTATACTTCATTTATAATTATCACTGTTAAAGTCTCTTATATGATTTTTGATTAGATTCTCATAGTGAAATATATTTAAAATATATGTTGTTTGTTTTTAAAAAATTATCACATTTTTTATGTCAAACCCAATAGGTTCTTAGAGATAGTTTCATTTGATGATCAAGTTCAATCAAGAACTTATCAACTCTTACCTAGCATTCTAAAGCAGTCTTGGATCCCTATAATGGAGTTATTTTTACTATGTAATTTATGTTTATCAATATATATGTATACAATCATGGGTCTAAAAAATTAAAAGGAATTAACTGAATTGGATAGAAAATAACCTTATTACTCAAGTTACCAAGACCAATCTTTATCTATTAGAGATTTTTTAGGGTTTTATCATTTTAGGAGTACAAGACTCAAAGTGCACAGAGGAAAAAAAGGCACAATTATATGTCTCTCTATGTCATATTATTATTTGATTATTATCTAATTATCATATTTTACATCTCTTATACTGCTTGATTTTAGGTCTTCATATTTTTATGTAAACATTTTTGTGAGCCCAAATTGTCTTACACTTCCTAAGGTTTTATCTTTAATTAACCCTAACTATCCTACATAAGATAATATAAATTATCAGTGTCTCATATTCTTAAACATATCATTTATTTATTTTTTATTTATGATTTTAATGAAATAAACATTTTTACTTTGAGTTTAAATATAATGCACACAATTTTATTGGAGCTCTTTGATATATCTATTACTCACAAAAATAATATTACATAGATGGTTAGAAAAAAATTAGTTGGTATTCATGTGTTTTTATCCATTTCGATACAAAACATGCCTCAAAATAACAACAAAAATCAAGAGGATCAGGTTCCACCCACCCATCCTAAATGGTTTTTGAGGGACCACAAAAAATTATATTTCATTTACCATAGAAAATTTAAATCAACACTTGAGTCGAAACTAGTGTTTCATATAGGCTAATGTCTACTCTTATTATATCAATTATAATAAATAATATTAAATACTAAGAATAAAATTCAAAATATTTATATTTAATGTACCAACTATATTAGAGAATTATATATGTCAAGAGTGAAAATTTATTTCATATTATTTTATATATGTTATACAAATTTATTTCATATTATTTTATATATGTTACACACATTTTTATGCATATAGGTTATTCAACCAAATTAGGTGTTATTGAGTTTGATGGTGTCTTCCAAGGCTTAATCCCCTTTTGTGCATCCTCAAACAAACTTTACATTAGCCTCATTATTATTTTGACACGTTTGCTTAGGTCCCCTTTAAACTTGGTTTCAACCATTTGACACTTATAATATTTTGGTCTAATGCACACTTATGTTTTTCAAAATTTGAATTGAAATATTCTAAAAATAATCAAGTGATTAGGTTCATTTGATCATAATAATCAAGAACTTATCAACTCATTTTATTGGCTATTAAAAAACACTATCCACACAAGTTCCCAAGACCAATCCTTATATATTTTAGATTTATAGGGTTTGTTTATTTCAAGAAGACAAGAGTCAAAATATGCAAAGGGAAGACACAATTATATGTCTCTTTATGTCTTATTCTATATTTTACTATACACTTTTTATTGTATTTTATATATTTTATACTTAATTTTAAGTATGCATATTTTTTTGCATACATTTTTGTGATCCCTAACTATCCTTGACCTCTTAGGGTTTTATCTTTAATAAAACCTAACTATATTGTGTCTTCTATAGTTTTATCTATTTTAAAATATGAAGTAACTCCTTTGAATAGGAATTTGAATGATCTGATTTGACACAATGGTGTAGATTTAATTTCAAATATATATGACCATAATGTTATTTTTCATAATAATGTGGCTAATGGTACTAGATATTTCCACCATGATGAATATGTAAAAGTTTTGCCAATGGTAATATTGAAAACATTCAAACATCTATGTCTCAAAAACTTTAAATCCCACTAGCAAATCAAATGAACCCCCACATTCCCAATTTAACATGTTCATCAAAGAAAACCCTCAAGACATGCATGTTTAAATAAGTTACACATGACAAATTTCTTCATGAGGCAACCATTTCTTCAAAAACCATCTCCTCTTATTTATAATGCAAAAAAATTCATGGTCATAATATTACACCTAGAAAACTAAGAAAAATAACATAACTTTTTTTATTTTATTTTATTATATTTTTAAACAACATTTAGTAATTTTCAAAGTTTGGTGATACAGGTGTGTGGCTATACACTAATATGCACAAATTTGCTAAACACTAAACAATTGGTACCATACATGGTAAAAAGTTATAGACCATTTCATAATCTTTATTCACTCCTTATGACATGATCCTTATCTTTATTTATGTTAGATTTATTATTTTCAAGAAACTAATTTTAGACTACTTTACAAGTAGTCATTCGCAAAGGAAAATGTTGTGAAGTCACCAAATCTAAAGGTGAAGTTATCATAGTATGTTTAAAGGGTCAATTAGATAAATGATGCTTACAAAGATTCACCACTACCAATAACCATGTGTTTTATCCTTTAGGATGATGATAAAAAAACATGACCTAAAAACCTAATTTCCTATACCCACACTCAACCTAGTGATCTATGTACATATACATGCATGCAATTAGGATCTAATATAGTTTTGGCACTTTACCAGCTTGGTGCACAAAAAAAGACTTAAAAGATAAATCCACCAACATGATTTCATACGTAAAATTAATGAATTTGAATCTGACCAATAAGGTGTAAACTACTTATCTCAATCTATCCATGATCCACTTAATACATTAGGCCTATGAGAAATAATGATATATTATTAACCCCATTAGGGTCAAAAGCATCGTTAGCATTGAATCTTAGATCCCACTCCCTAGGCTACCTAAATATAAAATTATACACACCTACACAAGTGGCATCAACATTAGATGTAGTTCAACTAATTTTAGGCACAAGTGTTAGTTATTACTATGAAGGCAATCAACCTTCACCACACATCCTAACCATGTGAGCTCTCATATTTACCCCATGGGTAAAATTGTGGCAACTAATTTAAATAAACTTAGTTATCCATCATTGTAATAAATTAATCTCAAGTATTGGACCTATAGATAACCATGTGTGTGACTCAAATGCATAAGAAAAAAAACATGGATCAAATTATATGTTTGAGCAAGCTCAAAAGTTCCTATTTCAACTATAAGAGATTGAATAAACACTTTCTAAAAGGAAACAAAATTTTATCCTAGCATGTCGCATATTTTTTATGCTAATAAAACAATTTTAAAACCCTGTTTGACTAATTAAAAACCATAATCAAAATTTTTATTCGATGATTTCATCTCATTTTATATACTAGTGAAAGTGTATAGATTTTGCCTAGACATTTTATTTGTCAATAACACATAAAATAAAAAGCATGGAGTAAACCAAAGTTTAAAACAACATTTTGAACATCATTTTGATGCTATAAAAACTCGAATGGAAGTATTATCAAATTAATACAAGGAACCACCAATAAAATAATCTAAGATTTCAAATAATGTCTCCTAAACTAGCATGAACACAATTGAAACCTTATAAAAAAAATTCTGTGGAATTAAACTTAAACTTCACTTTTCTTTTTGAAAAAAAATTCAAGCTAGGAACGAAACTAAAAAACTACTAGTAAAAATGGTTTTGAAACTCAACCAAATTTATTTGAAAATGCTAATAATAAAAGTATTTAACTATTAATCCAGAAGTTTCAATCCATTTAAAAATTATTTTAAATCCCAGATTTGATAAAATTCATCAATTAATGTTTATTTTTCTCAACTTCCAAATTAGTTTTGCTAGGCCATTTAAAAGCTAAAAATTAAAACTATTATTAATTTAATCACATTTGTAACCAAAATATTATGTGTAAAATTTTCTAGTTTTCTAGGCTCATGAAATATGACCACTCTAATTTATCTATTGTTTTCATAGAAATGATAACAAAAACAATGTTATCCACAACAAAATAATTAATTATTTTTACTACTAAATCATGGCCATATTCTCTCATAGATTTGACATAATAACCTCATTCTCTCAAAATATTTGACATAAAAACACAACATTATCATTACATTGTTGTTTATTTATTTTATTATTTTATAGTATCCACAAATGTCTGATCAATTAAACACATGTGTGTTATGTAGTTAAAAATGTCTTAACAAATGTAACTATTTCCAAGGTCATCCACTTTGTTTAGGTTTATTTGGTATATTTATATTACATCAATATTATGATTATATCAATAATATAATTATGTCGAGACTATAATGATAATACATTATGGATAGTCATATATATAACTTATGTCTAGATAATACCCATCCTCACCTAATAATACTACTATGGTATATTCATAATACTAAGTTAATTACCTAGTATCTTACATTGTAATCTAGGTATCTATGTCATAGAATAATTATGCTATAAAACTATGCTTGAAAATGCACATAATGTACCACTTGGACTTTTTTCTTCATGACCATTTTCCCATTGCTATATCAGATCTCTCAAACAAGGTGGTTGGAGGTCTTGAGACTCATTGGGTGTACACAAAATGTAGGAATGTTCCCAACCCATTCTACCACTATTTTGATTTTTACAAATCTTAGATCCCCTCATGATTTAACTCTATAACCCTTCTTCTGGTGGATGCTTCCTATGATCTTTCTCTAGTCATGACTAAGGACCTTCTACTTGGTGATGTTTGAATTTGGGTCACCTTGTCAGTCCTTGATCTAGTTATTCTAGACCCTCCACTACTAGAGATGGAAGTAGAAATTGGCAAAAAATACCTAATTGATAAATGTGTAAGATCATTCACTTCTCTTTCAGCCCTCTCAATTCAGGCCTCGAAGGTTTGGCATTCCATTAGTCCTCTTTCCTTCTCATTATTATGTGTTGGATTCTTCTTGGTGGAATTTTAGAGCTCAGCTAACATGGATTTTATGTGGAACTTTGACCATGGTTTTTCAACCATTTTGACATTTTCTTATGCCCTTAAATCCCTTTATTCTCATTGGATTCGGTCCAATTCAATTTTATCCTGATATGGATTCGACTTCATTCTCTCCCTCCAGTGATGAGGAATGAGTGCTTCATCAAGATCTTGGTGGACAAAATTAGTTCTTTAGTAAAGGTTGATGATGTCTCCTAGAGCCATAAATTAGTCCATGTTTGTGATTTCATTGGACTTTATAAGCCACTCCCCTTTTTGATTAATCTTCTCTCCTCATGGAGCTTATAGGCTCAACATCTCAATTATGAAGGCCTTCCCTTTCATTGCTTCCATTGCCACCTCCCTAGTCATTTCATCATTGGATGTCCCTCTAAGCTTTATCAGCATCCTTAACAAGTCTATAAGATAAAAGAAGGGGAGCTTGACCCATTTTTTAAGTGGCACAATCATGAAAAGTTTTACTACCCCCCTTTTTCTCACTTGGTGATGATGATGAATGATGTTACGGGATGTCTTGGGCCTACTCCCCCTATCAACATATTGAGGTCTCCCTTTCCCCACCTTTTTCTTTCCCCTCTATGGAAGATCCCTTACAGGAAAATCCAACCCCTAGTTCAAACCCTCCTCAAGTGAACCCTCCTTGGTCTCCCCATTCTAGGCTTGGTAAGTGACACATGGATGTTAGAGTCCCTTAGAAGAAGAAAGGTCATAGATCAAGGGCTGAAATACTAAGGGAGAAGCACACTCTCATATCGAATGGATCTTAATGGACCCTAGAAGACCTCCTTTCTAAATGAAGGTGATGGGTATGATTGTCTTGTGGATAAGCCCCTCTGGTGGACAATTTGTAGAGATTGATCTTGAGGGATGTATTATTCTACTTCCTTTTTTGGGTGTTTGGGTGTTTGGTTATCCATATCCTCTCTTTTTTTACCTGTCTCATTGTATTCTCTATAGATTTTATGTCCTTTATTTATATTTATTTTGGGAGGTGGTGTTCTCATACTCTATTTCTTTCTTCTTCCTTCCATTTTTCTATAGGTAATGGGCCCTCATTTGTGTCCCATACTAGTTCATAGCTCTAATCAAAAGCGTTTTACCTAATCTAATAAAAAAATGTTTGTCTAATGAATAAATTAACTATAAAAAAGTCTAGGTAACTATATAACACTCATTAACATCTAAGGCCTTCATAAATAACATATACTAATACTTAAACATATAATGTGGTAACCCACATTAGAATATATAAAGTTTAACATAATAATGAATCCACTTGATAAGTTGATATAAATTG